>SSNR01000288.1:813150-823969 GCA_006937965.1 Callopanchax toddi
ACCCCCCCCCCCCCCCCATGTGCCATTGGGTGTGCTCCCTCCTGAGACCCTAGATGTGCATTATGAGAATGTCATGAGTGAGAGTGTTTAAATTGTGCAATAAAATTGAGTCACAGGCCACCGCAGGGCTGCAGAGACAGGGCCGCAACCAAAGCCCTGTGTGTGTGGTGGTGTGATAAGGCAGATGTGGGAAATGTCCAGGGATGGGGAGATAACACAAGGAAAACAAGCCTTCCCAGGGAGCCAGCTCCCCTACTGGCCGCAATAGGCACCCCCGTTCCCCACAATCCACCCAGGGCAGGGGGGTCACAAGCACACCCATCCAGATCCAATGGCAGCAGCCCACACAGCCCCACGAAGCCCAAGGCCGCCTGCCCGACCCCACCCCAGCAGAAATATTACCCCCACACACACACACATATTCACCTTCCAACCTACACAAGACAACAGACACCCAGGCAAGGTCGTCTTCCCTCCCCCAGAACTCCCTCTCCCCAGAAGTGATGGTAGGTACCACCCCCGCCTGGTAAGAAGGCACAAAGGCCCACCAGCGTACCAGAGGTCCCCCAGCCAGGACCAGGCACCAGCACACACACCCACCCCACCACCAGCAACATAGAAGTTAGAATCCGGGTCCCCCTGGCCCAGCCCAGGCCCCCGGCCGGGGACGACCCCCCCCAGCACCCGAGCCCCGGACCCCGCGGACCCGCATAGGAGCAATCCAGCCACCCAGCAGCTACTCGCAGTTATTATCACAGACCTCCCCCAGGCCACCAACACGGCCGCCAGAGAGGCACCCCCGAGACAGCCAAAACGCCACCCAGGCAGGAGGGGCAGCCACCCGCACCGAACCCCCCACGAGCCCATGCTCAGGAAGCCACCAGATGCCCCAGACCCAGATAATTTGAGCCCTTTGTTGTGTGGAACCTGTGTAAGAGATGCTTGTTTTAATCATTGTGTTAGATTCTTTAAAGTGCCTGTGACTCCATATGTAAATCACTTTATATTTAACAGGTGTAATCTTTGATACCTCTAGATTAGCGTTGCACCATTAGAACTCAAAATACGCTGTAATTATTTCCTAACGAGCAACTCAGAGATCAGAAGAAAGCGCCGCCTTCCGGTTCTGCTGGGTTTCTCCTTATTTGGCAGCCTGACACTTCTGCTGCAGCAGGGGGCAGTGTTGTCACGTGAAAGAGAAACGAAACTGAAACTAAACACTACACGGTGTATGGGCAATGGCGGCGGCACTGCCTCGCTCCAGTTGTCGTGAACGTGCATGTGGGAGGAGAATTTACCATATAAGCAAGTCCGGATCACTATGACCTCATAGCGGGCTGGAGTGAAAAAAACTGTTTGAAACCTGGGTCTGAAATCTGGAAGAGCTTCTCACTGGCTGGACTAGGAGACAGATGGACGCCGTTTTTTGCTCTTTCTGGCAGGTTTAAGGTGAGAACTCAACGTTGCAACATGATAGATAAGTCAGAAAACATGGAAACCGATGTCATGGGCACTTTAAAGCTAAAAAATACTTTAAATTAAGAAACCTGGCAACGCGCTGCCTTGCTTTGTAGGCTCACTGTGGCGAGTGAGTTGATAGTTTTCCAGCAGAGGCTGTGTAATTGAGTCAATGTGTCTTCTTTTTTTATGCTAAATTATTATGTTTGTGGAGCAGCAATATCGCCAGCCTGTCATGACATCGAGTACATGAGTTAGAACAGACAAACTTTCTTACCTGGGTCTGAGACTTCACAGCTGTTTTGGCTACAAAAAACACGGTCGGTCGCTGCGTCGCCCACTTATATATACTGGAGGATTAAAATCCAAGTGATGATAGAGCTCCACATGGGGTCCCGAAGCATGAAGATATCGAAACATCCAATGAGACTCTACTCAACTCAACTCAACTCAATGCTGTTTGTAGCAGCTAACAGATGCAGCTATAGACAAAAGTCAAACACAACTAAAGCACAGGTGTCACCACTTGAACACTACAAGTCAGAATTGATCCCACTTGTGTCTGATGATGTAAGGGAACATCCACAGTAAGCCAGTTCAGAGAGCACTGGTTTGTGAGGCCCTACAATGGACAGAAATCTGAGGAAGAGTTCATGTCAGAGGAGGTTGAGGTGGTCAGGAAGACAAAGAACAGTAATATCTGATGATATCAGAGCTAGTGGGATTGACCATGTTCTTGTCTATGCTATTATTGTACTTTATTTTTACATGGGCTTACTGTACATAAGTAGCAAACGCATCAGATTTCTGTTTGGTTTTACCAGTGCCTCGTGTAAATGCACCAGATTTCTGTTTAGTCTTTTTGTTCCAGAGCTAAATGCTCAGTTATTTTTGTTTTACAACATGCATTTCACCTACAGTGAACAATAAACGTGTATTTCTCCAGCTTCATGTCCTGAGCGTTGTGTTTTCTATTTTTCTACGTAGTGTTTAGTGACTGTTCTTAGTGTTTATAATATTGATTGACTCGGGGCACGATTTGGCCGCATAGTTCAGTTTTGAGCACAGATTGAACTGTTTTGAGGTGAAAATTTGGTTTTGCAAAAAGAGTCTAAGGTTTTGTGAATTTAGCTTGAAAATTGGGTTTTGTGTTCAAACTCTGGAGAAACGGAGAGCAGTTTTCATGAAATGTGTCTTAGCAATCGAGAAAAACTGTAATCTGTTCTTCTAAAAATCAATGTTTCTTACAATTAGGGGTGGGAATTGATAAGGTTTTAGCAATATCAATGCCGTTATTGATTCTGCTTATCAATCCAAATCCCTTATCAATTCTTGAGTATTTGTTAAGTGGTGAAGAAAAAGTTTTACAGTCTTCTGCACCATAAGAAACCATGGTGTGATTTGAGTGTGTGTTTCAATTATTTTCTTACTCCGATAAATTAAGTTATTGCTGTATAAAATAGGAATTACAAAGAAGTCCGAAAGTTGATTAAATTTTAAAAGGGCTTGCCATATTGGCACAAGCATCAACCAGCATGATGAAGTGGGATGCAGTATCAGATGGACCCAGGTCACCCGGTACTGCTTCTGGACTCAAACCTCTGCAGCACCTTCAGCCTCCTGAGTTGTCTCAAAGACTGCAGAGTGTGATGTGTGAAAAAGCGGAGTGGAGGACTCTGTGTTTGTTGTGAGTTCATCTGTAGATGCTGCTGCGATACCGTTGGGACCTCACGTCATGCCCCTCCGCTGCACTTGCCGACAGAAACCATGTTATTGTTCTGTCAGACCAGTGAGAGGTGCATAGAAGTCACATTTCTCCGTGGGTGAAGGATTATTGACCACCAAATTTCTGGAAAATTGAAAACAAGAGAATTGTTAAGAAGAATTGATAAAGTTGGAGGTGTACAATTCCGATGGAATTGGTCGGTTGGAACCGGTTCTAAGTCAGAACCGGTTCTCAGTTCCCACCCCTACTTACAGTAATCACTTACAATAATGAAGGTGCTTCGTTACAATTTTATTTAAATCTATTAGAGTTCTGTAGTGTCACTTTTATCTTACTGTGATTTTGCATGGTGCAAAATCAGTGACAGGCTGCTGCATCCTGATGCACAAAGGAGTGTTATCGTAGATCCTTCCTCCCAGCAGCTGTTCGACTCTTTAACCAACAAACTCGATAAGTTTACACCTGTGCTGGTATTAGCAGTTTCTTTTTATGTTCTTATTCAGTCTCACATTTCTGACTGTGAATATGGGTATGCCATTTAATGATTGTGCAGTATTATTGTTATTATTATTTTATCATTTCATACATTCTTTAGCCTCGTGTGAATCTGACTCACCTGTAACTTGCTGTTGATGCACTTGAATGACTCCCTATTCTATTAATGCATCTGGTAGAAATGTAATGTATTCAGCTGGTGGTAAAGTATTTAGAATGAACTCAAACCTTGGTACCACATTCTGCTCTGTCTACTCTGTCTGCTCTGTTTGCTGTCTGCTCTGTATTCTCTTTTTGCGCTGTCTTTTCTGTCTACTCCATCTGCTATCTACTCTGTTTACTCTGTCTGCTCTGTCTACTTTTGTTACGAGTGGCCATGATATGCAGAGGAGGAGCTTCCCAGTTTGTGCCGATCCGCTGTCTTAATACCTGTTCAGCACCAAGGACAGCGACAGAACAGGCAGGCTCCTACACTCCAGCACTCTGGACAGCGACACGCTGCGATCTCCCCGCAGCTGCTGATAGTCAGCCTCATCAGTACACCTTCGGGTTTAAAAGGCTCAGGCTGCCAGAAGAACGGGGGACTCAGAGCGGTACTGATGTCCCCGACTTAGCTGTGGATTCACAGAGAGAGGCGGTTTAGTAGTGGTTAGTTTAGTGTTCTGATTAGAACTTTTATTGCGTAGGATTCTGCTGATCGTTCAAGAGCTTTTTGTTTTCCTTAATATAAACTATTGTGTCTATTCCATCCTCGTATTCAGAGCGCCCTTAGTTAGTTTTATAAACTTTAGTTTAACATAGTCTATTACCAGTAGTTTAGTGTCATCTTCCTGGGTTTTATTTCCCCTTTTGTTTAAACCCTCCTCGTTTAGTTGAAGGTTTTAGTTAGGGTTTTAGTTTTAGAAACTCTTTTTTTTTTTTTTTTAGCAGTTCCTCTTCCTGCTAGTTTTTCTTGTTGGGAGTGAAAAAAATTTTTTTGTTAAACCTTCAAAACCTTGTCCTTGAGCACTTCTGTGTTGGGGGGTCGTAACAACTTTGTTTACTCTGTCTGCTTTGTATACGCTGCCTGCTCCATCTGCTCTGTCTACTCTGTCTGCTCTTGATTAAAGATATATCTATATTTTTAAGAACAGTACTTAACTTTGAAAGAAAAAAATCAGAGTGCTTCTCTGTTGTTAGTCAGATATCCTCACTCCATTGATTTGTCAGAATGGAAGTGGATTTAATCCTAAACCACTCGTAGTTTGGTGTGTAGAAATAGACCAAGGTGCTTCTGTTTGAACCAGAGCTCAGAGGACACACAGTAAAAACCCTGTAGCAGTTAGAGGGTATTGATTGGTTTGATATGCTTTAGGAGGGGCTCTAACTGAAGACTCTGTTTTTCTAATGGTGGGAAACACTCCAGACTCTGGTGTGCTTCCATAGATTTTTACTGTCTTTTAATTTTCTTACACATATTAGAAGTATTTAATATTTTTATTTTATCTTGTTGGCTAAATAAACTTTTCCAAATGTTAAAGAGATCGCACTAATTCACTATTTATTAAAACCCAAATTCTGAAACAGAACGACTTAATTGAGTTAAGAACATGATTAGTTTGTAAATCAGGTATTACTGATGAGTGTGCAGTAGTTGTTAGCTTTTAGTTCTGAGGATCAGGGGAAGCGCTGCTTTTCAATATGTGGGGTTAAAGTGTGGAAATCACTGCAGAATGAGTTGAAGTTGTGTTAAAGTATTTTTTAGTTTAAGAGGCTGTATAAAAACAGAATACTTCAATGTATGAACTTGTTGACTAATGGAAATCATGGAAATTGCAGGTGAATATATAATGTTAGTACTAAATAGTGTTAGGGTAATCGACTGACAGACTATGGTTTTTATGTGTTATGTACAAGACAGGGGCAGGTATTATAAGAGTTTTCTTCTTCCTGCTCCTTTTCAATCATGGTTGTATCGTATATAATTCTGAATCAACAGCAGGAACAACAATAGACCCTGTGCACGAGAAAATGCTAACTTCCGGGTTTGAGACCGGATGCACTGTCTTTCATTTCCTGTAGCTGTATTTGGCGGTCAATCCTTACTGCGGAGATGGACTACAGAATCATGTCCAAATTACGAAAAGGAAAGGATCGGGTTTAAAAAAGGTTGTTGTATATCAGAGGTCGCAGTAGACTTTTTGGTTTTCCGTCATTTTGACTGACAGGGTTTTAAAAATCCGGTCATAATCTATTTTTATCCGTCACTTAATTAAAAAAATGATAATAATTACATTTTCAGTAGCATTATTACTCAAACACCGGGCCCATTTAGCACATAAATCCATAGGATTAGACACTAATTAGTCAATCAGCCAGTCATCAGATAGACATTTCTAAAAACTCCGTTTGGAGTCGAGCGCCTCGCAGCGAGGTGCAGCTCTGTGCGCTCCACGGGACTCTGATTACAGAATATTAACGTTCATTATGAGATCATGAGAGACAGTGAGAGAGGGATGAGGGGTTCACATATTTTTCATTGAGATACTCGGGGGGGAAAACCTGGCGCTGCTGTTTAATGCTGTTTAATTCCTCGCATTTGGAGTCCAGTTCTATGTCTGATTGTACGTGTCAACAAGCCTCCACAGCATATGAACGCTACTCTGAGGGCGCATTACAACAGGAAGTGTAGTTAATCCATATCTGATCGCGCACTGAGCACCGGATTGCAAAGGGGCATTTGAGCGGTTCAGGTCTGACACCTGATGCGCTCTGGTGGACCAGTGTTCTTCTGCTGCAGAGTGCAGGACGTCTGGATCACAGGTCTGCACACAGCAGCACAGAACCTCAGTCTGGGCTGCAGGTATTGGTGGAGATGCTGCACTATTTCTGCATCCTTGGTTCGAATTATTAGAGGGGTCAATTCAGTGATTTCCTATGACGGTATGGACGGGCAGGCTCGTGCGCAAACCTGTCAGAATGACCGGCACCCTTCAGATCTTTCCGTCAAAGTAAAAAATAAATTAAAAAAACGGTTAAATACGGGACATTTCCGGTTAACGGAAATTTTGTTTTGTTAATGTATCAACATCTGGTTTGAGTGTAGCACCTCCTTAGCCCATATCCCTCCCCTCAGGATAGAGAATGAGATATACCTCTTCAGTTTTACACATGACGATGACACGTGATGTGTCTTTTAAGACAACGTGTTGGTTGTGAAGTGATCGATTACACCTCCAAAGAGCCCACACCAGTCTAAAAGGTATGTAAGTTGAGTTATTACAGTGTGTGAGTGTAAAACTAATGAATGAGATATTAGATCAGCAGTGTAACCTCAGGATGACGTGTGGTGAAACCTGCATGAAATTACATTTGAAGGATGTAGGTTGAGTGAAAGTGACTGAGTGCAGTCTGAAAACCTGGCAAAGAGAAAAACACTTTCAGCGCTAGCATAGGTTAAAGCTTCAGGCTGCTGGGATCAGAAACGGTTTCTGTTTTTACGTTTTAGTTTAGTTTACACTGATTTGTTGGCAGACTTCACATTTTTATTAACTTGATGGTTAAAATATATTATCAACCATAAACATCAAAACCTCTAATAATACTAGTGAGTGAGCTGCTGAGTACTAACTCCTTAGTCACTCTTAATCCCAGCAGGGACTAGTTTCTCTACACATGCATTCCCATGGTGCATTGCTTCAAGTACAAAAAAGGATGGTTTTAGTGAGTTTACCTTTAAGTGGTTGTCTTTCAGTGTGAATACCAGGTGTCCTTAGGCAGAACCCTGCTGTCCTCCATATGCTGAGCTGAGAGGTGAAAAACGTTCTCTACGAAGGAAAACGGAACACTGTTTGTTAAACAAGTCAACAGAAACACTGACACCTGGTGGCGTTAAAGGATGTAGGAAAGTTTAGAGCATGTTATTGTGCTGTGAAACCTGACAGGATGGGTTCTGGTTCAGTTCCAGCTGCCTCACTGAAAACGTGTTCAGTCCCCTCAGCCGTCCAAACTGAATCTTTAAAGTAGGAGACGTTCTGTATCTGTATGAGTACTCGATCCTTTTAGAGAAACTTTTCTGAAGTCATAATTTAACCTAATATTGAACTCTTCATGACTACCCCGTCCAATCAGAATGAGCAACAAACCAACAGGTAGATGAATGAGTTGAGTGTGACGCTGTGGGGCTGGAGGGAGATCCAGCTGCTCTCTGAGGCTCTTTGGTTTGAAATATATTAGAAAAATGCAGAAGATGTGATTTTTTATTGCACTTGTTAATATAAGGCCTTTGCTGTAACTACAGATATTGACAGTCCATAAATTAATTGTGTCTGTAGCCAACTTTAATGAAGTGAATTGCTTTCAGAGCCACAGGCTAAACAAACACTATTGAGTTCTGTTCATGATGTCAGAAGCCATTAATTTGCTGCCAGCTTCATATTGAATGTGTTATCAGACACCTGGCGTTGGCGGAGAAAAAACCAGCCAGTTTAATAATGTTAGTAAAAGAAGTCGGCGTGTGGATGTGTGTCCGTCTAGGACCAGCGTCCTCCTGAGGACCGGTTCACACCTGCTCCTATTAGTGTCCCCTGATGCAGAACTGCTTCTGGGTATTGGATCAGTTCCTGTTTTCTGACAAGGAAGCTCATTGTCTGTTAGCGCTTGGCAATTATAAACAACAACTTTGACTTCAGCTCAGCATCACGTGCACTACTTTTTGTTTTTCATTGAATAAGAGCAGGAGCCTTCTTCACATGAGCGATCTGCAGTAATCTACAGGCGGCATGTTGCTATCCTTTACTTTGTGTTTGCAGCTTCGACAGATGAGCTTCCAGTCAGAGACGGCGGTTAATTAAACTTTTTTCATGGATGAGTCTCCTTCTACCTTTATAAAAGGTTTCCAGTCCAGAACACATAGACTGCTGCCAGCAAACAACTGATTTAGATTTAAAGGTTTCTTTTGTATTCCTGAAACAGGAAAATACTGATATTGTCTCCACAGGTCACGACTAGATAATAAATGAAACAATAACATCATCAGGGCTGTGTTCCATGGAAACTACTCAGGGTTCTTAAACCTTTGACTAATTCAAGCACTTTTCAAGAACTTTCAGCAGCGTGTTTCCAACACCTTAGAGGATTTACACATGAGCTGAAAAGCCCCACACAGGGCTGTTCATTTTTCAAGTCATTTTTCAGATTTAAGGCGTTTCTTTGAGTGATTTTCTGTTTTGGTGTAATGTTGTGCTGCTTGGAGGATTGTTGCTGTTGGTTTTCTTCTTTTCTGCATTAAAGCTCTGAGGATCCATCCAGAACATCATGTGTTTCACTGAGACTTGGTTCAGGATCAGATCCAGACTCCAACGTCTCTCTGCCCGGCTTTCAGACGATACCAGCACACAGAGATTAGAAGAGGAGCAGGAAAAGCAAAGGAGGTGGATTAGCAGTGCTGGTGGAGTCCAGGGTGCTCATTTATAAAACTTTGCGTAGAATCCTTACTAAAACTTGCTTAAGCTCAGCCAAACAATTTCAGGTACGCAAATTCCATTTCCGATTTATAAAACCCTGCGGACACAGATCCACGCAATTCTGCTTTATAAATCGATGTCAGACCTAGAACTGTACTCAGCTGTTTTTGGGTCAGAACCGTCCTCCTACACACCCACATTCTGACATATACGGTCAATGCTAAGTACCTCATGAATAATTGCATATGCATAAGCCGGTGGATTTCTGGTAGGGATGAGCCGAATGCTCGTTTCAGACGAGTATCCGGTACGGATAATGCATTTTTGACGAGTCCGAGCCGAATCCGAATAAAACTCATCATTATTCGTGATCGTGCTGAAGGAAATCATCAACTGACTGTGTTCACACTCTGTGAGTGGCCAGTCACACAGAGCGCCCCGCACCCGTCAGCTGTGGAGAGGAGGAGGAGGATGTGGGGAGGGCGTTCATCCAGGCCCTCATCAGGCCCAAAAGTAACCTGCTCCGGCTCCGCCACCCGGACCTCTCCCGTGCCTATAACCGCTAGCTCTGCTTGGTCAGAGCAGCTGTACGCGCAAACCGCTAGGAGCGGCGGCAGGGAAACTAGCGGTTCTTCGAGCAGACGGAAAGTCCGCTTAGAGGTTTCAGTCCTGACAGGACGCGTTCTCCCAGTGAGTGAGTAGTTCAGCGAGGAGGAGAAGGAGGCTCCGCGTCAACCTGGACGCTCTGGTAACCCGATCGTTTCCCGGTGGACCAGCGACAGTCCAGACTTTTACAATTCATACTTTGATCTGCCTGGTCCATAAAACCAGTAGATCAGCGGGTCTACTGACACTGGGTCGGATCATCATCATTTTGCTTTGTTCCTGTGTGATGATGCGCATTTGGCAAAAAAGTCTGCGTAAAACCGGTCTGAGACCCATTGGCTGAAGGACGAAGGTCCCGTTATCTGTCACTTGTCACGCGTCAGGTGAACTCAGCCGTGCTCGCGCGCCTGTCGTTCATAAAGTGAATAGGAGCGCGCGCCGTGTTTCCCAGCTGCGTGACTGGCAGCTTAAAATTCAACAGATCATCAACACTAAAACACATTGATCTGTCAGTGACTTTATCAGATTCGTCTTTACAGCTGTTTTCAGAGACTCACATTAATTCTAATGTTTAAAAAGACCCACAAGTAGTTTAACTAAAACATGATGAAGAGCCCTGCATGCTGTAACATGGATAATAAAATAAACAGGAGAGAAATAGTCATTTTAAGGCAGATTTAATCCACTACAGATAAACTGGATGCTACAATCACTTTTTGACAGGTGAAAAAAAATCAGTTTGAAGTGATTTGATTTAGTTAAAAAAAAGACAGTTAATCAGGTCACCTGTAAACTAAATCTAATCCTTTATTGTCAGGTGACCAGATGAGAAGGTTTCTACAATAAAACTATTAAAACAGGGTGAGCCTTAGTAAACAGCTGCAGTCCTGACAGATTAATATGTTTTAGTGTTAAAATGTTTGATTGGACCAAATTCAACCTGCTACCTTTATCAGACATCAATGAGCTCAGAGTTCATCTGGTCTGGTGAATGTTGGGGGTTTGTGACTCTGGTCTGGGAGGTTCTGACAGGTGTTAGGATTTTAAGTTAGGCTGGTAACTAGACACCCCCCCCCCCCCCCCCCCCCCC
>SSNR01000289.1:3339-364297 GCA_006937965.1 Callopanchax toddi
GGATGGATGGATGGATGGATGGATGGATGGATGGATGGATGGATGGATATAGAATGCTAGAACATAAACACAGCAGAAAACCAGTGAGGCAATAATGGAGCTTTGTAGTTTATGTAATTAAATGTAGCTACAATATTATGTTTTTTTTTCTATAACAGGATCAGTTTATTACATACCAAAATGTAATGCTTTCAAAGAAGAAAATACCAATAGTTTCTTTTTTCAGTCTAGCAATCTGAAATGATGTCTGAATGGCAAAAACAAGCCCTGCAGATTTACTATCACAGGTGGGGCGTTACAGCTGCTGCTAGAATGCTCCACCTGATGTACTGGACTGGCCAAGCTGCCAGTCCAGATGATGGTCCAGTTCTACACGGCCATCATTGAGTCCATCCTCACCTCCTCCATCACTGTGTGGTTCTCTGGGGCCACCGCCAGGGATAGACAGAGACTGCAGCGCATTGTGCGCTCTGCTGAGAAGGTGATTGGCTGCAGTCTACCATCAATCCAGGACCTGTACGCCTCCAGGACTCGGGGGCGAGCAGGCCGGATAGCAGCTGACACCTCTCACCCTGGACACGGTCTGTTTGAGCCACTTCCGTCTGGCAGGAGGCTACGGTCCATCAGGACAAGAACCTCTCGTCACAAAAACACTTTCTTTCCCTCTGCCGTTTGGCTCAGCAACAATTCTCCACATACTGATTAACTGTCACTTTAACAGCATGTTTGCACTGTTTTCTGCTGCTACTGTGTTTTTTATTCTGTGTGTGTATGCTGCACCTTATCGCCGAAAAAGTTCCTAGTCTGCAAATTACATTCGATGACAATGGCAATAAAAGTTTTTCTGATTCTGATTTTTAGAAAAAAATATTTATTAGAACTGCTTGAATCTCAACATAAGTTCACATAAGAGTGTCACATGTCATTTGATGCTTTTTTTGCCCAAAATCCACTGATTGAACAAATAAAGTTATGAGAGAATAAAAAAAAAATCAGACTCTGCCCTCCCTGCCCTTACAGAAAAACCACATGAACTTCACATGTAGACATCACATGTGAGAACATGTGTAACACATGTGAACTACATGTGAAAAACATGTTTTCCATGTGTTTCTTGTGTGAATTTGGAACAAAAAAAGTGAACTTCACATAGGGAGAAAGAACATGTTTTCACATCTAAAAACACGTTAAATTAACATGTAAAACACATGTGCAACCCATGTTTCCCGTTTGAATTTGGAACACTTTTAACATGTTCATGTGTTCCCATGTGGTCACATGTTTTTGCGCATGGGTTCACATGTAAAAAACATGTTAAGTTCATGTGTTTTTTCCATAAGGGCGAGAACTTAATACCAAGAAAACTCTTTATTACATACAAAATGAAGGAAGTTTCTTTTAAAAATAATACACAGATTTGATCCAACTAAGATTTAATTTTGATATTGATGTGTCTGTTGTGTGAGAAAAAACTTGTGTAAAGACATTACTGCGTTAATTTCAAGAAGCATCAAGTCTGACTTTTTGTTGTATTTTAGAAATGTTATTTTAGCTACAACACAACACTCATGTGCTTTTTATCTCAATAATCTGGTTTTGTTTCTCTCAAAGTTCTTCAAACACAAATGTAAAGTAATACATAAGAAACCATTGTATAATCACGTTATTGTAGATTTAAAAACATGTAGATGCAATATCTTCTTTGGATAACAAAAGGGCTGTTAAAACAAAATGTGTACTTGATACATTTCAGTTATTTGCATAATCTGTAATCTCGCATTTCCTTTTCCTTTTTTTCCTTTTCATTCTTTTCCCTTTTCTGATTTGGTTTATTATTAAGGTTGTAACTTTCTCAATCCACTATTCCAAAAGCTGATATGTTTTGATGTGTGGATACTGCTTGTAAAATTTGTAAAGAACAGAATTTAAATAAAGCATAAAAAAATTCCTGAGACCTTACTCAATGAAGATCAGCAGGTTGGAATAATTGAGAGGTCCAAACCACCTGAGAGCGCTGTATTTTATAAATATATGTACAAGAAACTGTATATATATATATATATTATTACATGTGTCTGTAAAAAAGTATTAAATGAGACATTGTGTCCCTGTCTTGGTCTCTGTGAGATCATTTAACTTCTTTATTATTTAAATTGGTCTGGTTGAAAAAAAAAATTGTTTTAGATTACTTTATGGATGTGGTCAAAACGTCTTTAGTTTGAGAAGGTTTCTGGATAAAAACAACTGAAATAGTTATTTAGAAGTAGACAGAAGTGATCTATCTATCTATCTATCTATCTATCTATCTATCTATCTATCTATCTATCTATCTATCTATCTATCTATCTATCTATCTATCTATCTATCTATCTATCTATCTATCTATCTATCTATCTATCTATCTATCTATCTATCTATCTATCTATCTATCTCGTATAAATATTTTAACCTATAATAACCTCGTTTTCAGACCCTTATTTAGAAGAGACTAGCAGTTTGCGTCATTTCCGGTGGGAATATTCCAGCGGATGGTCCTGGGATTTAAAAGGAGCCAGCAGGTTGACAAGCGGCTGCGCTGTTTGTGAGCAACTTTTACAAACTACCGTTATTAAACACAGACCTGCGTAAAATTAAAATAAATTAAAAAGCCAAAGGAAACTGCGCATTTCCGTCATTTGATTTGTTCAGATAAAGAAATCTGCGGAGCTCCTTTCAGGTAAGGTGTGAACACTTTGTTCGTTTATGTAACAGCATCTGAAGATTTGCAGGATATTTTGGGAAGCAGTCGATTTGGAATTGTTTGGTAATTTTGCTGCGACGCAGGTGCGCCAAATTCTGAAGTTGCGAGTATGTAAAAGTGCGCCATGTGTTCATACATCACTCAGGTCTATGTTAGGCTCAGATGGTGCTGAGGAGAGACGCAGGCAGCGCATCCCGCTGTCTGAGCAGCTGGAAGCGTCATCAAGTCATTTAACACCATTTAGATCCAAAAGGGTTTTTTTTCTTCTCAGCTATATAGTTGCATATTCTTCAAGTACATTGAATTTTGTTTATTTGACAGGTCTAGTTTAATTGTGACACAGATAGCTACTCCAAACGTTAAAAATGAGCAAACTTCAAAAGTCCCATAGCACAGCTACTATTGGACGGTCTATGCCACTCCCCCATAAACATCTGTTATTATAATGTCTCATACACCTGAAGGTACATTAGAGCTTAATTTTTAAAATGGTTGTTAAACAAATCAGTTTGAATTATTCTTGTTTATCCATTCCGGTTTATGGGTTTTATTTATAATAGTGACTTTTTGGAGGACAGGTGTGTAAAAAAAGTGAACGTGTAATGATTCTGTTGGTCTATAATGGTTTTGTCATTGGACTCAATTCAATAACTAGTTATTAATTCATGTTTTGGGGAGAAATGTTTAAAATGGTTTTAAAAAACATGCTTTTGATGACATCACCAGTGTTAAATTAACAGTAGCGAGTGTCTGTGTCCATCCTTTTGAGTGAGTTTAAAAATTCAAAGTCGTAAACTTTTAAACCAAAAACACAATAAACTAACCCATCTTGTTGTGTTATAACACACTGGCAGTGTTCATTTAGCTCTCAGAGGAGTGAACCTGCAGACTGATCTAACACTGATCATGCTGTGATGCATGATGGAGCTTTCTGTTAAACTAATGGCAGCTTTGTTTTCCTCTCAGCTGTTCTGTGAACCATGATCCTCCTGACGCCCTCCTCTGGTACGTACTCCCTCCTCCAACTCACCTCCTAATCACCTGCTTTCACTTTGATCAAACCATAAAATCATGCAGCTACTCATGTGCTAACATTTTCCTTGGAGAGCATAAATAGAATCAATAAACCAATATATGCATTTTATATATGATCATATATATATATATATATATATATATATATATATACATCTAACAGACTTGATTATTTATCAGGCAGAAATACAATCATCACATGGTTTTGAAAATAAATGCAGTGTTTCCTGCAATATGTGTAACATCTTACTGAAATTGTGTTAAAGTCCACAACTTAAAGAAAGCTAAAGCATGCTGTCAAGTAAAAGTTGTTGGCTTTGTCTCATTCGCTGTTTTCTTTCAGATGAAGAGCCTCTTGCGTTCGCCTGGCTTTGGAATCACAGGAAGTTCAGGGAGAAAATCTCTTGAAGGGTTGCTACGGCAACGTTAAAAAATATAAAAAGTTTGCAGGTCAATATCTGTGCATTCTGTCTTGGAGAGCACTATGACTTCAGAGAAAATGATACGCTTTGAAGGCAGAAGACTGATAGAGGAAAATATAGTTTTTTATTTAAAATCACAGAAGCATTTTTGGCTGCGAGTTTCCTTCTTGCAAGAAATGATTAAAAACAAAACCTTTAATAATATTCAAAGAATTTCCTAAATATGTCCCAGTATATCAAATTATGAGATAAACTTCATTAACGACTCTTTAAACAAAGATGATGTGAAAAAATGATTAAATCTTTCTGTTTCTGTCTCACACTAACATAGATTATGTAATATCAAATGTGCCTGACAGATAAGTAATAATAAACTTTCCCACAGGTAGCCAATGTTCCAGAAGTCAAGGAAAAGAAACTGTCATAAAAGATCAATGAAACCATCAAAAGAGTTTTGTTAACCAAATAAATGAGGCCCAGCAGAAATGTGAAATTCAAAGTTAATTCAAAAGAACAGGTTGACTCATTTGAATGTGAATGATTTTGGAGAAAAAAAAAGAATTTGAACACAGTAGCCTAACTTTTAAATGTGTTTCCATTCTTTAAACCATGGGTCGAAATCAAAGGATTTCAAAGACAACTGACACAGGATTGCCTCCGTTAATGCTGTGGGTCGTCACGCCTAAATGGAAACAGATTTTAGTTTTTCTCTGTAACAAAATTAACCTAAGCTGAGTTTTCTTTAATGTGATGAGAATTCAACCAAACCCAGTTGATCACCTCATGTTCAGGTTCAAATAAAAGGTAAAAAGCAGCTGTATATTTAAAGAGATATTATGCAGTTTTGTTTGTTTTGACTCCCCCTAGTGTTCGTTTTAAATCACTGCCGTAAAAACGTTAGCACCATTGTTTCTGCTCAGAAACCCCTAAATCTAACTGTTGAAATGTCTCCCCAGCCTTCACTGCTTTCTACATGAGCGGATATTTACTCCTTCAAAGAAATCAGCTGTGTTCAAGCAGGGACAGATGGGAAAAAAGACAGGAATCATGAGCTAAAAACACTCCCACGCTAGCATAACAGCTGAGACTTCAGGGCACAGGACCAGAGACTGAGACCTTGCAATCGTGGTATTCCAGATCTAAGCACCAAGTGACTTTTCATTAACCCTGTAAAGGGTCATATTAGCACAGACTGGCTCAATGAAAAGATTTTAAAATATGAAAAAGTTGCAAAGTATGCCTTTAAGGGGGTAAATACTTTCATACTTTCATTGTAAATGCCTTTAACTCAGTCAATTTTACAGACTTTAAGCTACAATTTGACATAACTGAGAGTCATTCACAACATGTACTTTCGCTCTAACAGACTGAATATTCTATTTTGACCAAAACTCAATCAGGATTAGAGTCACAAAAACAGAGGAACTCAGGAGGAGGGGAATGCTTTTTTTCACCGCACTGACATTAACTTCTCAGTGTTTAGTAATGCTGCTACAGTATATTAAACACACACACGCACGCACGCACGCACGCACGCACGCACACACACACACACACACACACACACACAGTTTATTCTGTTGTCACTAGCTCTATTAAAGCCCAGGCTGGAATGCTATTAATTGATCTGGACAGCCAGCTAGCTATGTGACGCTGCTGCTACGTCCTTGTGTTAGGTCAGCTTTAACAGCCTCATTGATCTCATGTCTGCTGTGTGTCAGTGCTGAGCTGTAGTTCATGTAATAAACCAGCTATTGAAGCCTAATTAAAATAAATCTCATTTAAATACTGATTCTCAACTCATTTCCTGTTCACTTAATGCTGCATGTGACTGTATTGTTATTTAAGGGTTAAAATAGTCTAATTATTGATTAGATATGGCAAATGATAGTAGCTAATGAAGCGCTGGTTGCTGTTGCACGTTGTAGGCTGAATGAAGTGATAGTAACATGTTTTTGATCTGTAAATGGATGAATGTATCATAAGGTCGATCTCTGTCCAAATAACACACGTCTTGGTAAGTGATACTTCTTTTATCAGTCAGGGGAGTCTTTTGTTGTTTCCCTTTTACATGGTCAACAATAATTTCAGTGGTCGATGTACTAAAACTGTTAGGTTACCTAAACACCCTCCCCCAAAGGTTTGACTCAGAACGAGACCTAATGAGTTAAAGTACGGAATATCAGAATGTCAGCTGGTGTGGTCATCTGATCACAGTTGAGGTCACTGACTAAACTTGGACAACTTCTGACTTCTGCTGTGGTTCACTTTCAGATTTCTTCCAGTGCACCAACAAGCTCCTTTTGAGTGATAGAGCCACGGGGCTTCAGATCAAGGAGTTCGTACGTAAAAATGCTGCCAACGCGCTCTCAGTGGCCAACATGGTCATGGGCATGGCCTCCATTCTCAGCAGCCTCAACGGGTGAGAGAAACCTAGAGCTTATCATCTGAAACACACATGTTTATCAAATACATAGATAAGTGTCTATCTGAGTAACTTAAAATGAAGATCACAGTAAAATTTTTATTGTTTACAGATTAATTTAAACATTTAGGGAAAATGCTGTCGGATGTACTGGATACTTCTTCAGATATGTTTGAAATCGTTTTTCCGTGTCTCGTCCAAACACAAATGGAGGCTTTTGGTGAGAAGAACTGGGATTTTCAAAAACGTTTTCCAAAGTTGAGTCAGAATCATCGGTATAAAGATATTTTTGTAAATGGAGAAAAATATATTTTAAGTATCTGTGGTAGTGTTGACAGGACCTCAGGACGTCAACCAAGGTTTTAATAGTTTTGCATTTTTCATTACTTTTTATTTTATTTTAGTTTTTGTTTCAAATTTTGAATTCTAGTTAGTTTTAATTAGTTTTTACCATTTGTTTGCTAGTTTTAGTTAGTTTTTATTTTTTGAAAACGCTTAGTTTCAGTTTAGTGTTTATTAGTTTCAGTATTAGTTTTAGTCTTTTGTAATATGACTTACATATCAGGGACAAGAGAAATACACAGCGAAATAAATTGTTGTGTACAACAAAATCACATAAAATCATAAATGTTTTATTTTGAACACATAGTTTTAGTTAATTTTGTTAACGTTCATTACAGTTTTAGTTATTTTCAGTTATTTTTTTAATTTTCGTTTTTATATTTATTTCAGTTAACGAAAATGTTTTTTGATTCTAGTTTTCATTATTTCGTTTTAGTTAACTATAATAACCCTGATGTCAACAATTTAAAGTTTTTTTTAGGGAACAAATGTGACACTTTCTGGTAACATATCAAAATTATACACAAAAAGTATATAACTACATTAGAAATACTCATCATCTGAAATGAACTTTAAAAATTGTCTGTTTTCTATCAGATGATATTTTGTTCCTGTGTTTGTTTGTTTTGGGTTTTTTTTTAACCCCGTGTCCTGTCCGGCTGTGGAGCAAACAGAATAATGTCTGAGTGCCAAAAACAAGCCCAACAGTGTTGCTGTTTCAGGTGAGAGGTTACAGCCACTGCTATAAAACTCCTCCTGATTTTTGTTTAAATATAACCCCCAAAATCTTTATTAGAATGTTTTTATGGTTGATTGGACACGGAGCCTGAAAGTGAAGGGAAGGGTACAGAAAGAGGGATGGGGGAGAAAGTAAACAGAAAAAGAAGAGAACAAGAGACGTGAAGAGTCCACTTCTAGACCTGTAAATAAAGCACAAACAAACAAGCAAAGAAAACAGGAAGAAAAGATACAACAGCAACAAACAGCATATGAATATACAACAGTTGAGATATTCTTCAAATGTATACGTATACACCAGTTCAAGAGAGTTCAGTGTCAACCACAGCCCCAGTCAATGTGTCTGAAAACACCTGAGTCCGTCTTTATGTGAGCACCTTGTGATCACCTGTGTGTATATATGCGCGCTTGTTTATGTAAGGTTTCTCTATTGAAACATTCAATAATAAGTTCGAGGAGCCACAGACCCGCCCCCAAGGCCCACGGAGGACGCGAAGGAGGTCCAGGCCCCAGACGTCCAGAGGCCACCCAGGGCACGGACACCCCAGGGAGATCACCGTCAGGGCAGTCGCTAAACTCTCCCCCAGAGGGCGCAGAGGCTCACCCCACGTGGGCCCCCCGGCAGTCGCCGCGCTAGAGCCCCTGGGGGGTCGCGGCTAGGAGCTCACAGGCACCGCCTGCAGCCAGCCATCCAGGGTAGATCTAGCCGGAACCAGAGACCCGAGACCCAGGAGCCAACCAGCCCCAGCAGAGGCCCGACCACCCCCGGGGGCCCAGATCCCACCAGGCCGCCACAGGAAGAAGAGCAGGCAGACGCCCCCAGCACCCAGACCCCGAGACACCCCAGCACGCCACTGGAGAAAGGCACCACCAAAGCCGAGGCGCCGCCAGGGAGGATACTCTCTGCCGAGGAGGGCCTAGCATGTCACAGAAAGAGAGGGGGGGGGGACGAAACCTGACAGAAAAACAGTCACACACAGACACAATCACTCTCCCTCCCTCATGCGTGCACACACACATTCCTGCAAACATACCAAGACACACAATAGACGCTGTACACCCACTCTCGCTCCCCATGCACTCTATGTTCAGGACCAGGGACCAGCGCCCTAAGGGTGAAGTCGGCCCTGAAATCCAGAAGATGGTCCCTCCCTTACTGAAGTGGGGATAAGCAGACCACCGCGCAACCCGCCGCAGCCGAGCAGCCCCCCACCGCAGACCCCGACCAGACGGCCCGCTCCACTCCAGGCCCCAGGCAGCGAGCAGAGAACAGGGGTGTGTGAAGACCCCAAGTCTCCCCCCGCCTGCTCCAATGTGGTGTTGATGCGTGTTGTAGTAAGATGCTTTTAAAAAGAATGGGGGGCGGCCCGCCATCCCCCGCCCTGGATCCTAAGTGTCTAAATGCGTTGAGATGGGTAATGACACCGGAGGAGAGGTTAGCCGGCTAGACCTCCCTCCCCCCGGGTATTACTGGGTGTAATTCCTCCAAAGACCCTAGATGCATAATGTAAGAATGTCTGGGGTGGAAGTGTTTAAATTGTGCAATAAAATTGGGCCACAGGACTGCAGAGATGGTGTTCCACACCCATGACGTACCCGTGACCCAAAGCCCTGTGTGTGTGGTGACGTGACTGAGCAGAGGGAGGGAAAAATCTGGGGATGGGGAGGCAAGACTGGGGGGACAAGCCCTCCCAGGGGGCCAGCTCCCCCGCTGGCCCCAGTAAGCACCCCCGTTCCCCAAAACCACCCAGGGCAGGGAGATCGCCGGCCCACCCATCCAGGTCCACGGCAGGAGCCCCACACAGCGCCACAGAGCCCACGGAGTCCCCCACCCCCACCCCAGCAGGGTAACTATACCTCCCTCAATCACGCACATAGTAACTACAAACTTACATAGGACATAGACACCCAGGCAAAGCCCCCCCCCCAGACCCAAGACTCCTCCCCCCCAGCGCAGATGGAACCAGCCCCACATGGCTAGGTGGTACCAAGGCCCACCAGCAAACTAAAGGCCCCAGAGCCAGGGCCAGGCACCGGGACAGACACCAGCCCCCCCGCCAGCAACACGCCAAGCAGAACCCGAGCCCCCAGGACCACCCCAGGCCCCAGCCAGAGACGGCCTGCACCAGAACCCGAGCCCCCAGACCCCCCCGGAATGACCCAGCCACCCAGCAGCTACCTGCAGCCTCTGCCGCAGAGCACCCCAGACCCCAGACGCGGCCGCCAGAGGGACACCCTGAGGCAGCCAAAACGCCACCCCAGCAGGAGACGCAGCCCTACGTCAGACCCCCCATCGAGCCCAGCCCCAGGCAACCCCCAGACGCCCAAAACCCAGACACCCCCCCCCACACCCACCACACCGCCCCGGTGGACAAAGCCCAGAACCCCCCCATCCTTACTATGTGATGGAACTGATCAAAGTTGCCCAGAGAGATTTTTTTGGAGCTTTTGTTCCTGTGTTTTTAACTGAAAAACAGGAAAATCAAATAATCTTTTTGTAAAAATGTATAAACTAATATTTTGACCAATTTAAAGTGAGTTTCTATTTAATCATTCTAAATGTTTATTATCTTACTCATTGTAGATAGATTCCTGAAGGGGAAAAAACTTTTGAGCCCTCCAGGACTAACGAGCTAACAGCTAGCCTGAGTGCTAGTCCAAGTTCACTCGGTGTATAAACCTTTAACCATCTCTTTCACGTTTCATGATTATTTACATGAAATTCTGAGTCAAATTTAGACAAGATGGTAGGATTTCATATAATGATTTATAACTATGTTTGGTAAAGTAGCCTTCGACTTCCCAGAATGCTCGAAGTAATGTATGGTGGCTTCATGCTGCCCTTGCTTTATATGCTTTGGTTGTGTCTGTGCTCTGACTAGCTGTAAACTAGCTGTCAGACATAAATGCTATTTCTCCAAACAGAGACCTTTTAAGCAGCTATCTACAAAACTACATATAACTTTTACACAGAAGCTAACTTCAAAATAGCAGAAATGTGTCTTTTTCAGCATTCGTTTTGTGTTCTTTTCCCCTGGCGAGACCTTGCACATATTTTACCCTTCGGTTAGGGTTGCTGTCATCAAATAACTCAACCTGACTCTCACTTGTTTTGTTCAGGCACCATCACGCTGCATGTTGGCTGGTTCTGATTGGATACCTGCTGGATTTGGCAGATGGAGCGGTTGCTAGGCAACTCAATGCCTGCTCGGCACTGGGTAAGTGGAGGGTTGTGGTCAATAGCTTTTACCAAAGATTAACTCCAGCTGGGCGGTTGGCAGAGTTTGCTGCACGCTCTTTTGTGTGAGCGTTCTCATTTGGCTGCAAAAACTCATCAACAAAGCTGATGTCAAAGGTCAACGAAGGCTTCCGTTGAGAAACTCTGGTTGGTCTTACAGAGTTACCAAGAGAACGATCGTGTATATTTTATAGCAGATTGTCTCAACTTTCTTTGAGCCATTTAGAGCTTCACTGGTTTGAGGTTTGAGTTTGTTACATCAAATATCACCACTTTAATAAAGTCTGCATCAATGTAATATGAATGGATTTAACTCTCAAAATTCAAACTACTGCTGGCAAAGAACTTAGAAAAATCTCTGCAATATAAACAACACTGCACCTGCACAGTGTGAGTTCACATGATCACAGAAACCTAAAATAGCCCCCAGGTGCATCATTATTGGGTGCATATGGGGGCTTTGTTATTCACCAGACTTTTTCTGCGTGACTTTGCAGGTGGACCTTGTTGTGCTCCCCCTAATGTATTTTTTCCAACTAAACAATCACTCTCTGATTAAGCAGCCTAAGTCTGCAGGATTCCGCTCCGATTGTCTGTTTTATCCTGTTGCTTTGGGTTCTCCGCATATCTGAAATTGCTAAAATTGTTGACCCTGGGCTGTGGGATTCCACCAAGTTCACTCACACCACGGCCTGAATCACCTCATCATCATCTGCTGAAAACATGCGCAGCGCTCCTGAGGGATAAAGCAGTGGGAATGTTGTTTATAGAGAAGGCTGACACCAACGTTTCCACTCTGATTTTTGCACGTACATGCACCACGCCACTCTCACGTGGCTGGAATGTGGGTCCTGACCTCCATGGAGAGATGAAGGGACATCTACAGAACCTGCCATTGAATGTTAACTCATTAAAAAAGCAGCAAAGACAGGAAAAGATGTCCTTGTCCTCTCTCCGTCAGACCTCTACAGTTTTGGCCACACCTCTTTGTGAACTCAACATGTGGATCATCGACATACATAAAAACTAGATGTAGAAACATAATGTGGAAGGTGGAAAGAAGGCACCATCCATATGCGTCCATGTTACCAAAACTCTGCAGCTCTAACTGAAACATGGGGCAGTGTGGTGCAGTAAAGCTCACATGTGACAAAGAAAGAAAAAAAGAGAGAAATGATCAAACTTTTATAAGAGAGGCTGTGTGAATGTGTATGTAATTATAAACACATCTATGGTGTTACCTCCCCCTGGGCCAGAGCGCTCCTACGGAACACTTGGGAGGAGGCAGGGCATGTGGAGGTTAATTTGGCCTCTGCACTGCCCTCTAGTGGATGTATTGCCTAACAACACCAACATAAAGCATGTATATGGGGAGTATGTGGGCAGTGGTGCTAATGTTTGAAATAGTGTATATGCAGTGAGCATGGCAGATGCTACATCTGCCTCTGTCGGAGTGTCCAAGGGCAGCTGTGACTACATTGTAGTTTATCACCACCAGTGTGTGAATGTGAGTGTGAATGGGTGAGTGACTGTTCGTGTTGTACAGCGCTTTGGGGAGTGTTCAGCACTCTAGAAAGTGCTCTATAAATACAAGCCATTTACCATTTAAGTAGATGTAGCATCTGCCATGCTCACTGCATATACATAATTTCAAACATCAGCATCACTGATCAGCCAATTTCAACTAATTATACATCAAAACGTTCAGCTCATTCCGGACATTCTGGCCATGACTTTTTGTACAAATATTCATAGTACTTTTTGAAATATTCAAGTATTTGTACTCATTTTTTACCATTGACTTCAATGCATTTCTGCAAATTCTTAGACTTTTTCTGCAAACACTACTACTTCTGCAATTCTTCTGCTATTTACGCAATTTTGGTCTTAAACAATTCTGCTACTTATGCTCTTTCTGCAAATGACTTTATGCAATTATACAATTTATGCTTTTTGGAATATGATGCAATTTCCAACCCTTGCGCTCTCATTGAAACCAATGCAAATCCTTCAAATTTCTTCCACAATTTTAAGCTTAATTAAACTTAAGCAATTAAAGTTTTTCTGCTAATATTTAGAGTTAAGCTAAATTTCAGCTCATTTCAGCTACATTCAGCTGGTTTTGTGCAATTTCAGCTGTATCATTCAGCTCTCAGTATTCAAACTTTGCATTTTTGCAAGAAATATAACCTTTCTATCATGTAAGTTGATGGTGGGACATTCCAGTTGGCTGCTGCCTGTGGCCTCCATAAAAAAGGCATTTTTTTCTTCTTTTCTTTTCCACTGATTTAATTTGAATGTTTGCTCCTTGGTTTCTGCCATTGACAACAGCTGGCAGGCTGAGGCAATACCCCCATCCTGATGAGGTTTTTTTGGAGTGTTTGCTTGATGGTGAGAGAAAAACCTTTTGAGGTCTGACGACTTTGTTTGGAGGAGTCAAAATCAAGAATGGGGTCCTGGATCACAGCTTTATTTTAGGTCAGGTTGTCACAGAGACAAATATAGAAATAACAGAATGAAAGTATTCATTATTGTGTGCTTGGCACAGATAAGGAAGTCAATACATTTCTCAGTATGTTCTCATCATATCTCATCAGAGCTGAAGAGCGATATCAGTGGAAAGAGAAGTTGGACCTGACGCTGGAGCATTATCAGACACTTCGTTGTTTTTTACAAATCTACTGTTCTAAGTGAAGATGTGTCACTAAATTAATTTTTTCATCACAATCCTACATGTGTTTTTCATATTTAGGGGCAAAGCTGGATGATTTTGCTGACTTCACCACCTTCGGGATCGCCACGTCGCTGCTGCTGAGGACGTCCGACCTGCTGGACAACGTCCTCTGCATGTGTTACGTTCTGTCGGTGTTTGTCCGCCTTTGTTTCTTCTCAAGCGGTAAGTTATTTAATCTTGGTGGGTTTTTTTTACTTCTAAGTTTCCCAATACCAAAACAAGAGATGATCATTTATTTAAATAGGTATTCCCTTCATGTACCGTGGCCTCCCCTGCATCTACTCATCAGCCATCTTGGCCAGCGCCTCTTTGCTGTCAGGGGGAAACATGGCCATGCTACGTGTCATCGCTATGGCAATGATCCTCTTCATGATCAGTCAGAACTTCTATCCCCACGACAAAGTGCTGGAGTCAGAGACCTGGAAGAAAGTGGTGTACGCTGGAGGTGAAGTAATAACTGAAGACTTTTAACTTGAAGGGATTCAGATTGATCACCTTGCGTGCCAGAGGTTTAAACTACCGGTAATATCATCTTAGGTTGAGATATGAGCAAGGTATATTCATTTTGGTCAAATCTAGAAAACAACGTTATGTATGATCAGTCAAATGGAGCTCCGAGGATGTGTTAGGGATAACTCAGCTTCTACCACCCCAAATTTTAGCACCATATTTAAAAATGGACTGATTTATGGCTTTTTATGATCTTGTTAAAGTCTGTTTTCTAGTAAACTGATACTCAGTTCTGCTTTTCTTCTGTTTTAGGAGTAGCCATGGTGTTCTGCTCCTCCTTCCCTCCTGCCTGTGTGTACTACCTGCTGTGGTCCATCTCCTACATTTTGTTCCCGATGTCACTATGGAGCAGTAAGATCTAAAGACCGGTGCTGCTGGTGTATACAGTAGTTTGAGCTCGAGCCCCCTGTAGGTGAACCCAGACTTCCAGACTGCTCCTGATCCACATTCCTGTGGAAGATCCATGTTTAAATTGCTCATGCACTCGTGGTGAACTCCTGCTAGGTTTAACCTTTTCATTTTGTTGTGACGCCTGACGGAGGAGGGATTTTTAGTCGTTACTGGTGAGGATTAACCTGTTGATTGTGTTTGTTGTGTGACGTTCTGGAGACTGACCTCAGCAGGTTCAAGCTCTTTTCTTCAGTATTAATCCAAACCATCAGTGTTGAGAACACGTGGCAGCAGGGGATATTCTAAACTAATCCCAATGGGAGAAAAGAACTTCCTACATATTCACTCCATTATTTAAATCTAATAACGACTTTAAACAACCTCAGTATTTTATTTAATTGGAGGGAGATAATTCCATGTCTTCACAGGCTTTTATGTAGAAGAGAAGAGGGCATTTCTTCCACACTTTCTTTGGCTTTTGCTCCTTTAAGAAAGGAACCTGAAAGGCAGGTGAAAATGTTTATATGAGGATTCCCATTTTCTAGAAAAGACCAAGTGTTTTTCCTCTCCTGATTTTATGCCTTACTAGCATAAACAACTTTTTAAAGGAGGTTGTCAACAGCTTTCTAATAAGATGTTGTTGTACTGTATTTTTAATAAATAACCCAAGGGCATCCTTTATACTTGAGTTCATGAACATGGACATGATTCAATAAGAAAATATAAAAAAACAAACCTTTATATGAACCATTCCTGTTGGGGCTCAGCAAAGAAACATACAATCTCTTATTTTTTTTTAATATAAACAAAATCAATCAGTATTTATTTATGAAGCTCTTTTCAGAGTCAGGCTTTTTCACCAGTCTGTAGCTAACAAGGAATTTGACTCCGGTCTCTCTTTTTCTCTTGCACTCATCAACGTACATGCAGGACAGTGTTTCAGAACACGAAGCCTGTATTTACAGGTGATATTTACATGGATGAGTTTTTTCCCTGCACTATGGGTGATGAATGTGATGGTTCAACATGCTGACAGCCTGGGATAAAACAGTTTTTTAGTCTAGTGGTTTTGGTGTACAATGTTTAGTAGCGCTGACCAGAGGGGAGAGGTCAAAGGTGAGATCCTGGGTGAGATCCTGGGTGAGATGGGTCACTGCTGATGCCAGCTGCCTGTTTCCTCACTCTAGAGAAGTACAGGTCCTAGAGGGAGGGCAGGTTGGCACCAGTGATCCTTCCTGCTGTCTTAATAGTCCTCTGCAGTCTGTTTCTGTCCTTTTTGGTTGTTGACAGAATCCAGACCACGGTGTTCTGACAGAGGACAGGATGGATTGTGGTCATGATGTAAAAGTTAAGGTTAAACTCCAGAGCTGCCACAGGAATGATATCCTCTGCTGGTCCTTCTTAGTGACTGCATCTATGTGGGCTGACCATTTCAGGTCCCAGGTGATGGGGTAACCCAGAAACTTGAAGTCCACTGCTATCTGAACAGTTTTTAATAGTATTGAGCTCAAGTTGGTTCTGACTACACCAGAGGACCAGCTGTTCCCCGTCCTGTCTTCATACAGACTCATCACAGCTCCAGATGAAGCTGATGATCGTTGTGTTGTCTGCAAACTTCAGGAGTTTGACAGGTGGATCACTGGAGGTGCAGTCATTTGTGTAAAGAGAGAAACACAGTGGGAACAGCACACATCCCTGAGGTGCACCAGTACTGATGGGTCTGGGTGCAAGTTGTTATTTTCCCCAGCTTCACCTGCTGCCTCCTCTCTGTCAAAAGGTTTGTGATCCACTGACAGGTGGAGGCTGGAACAGAGAGCTGGGAGGAGGACTCCTGGGAGAATTAATGCTGAACTGATGTCAACAGGATCCATCCCTGCAGAGTTCAGATGTTGCAGGATGTGGTGCAGCCCCGTGTTGACTGCATCAACCTGATTGCCCGTTATGTGAAGGAGAAGCAGGGGTCCTGAGATGATCTTTAGGTGGTTCAACACCAGCTTTTTAAAAGATATCATGACTACAAATGTAGTAGAAAAACATGCCGATAGTTACCCCGGAAATAAAAAAACTGAACGCTATTTAACAAAAATGGTTTAATCAGTAATAATAAAATAAAAGAACTGAGCCTGTTTAGCAATGAAACATAAAAAAAGTATTAAAACAGTTATTTTGTTAATTAAATATGAGTCCTATAATATAAAGAAAAGAAAATACGAAAATCATATAACACTAATAATATTAAACATAACTTAAAATAAGATTTAAAACATTACATTAATAATACGTTTGCTTTCTGAACAAAATCATAATCAATACATGGCTAGCTAAGAGTTCAAATAAATTAAAGATGAAGTTAAAAAAACAACATTTTAAAAATCAAGATAGGACTTCCTCAATTGATTTCTTTGATCTAAAACCCAGACAGAATGGTTTTATACCTGAGGATATTTGTTTATACCCCTAAAAATGTGTCTTTATCTGCTAATAGGTCATGAATTCATGAGGAAAAAGAAACGTGGTCAGACTCAGAGAATGGGACATCCTCCAAAAACACTTACCGGTAGTTCATTTTATGCTTGTGTTTCTAAGATACATTTTCTTCTGTGTTTCATTTTACTTTATTTGATTTTATAATATATCCTGTAAACAGGTTGTTGCAGTTTATTCTCAATGAAGCCTGACTTTTATAAATTCGTTCCTTTTCTTCAGTTGGAGACTTGTCTGACTCTGATTTAGGTGTCAGATTCCTTCTTTGTGTAACTCCATTAGGTTCTTGTCTGCCTCTGTTTTAGGAGGTTTTAGAATAGGGAGTAGATCCACTCAGTCAGGATCACCAGCTGGGTGTGTGACGTCAGCTCAGGAGTTAGACCAGGCTGTGTGTGAACCATGGTTCTGCTGCCATCTAGTGGCTGCTTGTAGCTGTGATCACTAGATCGGTGCTGCAGAAACCTCAAACCTGCAGCCTGCTGGAGGATGAGGAGGGCGATGATCTTCATCATGGACCGTATTGTGTCATTTTTCTTCAAACGCTTTAGATTTTTACAGGTTATTAATAACTGACTTCTAATCTGCTTGAACTCTAATGTAAAGAAATTAAAGAGTTGGGCAACATTTGTTATTAAACTTCAATTTCAAGACTTTTGAAGGTGAGGTCATTTGAGTTAATCGCCCTTGTTTTCCACAGGGGGAAAACAACGTATGCATTACAGACACAAACTGTACCTTTTTCAGTGATTAAACAATGTATAAGTAACTTATGGTGGAATACAATTTTAACTCTGTGTTTTAAAATAAAGAACCAACAGTAAAATGACCTGGACTCTTTTTTGTTCACATGATGAATCACCAGCAGCTAAATAAACATGAAGCATACTGAGGTTTATAGGTTGAAATGTATTATAGTCATTTTATTATATGATCAATTATTTGCATTAGTAAAGTGTTAATTATAAAATAGAAAAATTGATTTAAACTCGATTTTAACTCCAGACGAACAATAAATATAATTTATTATAACTTTTATTTAATTCTGGACACTTTAAAGCCAATATATTTTTAATGGGTCTTGTTACTTTAATCAAAATTTTTTATTGATCTATTTCAGACGTGAAATGAAAATACATGTTATGATGGGTTTCTTTATTTTCCACACTTTAACAAATTGTTAATTTATAATTTTATATTGTGATTAGGGCTGGGTAAAAAAAAATCTATTTAATCGATTTTGAGTAGATTTCATATAAATTTTTCAGAATCGATTCATTAGGCCTGAGATTGATTTTTTTCCCCTTACTTGACAGTTCTGTTTAGTTTTATAATCATTTGGTTAATTCATGGGTAGTCAAAGTTTAAACTGCCCAATTTAAAAGTTTGCACTTTAAACCTGTTGTTCAAGGTGAAAATAAAAACATAGTATAGTTCTATTTAGGAACACAGTTGAGCCTTTTGAATTATTTAAGACCAGACTGCAGTGAATCGAATAGAATTCAATCAAATCGAATTCAATCAAATCGAATCGTGATTAATCGATTCAGAGCCGTATGAATCGAAATTGAATCAATTTGGGAAATTGGCCACTTTACCCAGCACTAGCTCATAAACTGGCGATGGTTCCCAGCCACCAGGCTGTTTTTATTCCAGTAGGTTCAGATAAAAAACAGTTATTTTGAACGGTTTTATTTGACTGTAAATCACTTTGGTCCTGCTGCTTGTTTTAAAGTGCTTTATAAATAAAGTTGGATTTGATTGGACTTTTAAAATTTATTCAAAGAGTTTTGTTTCTCACCTGAAGAGCTTCATCATTTCAAAATAAAACCTGTAGTTTTAAACTAATCCCCAGATCCTCCCTGCTGAAGGTCTCCTTTTGTCCTGGTCCACATGAGATGTTCTGATTGTATTCCTGGAGGTGTGGACTGCTCTGAAAATGTCTGATTTTCAGATGAGATGAGAAACATTTTCCTTTTTTCTGAACCTGCTGGTATGTTAGCAGCTCACAGTGGTTGACAGCTGTGATGAACAGTGACACCTGCTGTTAAAAGGAACATTTTGTCTTTTTGAAGTGGCGTTACATCAGTTATTCAGTATCTAGAACCATACCCACTGATGACATCACCCAAAGCAGGTGGAGTCTCTAGAAACAGGAAGTAGTCCTCTGACTGGAGCCATGCTTATTGCTAACTATGTCTTTGCCAAATTAAAGTGATAATGTGCAGTTTTGCTTGTTTTGGGCGCCCTCTGGTGTCCGTTTTAAATCACTGCCATTTAAAAGTTTGCAAATTTTTTCAATTCTATAAACGCCTAAATCTAACTGTTGAAATGTCTCCTCAGCCTTCATAGCTTTCTACAGGAGCAGTTTTTTTTACTCCTTCAAAGAAATCAGCTGTGTTCAAGCAGGGAGAGATTGAAAAAAGCAGGGTCATATTAGCACAGACTGGCTCAAGGAAAAAATTTAATAATATGAAAAAGTTGGAAATGATGCCTTTAACAGCTAATTTTTGTTATTTTAAACAACTCTTGCTCAAAAAAGAGAAACTGATTGTAACCCTCCTAAATTTAGCAGAATATTAGGTTGTCATTCCAATATTAGAGCTTTGTAAATTAGTAGTACTGTTTGTGCCCAGTAGAGGGTGCTGTGTGTTTGCCCAAATTGCCCGTGTAGCTACATCTACTTCATGTAAGGCAGCTGGACTGCACAGGTAAGGCACACGGCCAAAAACACGGAAAAAAGTTGTTAAATACTACTTATAACCATATATTCTTGGTTTATAGAGCAAAGTGTATTGCCTGGGAGACTGAAGGAGGCTTGTCCCATTTTTTTGTTTTATCTTTTCTCCGGTGAGTGACATGTTCTAAAATGCTAAGCTAATTTTTTGCTAGCTATGTTGTATTGTATTCTGTTTTCTGATGTTATTTCAAACTTTTGAGTTAAATTACTTTTGAGAAAACCTTAAGAATGACCCATCTGATAAAACCAATCGGGGGAAAATGTGAAGTTATACACAATTTAGAATTTGTAGAAACTAGCTAATAGCTAACATAGCTAATGCTATTGAAAGATGGGTAATTACACTCCCATGTGGATTTCTAATGTCACGTGGAAATAGTGCATTCTGTATAAGAACCTGCAAATTACTTAAATATTGTTAGTTTGTTGATATGAATGATTTGAACCAGATTTGATTATTGAGTTACTTATCTGAAGAGAGATTAACAAAGCCCTGCTTATGCAGGTTGGCTTTTTTGATGGACTCATTTCAAGATGGACAGTTTGATGAGAGCCTGGAGCTGTGGATCTGGAGCAGAAGAGGGTCGAATGCTGTAACATCCTTCCATGACGGAGTGGACCCCATCAAACACAGCTAAGCTGAAGTCTTTTCTGCACAAGTAAAACAAACACATACTACCCGGGTAGTGAAACAAAATCAGAGCTCTGATCAAAAAAAATTTTTCAAAATATTTTAAATCACTTGGATTACCAAATTTTTTTTGGTTGGACTAACCTGAAGATCCAAAGGGTTTCAAGGACTTTAAAGGAACTAAAAACTGAACTGAATAGGGCTAAAAGATTTCAGTGTTATTGGGATTTAATTGTTTTGTTTTAATTTGACTGTTTATTAAATGCCGGTCAAATTTTTCTTTTGAAAACAGTGGTTTGTATTTAATTCACCTTGTTTCCAAAATTCCTCCTTAGAACTTAGATCAATTGGGTGTGTGTTTCTTGTTATAATTTATACGTTCAATTTATACATGATACATTAGAACACTATTGTGATCCTCTACAATTCAGCATGAGACTGTTATGGTGTTTATGCTGTGTTCTAACACATCTGTATGATTCTCTTAAGCCCAACTTGTTTTAAATACCTTGACAATTGGCGTCAATCTGACTAGCCATGAGTATTGCTCCGGTTAGAGAGAGCTACTTCCTGCTTTGAGGGATGTCATCATTGGGTGTGGTCCATAATGAAGATAAATATCTAATACACTTCAAAATGACTGAAATATCCCTTTAAGTAGTGTAACTAGATGACAGAAAGGCCAGCGAACAAGTGAAAAAGGTTCCCACCCTGTTAATTAATCCAACACACCCCTAGGATGGACCACTGATTTAAACCATTGCAGAACCCTGATCCCAGTGAGATGTTCCAGTCTTTATTTTTATGCAAATTCTTACTGTAATAATATTTCCCATCATACACACAACAAAAAGAGGTGACTGAACATTTAAACGATCTACAGTAAACAGCATGTGTACTACACACTGTTTCATGTAATACCTTGTTTTTAATCCTCACGTTCACAGGGAGCAGCTGCTCACATACAGGAGAAACTAGGTTATATCAACTGATCAGACCCTAAAACTATCCACCAGAGACCTCAACTATCATGGAAAAGAATAATACAAAACAGGCATGTAATGACGTCTGGTCTGCCTGCAGTAAATGACCTTAAACTCTCCTGTGTGACTCTGATGTGTGACTGAACACACACTAACAGCCTTGTAGTATAAAAATTAACAGCAGCAGAGGAGTCGACAGACCAAAAACAACTCGACTGCTGATTGAGAAACGGGCTCAGCTTTATTTGTCTGACTGGAGAGGTGAGCTGTACAGGTAATGGGTTGGTAATGATTAACAACAGAGCAGACGTGAGAACAGGATCACCTGCTGCTGTAACAAGTAGACCAGAAACTTAACACATAGATAGCCTAGCGTTGGTGGCTCATTTGAGAAAACTACATCCTCAGAAGGAAATCTGTTAGAAAAAGGTTTTATTACATCAGAAAAACACATTAGTTGATTGGTTTTAGTTTAAAATGACTTTTGAACATTAGATCCTTTGGTTGGACCTTTATTTGCTACCCTTCAGTTCACTAATGAATAAAACTCTGCTTCTATCAGCTCTGTTTAAATCTACTGTACATCCACAGACTCTACGCCCCATCACTGACCTGTTTTGTACAAGACAACTTTTCCAGGGATCAACGGGAGAGGGGCTAATCACCAGTGTTGGTTAAGTTACTTTAAATTAGTAACTTAGTTACATTACTAGTTACTTCTTTCAAAAGTAACTCAGTTACTTTAAGTTACTCGTTACTTTCAAAGTAACTAGTTACTAGGGAAAGTAACTATGTTATAATTAAAACAATTATATATTATAAATTACTAGGGGTGCAACGGATCATCATCGATCCGTGGTTCGTACGGATCACCCTCTACGGTTCGGAACGCACGTGGTTCGCGGTTCATGTAGAGCGCGTGCGTCGCTACATAATTCCCGATGTTCTGTGCTCACTCGCTCTGAATCTGCAGATTATTCCCTCTTAGAAAGGTGTTCGTTTTGCATCACGTATAGAGGTTAACTCTGTTGGCTTCAGCCGTTTTAGTACACCAGAACGAAGGATCCCTGATCAATATCCAGTCTCTGCTGCACGCGTGCAAACGCGCTGCCTCTGATTCCTCCGTCTCTCTCTCCATCAGCTGGAAATCCATCTTTCTGATAGACAAACTAGATTCACCTGTTTCTGTCTAAGATAACGTTATGTTGGGCTTTTATACGAGCTAATAAACGTTAATATAACCGGAGTTCAGTCAGCAGCGCCTCGTGCGTCACGCCCCCCCCCAGCTGTGACCGCTAGTTTGACAGAAGCAGGTCTGTGACCCTGAGGTGCGCATATGAGTCTATCTTCCCCATTAATTTGTTTTAATATGATTCAAAACTTTATTGAAGCATCAGATTGACATCTTGAGTTAAATGCAGTTTGTATTTATGAGGATTGAGCATAAAAAAGTTGCTCAGTGTTTTAGAAAATAATGAGAGAGCAAAGTTTTTTGTCTTTTCTTTTTCATTCTGCTGATCCGAAAATAGATCCGAACCGTGACTCAAAACCGTGAACCGATCCGATCGTGAGTTTTCTGATCCGTTGCACCCCTATAAATTACCCACCTAAATTTACTGATGATTATTTCTGACAGCCTGGTATCAAATAGACCAGAACTTCAACAGTTATCACTCTTAACTCGTTTCAAGTTGCATCAAACTAAAATTTTTGTAACAAAAACGTTCAATCAAAACAACAGGATGGTTCTTAAACCAACTTATATATTTAATTTTGATCCATCCTACCTTTATTCAGTAGAGCTGCTGTTTTCTCATGACTGATGAGTTCAGTCTGCTCAGAAGGAGATCTTAGTTTCCACTCAGCTTTGACCACAAGCTGCTATCAGAACAGAGCTGACACGTTTTTTCAGAACCAGCAGCACAGCTACGTCCAAAAAACCGACAAGCAACGACGAACTCCGACTCTTTCATCTCAGTTTTTGTTAAATCCAGTGGTTTCACCTTCTCACGGTCCAAAAACGTACAACGACATACAGGATGAGCTGCTAAAACTCCAACTTTAACCAGCCACCTGCTGTGTTCGGATGGCGCAGCGTGGGCCTGGAGGATGAGACGCCAGTCCAGTACACAGCTCAGCGCGACCAGCTGCAGGCGGGTCTGCCGTCTCGTTGTAGCAGGTGTAAAGTTTGAAACTTGATAAAGATGAGAAGCGATTGGAGAGCTCCAGATGAGGCAGAGGTGACTCTGGCCTCCGGGAACCGCGGGCGGTTAGAGTTCCGGCCCGGGCCACCTCAGACCAGGATGAGCAGATGAACCAGATCGGCCCGGTGTTGAGGTGAAGACCCGGTTTCTGGGTCTCTCGCTCCTATCTGAGTCCACTCACCATCCGGCGGGATCGGAACAGGTGCAGAGGTCGGAGGAGAACGGGGCGTGAAGCTGATCGGATCAGCGGGCTACAGCTGCCGGACCATCAGAGCTGTAGCCTGCAGCCGCCTCTGTCACCTCCACAGGACAGGAGGGATCTCAGCCTCTGGAGTTTCTGCCAGACAGACAATCGAACCATTGTTAGGTCCAACAGACGTCGCCAGCGGGAGTCGCAGCGGTGTCCTCCTCGGCTCCCGCTGCGTTGCACGGAGGAGCGCTCACAGGTGGTGAACGGGGTGCGACTCGCGACCGGCTGCCCCCCCATTATAAGGTCACACGCCTCCTTCGTTTCTTCCCGCTGGCGCCGGGCCCGCCTGACGCAAAGTAACGAATAACGAGCCTAAAAAAAGCCCAGTAACGAGGAATGCGTTCCTGATTTTGGGAGACTAACGCGTTACCGTGTTTGTTACCGCAATAGTAACGTAGTTACTGTAACGCGTTACTCCTAACACTGCTAATCACACACACTCATATATTTTACACAAATACTACAGTTGTAAATTCTGCATTAATTTCTATTACTATCACACTATTGTATAAATATATACCTGTATAGCCCAGGTAGACTGATACTCAACGATATGAAGTAAGTACCATGACAGCGTACCGAGACATTTCCAGTGCTACGTTGAGATCATTTTGAGCTTTTGTTGTGGCCGTATAGTTGCCTCTTTTTGTTTTGAGAAGCATCTACAGACTTGTGATATTAATCTATATTAAAATAAAGCGAGGAGACCTAACCTACCAGATGTCTCTGTGGCGCAATCGGTTAGCGCATTTAGCTGTTAGCTGAAAGGTTGCTGGTTCAATCCCACCCAGGGACGATGATCAGTGTATAGTACTACTTTAAGTGGGTTGTGAATCTGTGATGCACTGATATTATTGTTGAACCTTTATTTTATCAGGTAAAATGTTTGAGAACCAGTTCTAATTTACAAACATGATCTGGTCCAGGGCTGTGTCTTGAGCCCTTATGCTACACCACCTCTACACTCCCCACTGCATCTCTGTCCCATCGAGCAACAGCATCACTGAGTTTGGATGATTGTGTGCGATAGTAAGAAAAACTTTATTTCTATAGCGCCTCTCAAGATAAAATCACAAAGCGCTTAACGTGAAAGAACATAGTAAAAAATAAACAAGTAAGAGTTGAATAAACTTGAAAGTAAAAACAGACTTAGACAAAGACAGATTTAAACAGATGAGTCTTTAACATCTTCTTAAATGAGTCCACAGACCTCAGTGAGAGTGGAAGACAGTTCCAGAGCCTTGGAGCTACAGATGAAAAGGCTCTGTCTCCTTTGGTTTTCAGTCTGGTTTTGGGGACTGAGAGCAGACCTTGGTCAGAGGACCTGAGGGACCTGGAAGGTTTTAGAAATGCACCAATGTAGGCAGGAGTCTGTCCATGAACAAGGATCTTGTAGTGGATTCTAGATTTAGCCGGAAGTCAATGCAGCTGCATTAACAGAGGAGAGACATGAGAGAATCTGGATGATTTAGTCAAAAGCCTTGCAGCAGCATTCTGTACGGTCCGTAGGTCAGTTTATGGAGGTTTGATCATTTATGTGTGCTTTACATTTTGATTTGCAGCATAAACTTTTACAAAGAGGTGTTTAAAAGTTTTTAAAAAGTTAAAATAAATTAAATTAAAAAAGGAAAAATGTCCTTTTGGATTCAACATTTTAGACCTTAAACTTCAAAGTATTTCAGTGAGTACCAAGCTTTAAAGGGTTAAAAAGATTTAACACGAGCTAAAAATAGGAAAGAGATAATCTCTAGTGAAACATAAAGAGTTCAAAAAGCCAAATAACTAACCTCACACCCCTGTAAATGAGTGAGAGAGTTTTTATTTTTATTTTGGTCGTTATATGATGATTTTTATTCTGGCAGCATTTAACATCAACAGCCACAAGAGGGCAGCATTGTGCAAAATATCCTACAAGCCACCAATCCTAGCTGTCCGGTTCAAAGTGATAAAGTTAATCACCGATCCAAACAGAGCAGCGTGTGTTCCCAGCAGTAAGCTGGTGTTACAGGTCGACATGTTGGACCAGAAATCAGAATCTCCCTCATGAAAACGCGTCCCAGGCTGGGACTCCCATACGGGAACTCCTCCTGGACAACACACCATGGAAACAAAACGCAGCGCAACACCCGCCCCCACCATCGGTCCCATCCGAACGCTTTAACCCCGCCCCCCCAGGCTGTGATTGGACTGAACTGGTCGTCGTCAGAAAAGCAACACGGAAAGAGGTTTAAAAAAAGTTCTGAATCGAAGCCTGGTCGGGTCCAGTTCGTTGCGCGCTGCTGCTTCGTGTTTCTCACGTCCTACGAAGCCCGAGGAGGGCCAGCGTGAGCGCGGAACCACGCACAGAGTCCGTGAAGGGACCGGACGGACTCCCGGGTCAGAGGAGGGCCGGGCTGTGTGTTCCCGTTTCCAGGGGTTGCCTTGTTGTTGATGTCACCGCTGAGGAGGAGGAGGACAGGTGCGCGCGGCGGAGGAGCCTCTCAGTGGACTTAGGGCTGTCACTCGGAGGACACCAAGTTTCTCTAAACACGCGTTCTGACTTGGAGCTCATCCCTTCCAGCCCAAAGTGGGCTCCGGTGATTGATTTCTCTTTCTGCGCCTTCGGAACCGAGAGGCTGCGTTTGCGCGCGGGGCTCGCGCACGATCCGCCGGTGCTCTGCAGGTCCCAGCGGCATTCTGAGTGAAGGAGAGGGTTTGTTGTTCTTGAGGAGCGGGGTCGGTGAGAGCAGGAGCGCCTCTCTCACTGCGGCACTGACGCAGCTGGTGTGACGCTCCACTCTCTGGGAGGACCGTCCACACAGAGTCGGAGTTTAAGGACATTTTTTTTACTGCTTCTCTTTATTTATTTTACTCTGGAATGGAATACGAGACGCGGCATAAGGCTGAACTTCTGTGATCCGCGGTGATGCGCCCGTGCGTCATTGCGCTCTGAGGGTCTACAGCAGCTCTGTCGCTTTGAAGGTCGTGTTTTTTTTTTCAGACTCCTGATCTTTCCAAAAGGCGCCACCGGCCATGTCCAAGACGCTGAAGAAGAAGAAGCACTGGTCCGCCAAAGTGCAGGAGTGCTCCGTGTCGTGGGGAGGCACCGGGGAGCTGGCCGCCGTGGTGGAGGTGCTGGGCGGCGCGGAGCTCGGAGAGTTCCCCTACATCGGGCGCGTGGCTTCGGAGGCGGCGGTGTGTCACGCGGGCAGGTCTCCCGGCAGCGGGGACGTGCTGCTGGAGGTCAACGGCACTCCGGTGAGCGGACTCACCAACAGGGACACACTGGCGGTGGTCCGACACTTTCGGGAGCCCATCCGCTTGAAGACGGTGAAGCCAGGTGAGTGCACGCGCTGCATCCTCATCCTCACGTGGATGCTGGATGCTGATGAGGGGGACAGGTGTTTTCTGAATCAATAAGAGGCGCTCCTCCTGCTGCTGAAGGAGTGTGCGTATACTTGGGCACTTTGCAGCGCCTGGAGCCAGAGAACGCGGGTTCGCCTCTTCAGAGCGGATTTTGACTTTTCCACCGTAGTTCTGCAGGATACTCATTGTGCTCTCACACTCCAGCCGTGCAGCTGGAGACAGTCTCTTGAGTACTTTAGGAGTTAGATGCACATTTTCTTCTGTCCTGCATCAAAGCTCCACTTAATAATGAGAGGCAGGTTATTGTTCCTGCAGGTCCTCAGACATCTCTAATTAATGACAAGTCATTTAATGTGCAAAGGCATAGACAGACAAGCAAAGTGTGTGTTTGCAAACACTTGAAGGGGATGTGTTTGATGGCCATGTGGTTCTGCTGAGTGCTGATGTGGATCAGACCCTCAGGACTGCAGCTGGTTGGACTCTGACTGACTATTCCAGCCTGAGGACTCTGTTTCTGGCTCACCGTGACCTGTTGAATATTAAATGTTTGGACCGTTTGGTGAAGTGCTGTGAACACTTTGTCTCAACCTGCTGTTACATAACTCTGAGATCTTCACTGGACTCCCCCTTCTCCTCCAGGACCTCCTGTTTAGCTCTCTCTCCTCACCCTCATGATTAATGCATGTGCCATTCATCATTGATTGCTGCTGCGTGCCAGGACCAGTTGGCTGCTGGACTGGATGTTTACCAAGTGGACTGCTGACTTGTTCTCCTGTGAGAGTGCAGCTTTTGGGATTGGGGGTGAACGTTGGGGTTGTTGTAATAGATTTGCACGTTTTGTTTGCACCATGCAGTAAAGACAGGCCTGCCTACACATCGTGTAGGTTTGAAAAAATTACACACTTTCTCTCCTCCTTCCCCTTGGCTGATTATCTCTTAGATATATTTTCACATTCATTCTTAGATTGAGCTTCCTTTTCTCTTTTTATTCCATCCTCTTTGTCAGTTTAAAAGGTCTTAAAAGACTTTTTCAGCCCTTTTTCTCTGTGTTATTCATCTTACCCACCTGCCACAACAGTTACACCAGCAGCTTCAGTACCAGACACAATCTTTGTCCTCTCAACACAGCTGAGACCCTTTTAAACGTTTCTCCTGCACCAGTGAGTCAGAAACCAGAAGCTGGTCTCCAGTGGGTCCCCTGGCACTCGACCAGCTGATGCACTCAGCATGCAGCTCCAGGCAAAGCAGGCAGTAACCTTGAGGGGTCGATTGAGGGTAGAGACAGAGTGATGGCAGGTATGCGTGGAAGCTCAGGGACCTGGGAGTTGATTTATGCTGGAAAAGGATGCAGATCAGCCTGTTTCTGCCCCTTGGAGCTTAATGGATGGAGCTTTTGACTCTCAGGTCTCTCAGGACCTTTCTTTCATAAATTTGATTTGTAGTAAAACTGGAACTTTTTTAAAAAAGAAATAAAAAGAAAAAAGAGGTGATTATAATAATAATAATACCTGAAACTTATATAGCGCTTTTTCGGACACTCAATCATCACAGCTGTGATAACGAATACAATTCTAAAAGCAGGAAATAAATAGAAAAACACCTTTTCCTCCTCTCAAAACTGTAGATGGGGTATAGGTTCTGGTTTTGAGGGCAGAAACTTTTTGTTTGAATCTGATTTATCTCAGAGAACTAAAACTTAACACACTTCGTTTTTCTTTTAGAGTTTATGATTAACTTAAAGTTTGCGATTCTGTAAAAAGTTCCACAACGAACATAGAACGACATACCGGTATTTGTTGTTTCTGGCAGGAATTAGTGCTTTGCGATGTGTTCATGGATCCGGAAACATGTTGGAATTTGTATTGTTGCTGGCAATTGTGCATTCACAGATTGAAGAAATGAATCTGATTTTTGAGTTGAGTTACAGATTGGTTAACCTCTGATTAAGCGGATCATGTTAATTGTGCTGGGCTCATCCTGAAACCAGTATCTGGGATACCACTGGGATACAACTATGCAAAAAATGGAAGAAACTATGCAAATATGCAGATTTTTTTATTGGAATCACACAGAATTAGTACAAATGACAGTTTTGTAACAAGTTTAATAAATGATCACATTGGGCATATGATCGAATTTTAAATAAATACAGTTGTGCAAATTTTCTTGTTGCAGTTTAGCCACAAAATGTTGTAATTATGACTCAATTTGTTTGCAAGGGTTGCAAAGATATGAGCAAATAGAAGGAGAGAGAAGATTTGGGCTCTAGTTATAAAAACTTAGTGTATAAATGAACCTCGAGCCTGTGAAATGCATTCTGTTGTTGCAGAATAATGTAGCCTAGTCCCGTTTATGTGTGTATGAAACATAATGCATCACATCTGTGTAAACACTTAAACACTAGACAGTAATGATCGTGTTTCTCTGGTAATAAAAGGGTAGTGGGTGTCACTTTATGTGAAACAATGGGATGTTTTAGGTTGATTTGTTATTTTTTTAAGTGCATGAAACAAAACTCTTCAAACAAAACCGAAAAATAAAGATCTGGTGAGAAATAAACAGCAAATATGTAGAATTTCATGCAGCTTCTCTCCTCATGAAGGCATATTTGAATCACTTTGAAGTGGCGTTGGATCTATTTATCTACGCTGTAAGGACCATACTTACTGGTGACATCACTCAAAGTGGGTGGAGTTTTTAGAAACAAGAAGAAATTCTCTAACTGGAGCAAATCATGGCTATACAGTAGATTAGGAGAGACACTGCAGCGAATCAGCGACAAATTAGTGGCAAATTTTCTGGTATTTAAATAAACTCTTACTTAAAAACAATTCTACTGATGTGTTTGAACACTACCTGTTTATAAACCTCTACAATTTCACATTAGACCATTTGTTTAGCTCGTTTCAACCAAACAAATTTGCGTGCCTCTGCAGCAGCATAAACACAATAAATTCAACAAAAACCTGATGGCTCATTCTTGTTCAGCTTGATTAGCTGAGATCTATTTTAAAAGTTCTCATCTTTTATTTTGTTCTCTATTTTCCACCAATGGAAGAAGATCAACAGTTTAGCAGAGAAATCTAAAATTCAGTTTCGAGAGACCAAGTTAGAGTCTTTAAATAAACAAGTGGTTCAGATTTACACAGAAATGCTGAATATTTACAGTTTTTCATGTGGACAAATGTTCCCTCAGTTTTTGAGGCTTTGGCCAGTTTGGCACGCTTTGTAAATATTTTAGTCTGATATAGACTCCAAAAACTGGAGCTAAACTTAGAGGTTTGGATCTTACAGACCTGTGCGGGTAACAATGTGGTCTCAGGGTCCCAGGTGTTTTACTAAACAGCCACTGGACACATAGACTGAGATTTCAGCTGTCAGATACGTTTACTGTGAGTCCTATTGTGCAACTTGGACCCAATAAACTTTTTACATCATCATGTTGCACACTGTACAACCATAATACCTTCTGAATCACAGGCCGTGACACACAGCTGCAATTCCTCCGCAGTTTTATTTTTTCCAAGCTGTTTCTCACTTGGCTCAGTCATGATAACAGAACTGATAACAGACACAAACAAGACCTCCGCCAACACTCAACTAAATATCTTCTTTTTTTTTTGGAATCCCAAATTGCTTTTTTAAATTTTGCTCCTTTTGTCTTGATTTATTCTACTTTTGTTCTGATTTTTATTTGGACTAACTACATTTTTTCTGACTAGTTAAGAAAACCTGGTACAATAGAGACAGATTGGGAAGAACAAGGATTTGTGTTATGGCTAACTTTCAACGGTTCCTTCTAAGATCACTAAGCATTGTGGTTTACACAGTTAAACATGACTAAATTACTCTACTTATTTAAATTATATTTTGACATTTTACCAATAATACTCATAATTAATTACATCTGGAGCTAGTTGAAAACCACTGGTTTAGTTAATGACCACTGGTCAATTTGAGGACCACTGGTCTAGTTGAGGACCACTGGTCTAATTTAGGACCACTGGTCTAGTTGAGGACCACTGGTCTAGTTGAGGACCACTGGTCTAGTTGAGGACCACTGGTCTAGTTGAGGACCACTGGTCATGTTGAGGACCATTGGTATTATTTAGGACCACTGGTCTAGTTGAGGACCACTGGTTTTGTTGAGGACCACTGGTCTAGTTGAGGTCCACTGGTTTAGTTGAAGACAACTGGTCTAGTTGAGGACCACTGGTCTAGTTGAGGACCACTGGTCTAGTTTAGGTCCACTGGTTTAGTTGAGGACTACTGGTTTAGTTGAGGACCACTGGTCTAGTTGAGGACCACTGGTCTAGTTGAGGACTACTGGTCTAGTTGAGGACCACTTGTCTAGTTGAGGATCACTGGTCTAGTTTGGGATACTGATTTAATTGAAGACTACTGGTCTAGTTGAGGACTACTGGTCTATTTGAAGACCACCGATCAAGTGGAGGTCCACTGGTCTAGTTGAGGATCACTGACTTAGTTGAGGACTACTGGTCTAGTTGAGAATACTACTGGTCTATTTGAAGACCACTGACCAAGTGGAGGTCCACTGGTCTAGTTGAGGATACCACTGGTCTATTTGAAGACCACTGATCAAGTGGAGGACCACTGGTCTAGTTGAGGATACCACTGGTCTATTTGAAGACCACTGATCAAGTGGAGGACCACTGGTCTAGTTGAGGATACCACTGGTCTATTTGAAGACCACTGATCAAGTGGAGGACCACTGGTCTAGTTGAGGATACCACTGGTCTATTTGAAGACCACTGATCAAGTGGAGGACCACTGGTCTAGTTGAGGATACCACTGGTCTATTTGAAGACCACTGATCAAGTGGAGGACCACTGGTCTAGTTGAGGATACCACTGGTCTATTTGAAGACCACTGATCAAGTGGAGGACCACTGGTCTAGTTGAGGATACCACTGGTCTATTTGAAGACCACTGATCAAGTGGAGGACCACTGGTCTAGTTGAGGATACCACTGGTCTATTTGAAGACCACTGATCAAGTGGAGGACCACTGATCTAGTTGAGGATACCACTGGTCTATTTGAAGACCACTGATCAAGTGGAGGACCACTGGTCTAGTGGAGACCATTTGTCTGGCACCTGGGGGGGGGGTGGGGGGTGGGGCATTCAGTATCTTGCCAAAGGACAAAAGCTATTAAAACTGACTCTAATCTCCTCATTAAGGGTTTTGACTGCATGGTAAAATAACACATCATAATATAAATTTGGCTATAAATACAGATTGTCTGTGAAATGCTCAAACACATGGGTAGCTGATAATCTTAGTACAGCTTTAACAATTTTTTTCTGCACATTTTATTAACTCAGTTATAATTAGCCTTCTCCGCTTCAGGTAATTTATTTGTGTTAACATTTCCCTCATTCATGTTCTCAGCGCCCCCAACTGGAAACATGAAGTAGCAACACGAGGAGCAGAGAAATCTGTTTGTAGTAACTCAATAAAACAGTGTTTTGGCACCATATAATTGATTATTGCATCACACATACAAAGTCGTTTAAATATTTGACTCCTCTCCTACTATTTCACAACCTCTGGAACTTACAAACTGAGATGTGCTGACTCCCCTGATAAGATAAGATCAGATGTTAAAAAAGCTCCTTCCTCCATGCCTGGAGGTCATCAGTTTTATTGCGCTGCGCAGTGGGAGAGAGGATTTCCTTAACAGCCTAAACATTATGTGGTGATTTGCAACTTTTTCATGACTAAATTGGGCTGTCTCAGCTTCTTTTCTATTTTTCTTCCTATAGTTGGTGTTATACTGAGGTTAACACTTCTCTGTGTTTGCTATCTGCAGAGCAGTAATCTCACAGTTGGTGTTAATGTGGCTCTCCTGTTGAGCAGCGGGGGCTTCAGTGATGCTCTGAACCAGCTGAGAGCAGCTGTCAGTGGGTCTCTGGTTCTGGGGTTCCTTTACCTCGTGGTTAATGGATTCTCCTCTCTAGTCACCACCTGGATCTGATCTCAGAATTGAATTTAATTGACATTTTACAGAATATTTTACTGTGCCCTTCAATTTTCTGAGCACAATTTCTTTTTTATTTATATTGCAAAAAAGAATAAAAGAGTCATGATTTTATAAGTCTCGTTTTCCTGTACTTGCTTCTCAGTTTGCCTGCAGCTCAGTATGAGAACCCAAACAGGATCCCAGTCATAATAGAGCTTGACTGACACGCTGCTCTCCGGCTCCGTTCCTGTCGCCTCGTGTTTTCTGTGTGTGTTTTAACGTATTGCTGACTTTCTCCCATCATCCCCTCTTACTGGCTGCTCTCCCAACTCATTCCCAAACTTGTCACACTTCTTTGCCCTTTTGCCTTTCCAGCCTGTCAGATGGTGTGAGCTTGTGGGTCTCCTTCAGCTCCCTCACAAGACGGCAGTTACCATGAATACCAAAGCATACCTCTTCTTTTGTTTATAAAGTTATCCATTAGGGATGTAAGAAAGTATCAATACACTGAAATATTGCAATATGTGTATAATGTCATTATACTGTAGCGACATTTAGGGGTGGGCGGTATAAACGGTATACGATGGAAACAATATAAATTTGGCAGACGGTAGAGATTTTGACTCTACCGCGGTGGAGCATGTTGATGAATTGCAGGTGGAAATTGTGACTTAGAGCAGGTTCCAACAGGCCTATTCCATTGGAATTGTACACCCCCAACTTTATCAATTCTCATGTTTCTGGTTTTTCCTAAATTTAGCATCGTGGTGACGGAACCGGAATTGGGTCAGCAGCACCCGAATCGCTCGCAGACGAACGAGAAGAGTGCTGAATCCTTCTCCTGCTTTTTTTCCACAAATTGCACACTGCACTCTTTGAGACGACTCGGGGGGGGGGGGGGGGGGGGGGGGGGGGGGGTGAAGGCGCTGCACATAGATACCATATATAAACTCGTTTAAATATATCTATGGCGCTGTAGCGGTTCAGGTCCAGATGCACTGCCGTTCCCGTCCGGTTCGCCCGGTTCCATCCTCTTCACGCCCCCTCCACGTCCGACCGGAGCAGATTGTCGGACAGAAACCGAGGTAATTCTCAGTTAGACCAGTGAGAGATGCATAGAAGTCTGTCTCCTCCTGGGGTGAAAGATTAATGACCAGAGAAGAGACTTTAAAGACAAGGCCTTGCAGCACTGCACCCCCCACCCCCCAGAGACCATTTGCACATGCAAACATTAACAGTGGTGGTTAATTTTTGTGTGGCATTTAAGAATCTGACCACTAGTTGGCAGCAGTTATTACCTCCTCCGCTCCAGTGGAACAATTCAAACTCACGATAGCATCGGTTGGTGATTTCTTCATTCACCTCGCACATACAGAGCAAGTATTTTTATTTCTTCTGTACAGAAATGTCCTGTTTCAGTGAGCTGTTTACTATGCTGTGATAGTTCACTACAATTAAATTTATTTTAAAGTATTTAACATATATCGTTGCCCCTGTATTGCGATACATATTGTATCATCAAATTCTTGACAATACACACCCCTACTATCCATACCTCCCATGTTAAAGTGTCCCTACTGTTGGGGATGGGACGTCAGTTGTAGGTTGTGGGTGTTGCTGTTCGGGTTCGATTTCAGCTGGGTTGTTATTCCGTTTATAAAAATAAAGATGTGAAATGGTAAACGCTTGCTTTGTTTTCAAATGCCAACTGGAACAAAGAAACAATTTCTGTTTTCGAACTTGGAAGTAAAACAATGAAAGTAAGAATGCACATTTTAAAAACGGGTATATCAGCTGTCATGGTTATTGGCTGTGAAACAACCTGATATCACCTTTGAGAAGATTTCCCGACACACTGCTGTGTTTTATATTATAATCAGAAGTCCTAATCAGTGCAGAGAAAATTTTAGTTTTAGATTTGTTTTTGGGAGAAAATATTCCAAATTGATCCAACGTGAAAAACAAATTCTATGACTGGTGGTGTAATTGTACATGTATGCTGAGGCAACCTAGTAAAGCAAATGTCGGTCACAGGGGGATCACTACTCTCATCTAACATCACATTTAATTACTGTTTACTTACTGCCACAACAGAAAGATATTATCTAAAGCTGTCTTCCCCCAGTCAAACACAAAGGAGCTTAAAGACCTGCCTGTTTACTTCAAATCAAAAGGTTCTGGTGACGTGTGGCCAATAAATTTAATTCAATTTATTTATAAAGTACCAGTTCACAGTGCAGGTCATCTCAAAGTCCTGTACAAAGCAACTCGTCTTTGGGAGAAAAACAACAAATGTCCTCTCAACAAATAGGAGGACGAGGAAGAGACAAACATAGAAGGGATGAGCCAGGATAACCCAAGCTAACTCTGGGATTTATCAGTGAGGAAGGTCTGAAGACTGGTCTTAAACGTAAACAGGGTATCTGTGTCACAGATGGAAACTGGTAGCTGGTTCCACAAGAGAGGAGACTGAATAATGAGCAAGGCACTGAGGGGTGTGTATGGAAAGCCAAAAGGGTCACAATTCATAAAAAGCAAAATGAGCTATAATTAGTTTACCTTGAAAAATTGGCAAAAAATGCATTTGCTTCTTTTTGTTGTTATTCCGAAGCATGAACCCAAAACTACGGTACCCACCAGACCATCACTGATCATAATCATGTGATTCAGTGCTGCTATTACAGAAAATGCGTGTTACAGAAATTGCATTAAATAGCACCCGCATGAAAAAGGAGTTTTTAATATAGTTGGATTGAAAAATCTGCAGATTCTGCATCCAGTCACTTCTCAAACAAAACTGGGAAACACACCTAAGGTTACATCTGGTAGTAACCAGTCTTTAGCGTCATGCAGTTCTTTCTAGTATTTTCTGAAGCTGGTACCATTTTGCTTCTCTCTGAACTCTTCATTTGTATCTTCGTGGTTTAGTTGTGTATTTTTGTCTTTGTTGTTTTGATGATTAATATTTCCTGTGGTCAAAGTTGCTGATGAGTGTTGTTTTGTTTTTGTGCTGAACTGGTCTTTAAAACAACACAGCAGTCTTGGCCCAGAATGCAGTGCTGTGGGCAGGAGGGATCTTCTATAGCGGTCTGTGTTGCAGCAGATCTGAAGAAGCCTCTGACTGAAGACACTGTCGTTGAAGTAAGATAGCAGAGCTGCAGATATGATATTCCACTGGATTTCACCATCTGTTGTTGACAAGCACTGCTAATCCACCTCCTTTGCTTTTTCTGCTCTGCTCAGTTCATCAAAATGCCGAGCAGAGAGACATTGGGAGTTGGGGATATGATGCTGCAGCCATGTTTCAGTAAAACACATGATGCTGCATTCCTGATATTCTGGCTGGGTCCTCATTAAGCTCATTCATTTAGTTTGCAAAAAATCTCACATTCTCCATCATGATCGATGGAAACGGTTTTAAATGTCCTTTTCTTCTCTCTCTGCTTTCATCCTGCTCTACATCCATGCCTCTTCCTCTGTAACTTGTCTGGGATTTTGCATCACAGTTTGGGTATTATTTGAACTAGCTGCTCCTTCTTGTAAACAAGTCTCTTGTTGCTACTGTTATGCATCATACCAAGGGGCGAAAAGTAGAAAAGTTCACCAAGCAGCACAGCATCCAAACCAGAACAACAAAATCACTCAATAAGCAACGCCCTCAATCCAAAACAACTAAGAAGAATACTGAAACAAGCTGCCACCTGCTATTCTAGAACTTTAGCATTCTGCATCCTAAACACAGCCTGGCATTCCAAAGCCTGAGTTCTTCTTATCTACTTGCATTGACTAATGACTTTGACTAACGCCTCACATCTCTCTTGCCCTTTACTTGTTACTTGTTTGCTGAGCGATAGCTCTGCTTCATTCAGTCATTTCCACACTGGTTTTACTGTCCTCAGCTAACGGTAAAGCTTTATCCCAGATGTGTGATGAACAGCAGCTTTCCTCCTCGGTCTGCCTCGCTAACACCGTCCTTCCAGCCGCATTGCGGTAGCAAACCAGCCAGCAGCAAAGATGGCATCTTCATATCAGCCATACCTCTCACTGGCAGGCACCATGACTTGGCAGGCAGGTCTGAAGGCCGGGGAGATGAGTGTGTGTGCTGATTCACAAAGATTGCCTCATTGTACTTGCTGAGTGGTCATGCTGCGATGTCAGCAGCAGCAGTGGCTCTGGGTTGCTGCTGGTGGAAATGGACAGTGTAGTTTAGAGATACACACACACACACAATGTGGGTAAGTGTGTGTATGTGTGAAAGAATCCTTCTTGTTTCCTCAGCTTGCTCCCTAATTGGTCTCTCTCCATGTAGCAGCCTTCTCTGCAGCTGGGTAACTCTTTTGATATAAGATGAGGTCAGCTTCTAAACAGTGCATTTACTTAACACAAACCAGAGGCTGACTGCTCTATATATCGAGCTATAGTTACCTCCAGCGCTGCACAACGCTAACAAGGCATGTTGGTTTTCATACATGTTGTTCTTGAAAGCTGTACATTGTTAGGGATGTCAGGTCAGCTACATCTCACTCCTAAGCTGTCACAAAATGATGCTGGTGCTGTGTTGGTTTCGAGTAGAGCCAAAGTGTCATTTTAAACCTTAGGCTTTTAAAACTGGTGACATAGGAGCTGGAGGATGCATCATCATAGTGATGCAGAAAATATAGAGGAAGCTTGCTGCAATTGAAATGATGTGTCTGTGTATTTTGTCACCTAAACATTTTAACCAAGTTGTTGCATAATGAATTAGACATGAAGAATCTGGCCCAGTCCTTCTGTGTTTGTCTCTATTCTGTCCATTCAGACCCCAGTCAGCTGAGGCATTAGGCTCCTCCCATTCTGAGCCTGGCTTTGGATGCTAAATGCTAACCAATCAGAGTGATTAGAGATGATGCTACACCTCAGCCAAATGCTGATTGGTTAAAAGTTGGCAGGAGACAAATGGATAAACAACAAAAACCTAAGACATGTGAATTACCTGCTGCCTGTCATACCAGTGTTTTACAGTAATTTGACATCATGTTATATTGTGAAATGATGGCATTGGTTTAGTCAAATTTGAAAACTACTGTTACGACTGATATGTGACCTGTTAGATCCTGGTGTATGTGGTGAGGGTGGCTCTCAGCTACTAACACTCAAAGCTTTAGCTTAATATCTGCAACACTGACTGAGCTATTGCCATTTTTATGGCTAAGTTTGATTAACTGAGGCAGCCATCTTTATTTCAATTGACTCTAAAAGTTAATCAGCTGTAGATGTAATGTGTGCTTTCTGGTTTTTGTTAAAGGACATCCTCCTGTTCATTCAGTTTCACCAGCAGACACAGCTGACTCCACTAGTTAGAGGCAAAGTTATTACCAAAGATCTTGTGAGATCCGTTAGCCCTCGATAGGGGTTGCACCACTTAATTTTTTAAAAGTCGACTACCAATAAATGAAAGCTGACTTTGACTAATTGCTGATGACATCACATAAACGCAGTAGACAGGACTGTTTTATAAAACTTGACAGGCGTTATTGCCAAAGCTTTTTTCTAATGCTGACAACAAACAGCTCAGAAGACATTCTTAAATGTATAGAGAGCAGTGTTGTTTTAAGCAGCCACTTTGGTTTTAGTCTCAAGTCTTTTGGACTAAAGTGCTGATTAGTTTTACTCACATTTTACTCATGTCTACTGTATATGCATTTGTTTTAGTCGACGAAAACTCAAAACAGTTTTAGTCAGTTTGTGGTATAATGTTTGGCCATTATTATAACAGAGACATTCGGTATTTAATGAATAAAATCACTCAAAGCTTGTTAGCTTAGCTGTTAGCTCCTTGGAGGTTTGAATAGGCTGAATGTAGCACCGCATTTTTAGTAGAACAAAAGAAACAAACTCACAAAGACATACAGACACTGGCGAAAACATTAGTGCCCACCCTTCACCCTTTGACAGTAAAACAGAACAAAATGTCTCTGAACAACTTTTAAACTAAAAGTATTTTAATGTCTACAAATCTTAAATTCTTTTACACAAAAAACCACATTCGACTAACGGTGAGCTTTTAACAAGCTGAATTGGGAGTAAGTGACAGAAACAGACTTTTATGAATCAATAGAGTGGTGCAGATGATGATGGAGTGATGGCGAATAGATCTTCAGATCGCTGATTAAATTGACTTTAAGCCTGTTTGAGGACTAAAATCATCCCTGTCATGTTACAACAGAGGCAATAATGAGAGCAGAGAGAGGAGTCAGCTGGCGCATTCCTGCCTTGAACATGTCCCTGAGAAGGAGTCTCTTTTGAAGGATGTATTAGGCTTCAGCAGCAAAGGGAGGAAAAAAAGGAAGAACAGGTTTTGTGGAGAGAAAATGGGGTCAAAAAGGAAGGAGTTCACACAATAGGAGGGCGAGCAACGACTGAGAGAGAAGAGAGGAAAGAGAAATACAGTGTTGGAGAGGTAGGAATAGGTCAGAGGAGATGAGAAAGCAATAATAATCCCAGGACTGAAACCGATTATGTTACCATAAATCACTGTAATAGTATCGATTCTCTCTTGTAACTGTCTTAAATGATTATGGCAGCTGTTCATCAAGCCAGCACTTAGTATTTCTAACCAGCAGCAGAGTCTGTGTTTCCAATCAGAGCTGCTGTGTGTACAAGCATGGGCGATAATGAAAACTTACGGTGTGTTTGAGCTGGTTTCCCCCTTTTGTTCACTGCCGTCTCAGACCACACATTGGAAAAGACAAATGGCTCCTTTCTCCACGATCGCTGCTGGAACATCTTTATTTTAATTTTCATTTCATTCCCCAAGTTGAGGAAGAGGCTGTAGTCGAGCTGTTTAGACTTCCTTCAATCATCCTCTCCAGGACCCAGGAGTTTATTTTGAAGAGGAAATGATAAGAGTGAGACAAATAGCCTGTCTGTCTGTAATTTGGACTATAGTGCATGCTGCTGTTTTTCCAGTCGGGATCCTTCTTTACACTCTCTGTAATAAATCAGTGGAGAAGACTCAATCTCAGAGTTCAGTCTTCCATTTGGCTGCTGTTCTTCAGACTTGGGCCCCTGCCCACCCTTGATGGGACCGTGTCAGTGCTCAGTCTGCCGGCGCAGCACGCTCGACTGTTTGGTTGTGGTACTCCACCTCAAAAAATAAATTTCAGCTCATTCTGCTGGTGCACATGACAACATTTTCTATCAAACAGATATAAACACCATCGCAGTGATCTGCTGCTGCAGCCCCTCGATCCCCTCACATCTGCAGAGCCCCTCTATGATTCTGCAAGTATGCATGAGTATTTTACATCATGTGGTGGGGCGTGCAGTTATTCTAATTTGAATTTTGATTTCTGCTTCAAAAGCAATGTGATTGAGGGGAAAAAAAACAAATTATTTTGTCATATTCTGTTTTTGTTTTATCATGCTTCCTGAATGATGAGAACTTTTCCCTCCTCCGAAGACTAAAACTGGGCTGTGAGGGCAGCATCTCAAGTTGTGAATTGCAGACCACCTTCCCAGGCCAGCCTGGTGATGTCCTTCCTCCAGCGTGTCCTGGGCCTCCTGTCGGCAGGACATGCCCCAGGGAGGTGTCCAGAAGGCATCCTGACAAGATGCCCAAACCACCTCAACTGGCTCCTTTTGATGTGACAGAAATAATTGTATTAGTGATTTCCCCCCCCATAATTGAGCAGTCCAATCATATTGTAGAGATTTTCTCATTATATTTTGTCATATTTTACCATTTTAGAACATAAAACAAACAAAAGAAATCCTGAAAATTCTACTTTTCAGATCGGTTAAAGATAGCAATGCACTTATTTCCCTCAAAGATTCTTCCTTTCCATCGGAAGAAGCCGTTTTCCATTTTTTTATGTTGTTATGTTAATAATGCATCATGTGTTCTGTGCAGAGACGAGCTTCACACAGACTCCTCATTAGAATTCATTGGTGTCAGAATCTGAGGCCAGCCAATTTGAATTGCTTTGCTTCTGAGCCGCCCTAACAGGTTATTGATCGGAGCCCAATCTCATCCCTGTTAACGCGGCAGCACATCCGGAGCCGTCGCGCTCGCCTCGGGGCCCGAACCTCACAAAAAGACGAGGACACCGGGAGGACGTTTTGCCTATGGCGTGCTTGACCCACAGTCTTATTCATGTTGACTTTGTGGAGGGTAGCGAGATCACAGTACCCAGTTATTGCATCTGTTCCAACAGGCTGCCTGCTCTGGATTCTGCATATATAAAAGAGCTTTCTTAATTTTACTATAACAAGCCAATTCCACTGCACAAATACCAGGGTCCTTTTCGGCCGTATGAAAAAAGACCGGGTCAGGTGGGTTATTTATTTATTTATTTGCCTACATTCCTAGCAGCAGGTCCTTTGAGTAAACAGACTGACATGGTCACATGTGCGTTACTCACTGTTTAAAGAAAGCCGAAGGACGTGCTTCTCTGCAATCCTGACATTCTTGTGATGCAAACACTGGAAGATCCACGAGCTCCATTCATTCAACCTGTCAGACGGAACGCGGGCTGGTTTGAACTCCTCAGACTCTGTCAGCCTCTGGGACACGTTTTCAACACAACCAGTTCATCCGGTTGAACCAGAGGTTTGTAGAGTAGCACGAAGACTATGCCTCCTTATTTAACCTTATGACCCTAACTTACGGCTTTAAACAAGCCTGGTTTTTTTCTCATTGTTTTCTTTTGGGGAGGCATTAGCTCAGTTGGGAGAGTGGCCGGTCTGGCAACCGGAGGGTCGCCGGTTCGATCCCCAGCTCCGGCTGGGTTAGATTGTCGTTGTGTCCTTGGGCAAGACACTTCACCCAACTTGCCTACTGGTGGTGGTCAGAGGGTCCTGGAGGGCGCCGGTGCATGGCAGCCCCCGCCTCTGTCAGAGTGTCCAAGGGCAGCTGAGACTACAACGTAGTTTATCACCACCAGTGTGTGAGTGTGAGTGTGAATGGGTGAGTGACTGTTCGTGTTGTACAGCGCTTTGGGGTGTTCTGCACTGTAGAAAGCGCTCTATAAATACAAGCCATTTACCATTTACCATTTTATTAAATAGATTTTTGTTTTTGCATGAGTTTTATTTAGTGTTTCTGTGTAAAAGTAGGGCTGCTTGATTATAGACAATCATATCCGTGATTATTTAGTAGGATTACTCATTGAGTTGAGAAACTTTTTGCATTTATTTATTTTCCGAAAGGTGAAAACGCTGCAATGTGGCTCTTCAAAATAAGAGAATCACTCTGCAGGGTGCACTAGATTATATTATGATCTGTGTTCACCTGATCAAAGTTTTGATCTTTTTATAATTGTATAGTTAAAAAAAAACCTTTAATATATATATATATATATATATATATATATATATATATATATATATATTCTAGGCTTTGACTTGTAAGAAGAAAGTCTTCCTAGCAGAGGTTTTCTGAATATGTGAAACCTTAGATTTCCAGAGGTAACATTTTAAGGAGATGTCAGAAAGTTGCAGAGTTAGCAGAAATTAAAACTTAATGAGATAGCAAAAAATACAGAACACGTTTTTGATGTGTGGTGTGTTTTGCCCTCATTCTGTGAGTTTAGAGGCAGAGATGTACATCGTTCAGATGGCAAGATAAAGCAAGAATGTGTTCACAAAGCAGAATGTGGAAAAAATGTCAACTACAATGATTCGGCGATCATTTGCAGCAGAAACTAGAATTGAAACACAAATTTGAGTAAATGCACAGCCCTAATAAAAGTTCAGAACGTCTGTGATATTTTGGAGATCCGACTGGTTTTTTGGGAGTCAGCACTTGTGGAGCTCAGACTAGCAGTTAGCTCATCAGTCCTGATGGATATAAACACACACAAAAAAAGCACAATTCAAAAATTCTCAGAAAATGAAATTTAAAGGGACATGAGGGAGCTTTGAAAAACAAACCTCATGAGCGCCGCGCCTGGCGCTGCGAATAACTGCAGCTTTTAGCGTGAGCGTGCACAAATTTCTCACTAGTTCATAAGGGTTCAACCAAAGGCAGCCGGAGGAATGATTCCATAAATAAAAATACATTTTATTAATACAAAAGGAAATATAGTAAAACAATGCCCCGCGACGCACACACACACGATCAGACTGAGGGAGCCGATCTAACAGAGCTAATCTCGCTAGCCGCTATGTTCCAGCTTCCACTGCTGCCTGTATGCTAAAAGCTTTAATCAGCCGGTGTTCTCGGACACCTGGAGGAGAATTTGAGAAATCTAGCGTGATAGAATCATGCCCCGCCGCATATATCACCCTAGATTTCTCAAATTCACATCACGGAGTGGAGCTCCGTAGCACCCGGAGGTCCGTGCGCAGCAGAGCCGCCTTAGATGCACTGTAAGCGGACTGGGGTCTAGGAAACAGTCCGGGATTTGCGGCCTACAGTGCCGAGACCATAAACATGGACAGATTGCTGTGCGGTCGCCTATAACAGCACCTTTAGCTCTGTGAAACCCTTATAATCCATCAGAGAGGTTTTCAGCTCCATAAACGCTGCCAAATAACACCAGTTTTATGAGAAAAACCACTGGTTTAGATAAGGAAGTCCGCCATTGACTAGCAACACTACACAAAGGTGCAATACTGCCACCTACTGGATATACATTTATTATTACTTTTTTAGCCCGAGAACGCGCAGAAGCGTCAGTTGACGTCACATCCGTAGGACAGCGCGGGAAATTCGGACCCTGAAGTGTAGAACATTTTACAGCTCACAGCCTGTTCAAGATAATGGAATGATACATGGGTGGCCTCATTCTTTTTGATTTAAAATGCTTCATCACTTATTAACCTAAATAAACTGAACATGCAATTATTACTTTTCTTCAAAAGCTCCCTCATGTCCCTTTAAAAGTTTAGTCCTTTCTTTGTTAGGCTGTGACATCTCAGCACAGATAAATACTGTAACTCTCAACAATTAAAAAAATGACCTAAATGTCGATTCAGTCCTTCCTGCATTGTTGTTGAAGTAACATATTGTAGTAGTGTTTGAATATTTCTCCTTGGGCGTGTGGAAGCTGCTGTGTTTTTACCAGCAGGTGCTTTTTCTGGCACAAGTTTCACATTGTTTCCACGGCGCCTCTCCCTTCTCAGCTCTGACTCTAGTGATGACACACGTCACTTTTCATTCACATCTCAAGGTTTTTAGGATTCGTTGTGTGCCGTTTGTTAAAAATCTAACATTTTCTTCGTTTTTGGTTTGAAAATCAAATGTGAATAATTGTTGTGTGTGACTTATTTGATTGTTTTTCTGTTTGAGAACAAGGTTATGCAATAGCTACCCACCAAGACTGCGTTAAAGTTGAAGGAGTAGGAGTGTGAGCAGAGGCTAAATTAATTTTGGTTCTGCCTAAATGTGCAACATTGAAGAAAACAGACTTTGTAGCATTTGTTGTTATTAAAAGGCTTTAAATCAGTGCATCTTTAGCTTTCATCATCATGATGTGTCAGAAGTACAACAAACTACCAAGGCTGATGGTTTGTATCACAGTGACTCATCTCTTTTCTATAATAAATGTTCTATTAGTGGTTTCAATGTGGTGCAGGCTTGTAGTTTCAAATCTATTAACGATATCACAGTGAAAAATCTCCCCTGAAAGCCACTCTCAAGTGGATGCATTGTCTTCTGTTGTCTCTCCCGAGAGTCCATTCACCGGAGAGGAATGTGGTCTGACTGGTGGACCTGTAATGAAGCACTTTCCTCCTCCCTGTGTTAAAAAACGAGGAGTGTTGAAACAAACTACCACGAATGGCCTGATGTGAACAGATCCTACAACGACTCTCTGATAGAAAAAAAACCCCCGAAGATTTGCTGAGGGAAATAATTGGAAACAGAAGCACAGGCACTGACTCCTAACAGGTCTAAAACTCGGGAGAGGAGAGGCGAGCTGCAGCAGGTTCATCTGGGGGGGGGGGGGGGGGGGGGGGGGGGGGGGGGGGGGGGGGGGGGGGTTTCAACCAGCCTTGAACTATTTTTCCGACATATTAGACTTTGTATAAAGTGATTCAGAGCTTAGCTGGAAGGTTATGTGGTGGCACTGATCCAACCCTCCTACTGACAAGAATTTTAGGAGGTAGTTTTATGTTTTAATGGATGTTATGCAGACATGAATGCTTATAGGTGGATTTTCATCTGAACTGATTTCACTGATCGTGATTTTTGTAATCATGTTTACATTTTTTGATTCTGATTTTTGAGCATCAGCTGTTACCTGTTGATTGACCCATTTTTGCTAGTCACAGAATATTTCATTTCTCTTTATAAAAACAGCCCCAATAAACAAAATCATAACAGAATATTGAGATTAAATAAAATGTCTGATCAAATTTAATCAGTTTGTGCAATTTTGCAGTGGATAATTTAACAAAAAGACTCTCTCTGCTCAGTTCTCGGACAATTTGAGAAGACAGATTTAAAGAGGAGTGGAAAAAGCAAAGGAGGTGAATTATAAGGAGGTAAAATATCATCTCTGCAGCCCATATCTTGAACTGTTATCCAAACTCGGTAACAGAAGGTCTCAGTCGGAGGCTTCTTGAAATTTGGTTTCAACTAAGACTTCTTGTCCACAGCTAAAACAGCTACAACGACTTTATGAAAAAACTTAAATGAGTTACTTAAACATTATATGTCCCTCTGGGACTAGTAAAGTATTTTTTATTTGACTGATTTTTGACATCTCTCCTACATTATCAACATTACAGTAGTGGAAGCAGCTGATGTGGATAATTAGCTAACGTTTATTAACTGCATTCACTCACCAGAAATACTCGACAGCATCAGGATTATTCATATTTGATCATTAGCAGCACCACAACCTGTAAATAAAGCAGCATTATTCACAGACAGCAGATTACCGGTATGTGGTGCTATTTATAGAAACATGAGGCAATGACAAACATAGCATTAGCTGCCTTATGCTAGCAGGCGCTAGTTATGCTAACACAATGCCAGAGTTGGTCATTAACATATCTGTGGTGTAAATCACCAACTCACAGTAAAGATGCCTTGTTAGCAGAGCAAAGCTAATAAATCATCAGTTTATTTACAGTATAACCACAGACTATCAGGAGTGATCAGGCTCAGAGTGTCACATCTAAAACAGTCCGGCAGAAACAATTCATAAACATTATCTGTTCCCAGTCTGGTAAAAAACAGACCATCTCTCTGCTTCGGGAGATTGTCAACACATTCAAATCCATCACAATCTAATATCATCATACCCCAAACCCCCTTCTTCAGTGGGAAAGCAATTCAAGAAGTTGAAAGTACTCGTGGAACAAAACAAACAAAAAAGAAGTAAATTATTATCTTTAGTATTTGTTTTTTTGTAGAAGATCTGCAAATCTTTGTAGATATGAGACATGAAATGGGTCGTGTCTTCAAAGAAAAGCATTACCCTGAAGATTGATCGATCGTTTTCTAGTTTCTTGGTCTTGAACATAAATCTGAGTTCATTTTCAGCAACCAGAGCAGGATATGAGTCACTCTTTCTTCAGTAATGTTTGCTGCATTTAGTCAAGTTTTATAAGTGCTGCTCACAAGTCTGCTTTTTAATAAAAATAAAATCTGTTAGGGATGCTCGATATTGGCTTTTTTACCGATATCCGATATAAATTTGTCTAACTCTTAATTTCCGATATCGATATAAACCGATACCGATATAAGCGTGGTAGCCCTCATTAAAAAAAAGACAAACACAGTATTTAATGCAAGGTGTGCCAAATAAATAAAAATATCTCAAGAACTAAACATCAGATTTGTTATATTTTGACATTTTGGGAGAGAGGAGAAGTAGCTGAACAGTTTGATGTATAACATGTGCATGGTATGTAAAGGTCATGTGTGTCATCATTACAAAACCCGATACCGATATTTACCGATATCACATTTTAATGCCAATACCGGCCGATATTATCGGTAGACCGATAATATCGAACATCCCTACAGTTTACCAATAACGTAAAAGCAAAAACGTGGTTTATAAAAGAAAAATACTTTATGTTCAATTTCAGGATAAAAAAACTATCTGCATGTTTTCGTCAGCTTTCACATTAATACCAATCTTACTAAAGACATTTTTAAAAAAGTGTCTTTCTGCAATAAGTCTGTCCTGGTGAGAAAATATTCTACCATTTAAAAAAAAATTTAATCAAGGGCCTCTCAGAACCACTCAGAGGGCTATAAATGGCCCATGGGCCACACTTTGAACACCGCTGCTGTAGTGAATAAATACACTGTAAAGGCGATAGTTCAGTTCTTCTGAAGTGGGGTTCTGTAGAAAGTGTGTGAAGGATCTTATCTGTTGTAGCTCAGTTTGGAGAAACAGAGATTAGTTCTGACAGGACAGATCAGCTAACAGCTAGTCTGAGTAGAGCCAAGACTACTGCCTCTTTAAACTATCTCATAATGTGAGCTCGACTCATTAAACCTTTATATTGATATAAATTTAGCAGTTATTTATGTAGAATTGTATGGTTTTTGCACCAGCTGAGCCACCTGTAACACATCTGGTTTATTGTAAAATAATCCTGACCAGAATCTTTCAGCTGGAGCAACCATTTAATGCAAAGTGGAAGAAGGTTTTAGTAAATGGCTGTAAAATTATTTAAATATTAGAAATCCACAAGAACTGGCTTCACTGTGATTAGCCATTAGCTCATCTATATAATCAGAGATTATCTATTTCTACAAACTGAGGTTGATCAGAGGGCTAAAGTTTTCTTTCGTGCTCTGTTTGACAAAGATAAAGATAAAAAACTTTGAAAATTGTGTGAGCACTCTAGAAAAACCTGAGAAATGGAAAAAACCCAGCCTTCAGAGAGGAGATAATGGATTTCCTGGAAATAGAGTTTCCAGTCATTATCTGGATCTGAAGGTAGACGTTTCAGTTATTTGATACGTCACCTGAGCTCATGCAGACTTTGGTTCTTGGGTAACAGATTTCCAGAATCGTTTAATCTTGTTTCACGATGTACTCACACTCTGCTGAAAGCTCGTTTCCATCAGTTTCAGAACATTTATCTGGTGATATAATTAAACATCTGTTATTAGTTGAATTTTATTTCCACAAAAACTTCTATCCGGTAATTTGGACTTTGTTTTTAGCTTGCAAAGAGATGAGAGCCTTTAATTTGATGCTTTATGGGGAAGAGATTATTTAAAATAAACTGTAAACATAAATCCCGGTGATTGATTTGTAAAATTGGTGTCTGCAGAAATGCAACTGAAAATGTTTATTTCTAAGGTGACTTATTTTAGAGCATGCACTGAATGACAAAAATCCTGGTTTATATTCTGTTTGTGTAGCAAAAAAAAGGAAAATAAAAACTTCCTGGAATTCATTTTGACTTCTGAGCGTATTTTAACGTTTGTCTTTGTCAGCTGGCTGCAGCTGTTCTGTTTGCCCTGTTCTGGCTGAAGGAAGACAAGACGCCCTCCTTTTCCTCTCCAACAAACATACGTACATGCCACAGTAACCTATTTTGCAACTCTCTGGAGTGCTCTACCTCCAGATTCTTTTATTTTTTATGAACATGCTGACTGTGTAGGTGTTAAAGTTTTCTATGCTTTTCTACACTCGGTGACCTCCAGTCGTCTCTGATGTGTTGCATCGACATGAAGCATGTAGACGGATGCATTCCTTCGTGACCAGGAGATCACGCGGATTTACGAGAATTTTACATCACTGATGTTCTCATGCAGCCTCATGTGGAGAGTTATTCAGTGGGTTACCACATCACACAAACACATCAGAGTCAAAGGACAAAACAATTGTTTTTTCCCATATTTGATCTCTTTAGCCACTTTGCTGAAGTTCTTTAAACATATTAGTCATTTTAGGCTGTTTTTTTCCCCTCCAGCATCCAAGACGGGTATCCATAATTGGTGGGAAAAGAAGAACATTTTCATTGTTCATTTTCAGATAATTTATTTTGTTTTAAAGTTATGTATTCCTAATGTGGCGTTGCAGTTAAAATCTGGGTTTCTTTGACACATCATCTCCTTGTGTTCAAAGACTCAACATCAGAAGGTTTTAGAGACAGCCGCTGAGAAAAAGCTGTTCTATGTTCTCCACAAATCAAAGCCAACAGCTCACTTCCATGTTTCTAACCTTTCATAATCTAGTGAAGGGGATGATGTTTTTACTCCTTACTGCATCAGCACGTTCTCCTGATTTGAAGAAATCACTGAAGCAAAAGGCTGCATTAAAGCAGGACATGATTTATTCTATAAACTTACAGTTGGCTTTTTTGGGGGGCAAAATAGCTGACAAAAACATGCAAACTTATCAAACTTAATGGTCCAAAACGTGGAGAAGCTATGCTGTAACGTGCTCCTTTAATGGTGTGTGCAGATGAATCGTGGAGCAGAGTGATCCTCAGTCTGTGCAGGTCCTTGATACCTGTGTTTTCTCTTCCATCTCAGCCCTTCTGTTCCCCTGCCGCTCTGTTTGCTCCAACCATCTGCTTATTTACCCTCAGTTATTGTTCATTTTTATCTCCGTTCGACAGCAAACTCCACCGCTACCGTATGTAAATAGATCTGTGACCGGCTTTGTTTCTAGCAAATAACAGCGTGATCCCGGGTTTTCATGAATAACCAATGATCGGAGGGTATTAACAAGGGTGAGAGAACAACAAGACAGGCTTTGGTTGATGCCTGTGCGGAAGCAGCAAGATGCTCAAGGGTTGAGTTCAGGTTTGCAGATTGTTGTTTACCTGCTGAGTTAAACCTAATCCTTCCGACTTGATACAGCTTAAGAAATGGAGGCGCATTAGAGCATTCATCTCCTGCAGGTTTGCTAAACACATGGTGTTTTGGTGCCACCAAAACCAGAAGTCAATGTGGTCAGTTAATGGTCTTCTCGCCCAGTGCTCGGGCCTTTTCTTCTATGGGGATTTGCTTGTATGATGTTGGATGCAGAGCTAGATGCTTCCCTTCCCTCTGCTTCCTTCACCTTGACTCACCTCCCATTTTTTATCTCCTCTGTCCTTTTTTTTTCTAGTTGCTCGTGGATGGCTAATGTGGGAGACTGGAGCTTCACTCTCTTCCTCTGTGTAGGTTATAGTGCTCGACTTAAAGGAGGAAGGGTGTGTTGGTGTGACGGGGAATGATAATGGTAATGGCGGGCACATAAAGACCATAGAAATCTTAAAAACATTTTTTTTGGGGTTCATTTCCAAGTTGGATGCAGTGAGACTCAAACTGGATATTTTCAGCTCAGATGGTTCAGTTTGCTTCGTCAGCCTCACTCTGTATCTTCATCAAATCTTTGTCAAATATCATCAAAACTTAAACTAGCCACACTTGTTTGTTGGTTTCGGGGGAGTTTCTGAGCACTATTGTGTTTCCTCTGGAGCCAGTTTTTCCAGATGGAAGGACGATGATGTTTGTCATACCAAAGCTAGCATACTGACACTAAAGAAAAGACACTAAACCTGAAACTCTGGACGTTTTGCTGCTTCCAACTCTAGACTGACAGGAGTGTCTCTGGTTGTCCTTGACAACCACCTGGTGGTGAAGAGCGTCGTGCCTAACCACCAACCAGTGTCGATTACACCAGCCGACATCTTAGCCCTGGGAATGGAATGGGGGTGTTCTCTTTCTCACTTTTAAAAATTTAAAGAGAACAGCTTGCAGTGCAGGGTTTAGAATGACATGGTGTGTGTGCGCTAACACTGCTCACCTGAGAACAGGTAAACACAACCTTCTCACTATGGCTTGATCATGAATGTACAAGGTTTTAAGGAGGCTCACTACAAATATGAGTGCCGTTGGATTAAATATGCACGCTGAACCTTTCTTTTCACATGGAAGTTAAAGAGCAGAAAGGAGGACGGTGCAGTGAGACCAATTAGCTTCTCCTTGACTTCCAGCCCTGTTGTGGTACTTCATCGCACCATGATCATTTATTTGACCTGTTTTCTCACTGTTGTTGCTTTAGGAGTCATCAGCCCTTGCAAATCACTAAACAACAGTGTGTTTAAATGCAAGGTTGCAGATGATAATGACTACGCTGTAAGACAGTAGTGTTTGCCTTTGTGTTTTCAGACAGAAACACGGGTGAACACTCTGGAAGGGCATGAGAAATGAGGTTTTTTGTTTGAAAAAGGAGGGCGCCTCCAGAGACTCTGTAACGAGGTAGGGGAGCTTTTGACATTTTCAGTCACAGGCTGCTTCAGTTCAGAGCAGAAGGAGAATAATAGAGTGAGTGAGACGGCATAAAAACAGTGAGGAGAATGAGGAGGATGAGAAAGGACTAGAGGAGGGAAGAAGAAGAGCATTAGGAAGGGAAGGGGTCTGAGCTAAGCCCTGCTTCCCATTTGGGAGGAGATCAGCCATGCTGTCTAGTCGTTTTGTCGGGGGGGTGGAGTTGTAGAGGGGTACACTAAGTCATCAGCAGCTTCATTGAATTACAGCCAATTGCAGATAATAGCTAGCTGGAAATGTCACAACAATCGTGTTCTGATTAGCATCACTCCACACACTCAGCAGTGTCTGACTCTTGTTTGGTCATTAAGCTGGAGAGCAACAGTCAGTGGACTCTGAACTGAACTTCAGGTGTATAGTTAATACACACAGTTAACACACACAGATAAACACAACCACACACTGTTTACAATGAATTCTTGTCGACCGTGTCCACTTTATAGACTAAATAAAAGTCAGTGCCCTAATTCAGGTAGTACTTCATACTTCATATGGTGTGTTTGTTTTGTGTTTGTACTTTTTATAGACTGCTTCACTGTTCTGTGTGTTAGTGGGTGGGTGTGCTCCTGTGTTCCTGTTCCCACTGCTTTCCAAAGTTCAAGTATTGCCTTAAATACATCACTGATTACCGCATTTCTTTACTTTGACGGTTTTTTTGTTCCACCTGTTACAACCCGGTTGTCATTGAGCCAACCTGGTGGAGTCTTTGGATGAAAAGTTAAAATTTAAATTGCTTTGGAGGAAAATGGTTGCCTCAAGCGCTCAAGTGGATCTGGGCTTGCCTTTGAACTACTTTGGAGATTACTCATGCGCTTGCTTTCAGGAGCAAGATGGTAAATGGTTGGTGTAAATATTACAGTGCAAACTCAAACTGAAACCAGAACAAAGTGTGTTGGCCTGCAGGTGACGGCCTGCAGGTGACGGCCTGCAGGTGACGGCCTGCAGGTGACGGCCTGCAGGGGACGGCCTGCAGGGGACGGCCTGCAGGTGACGGCCTGCAGGTGACGGCCTGCAGGGGACGGCCTGCAGGGGACGGCCTGCAGGTGACGGCCTGCAGGTGACGGCCTGCAGGGGACGGCCTGCAGGGGACGGCCTGCAGGGGACGGCCTGCAGGGGACGGCCTGCAGGGGACGGCCTGTAGGTGACTGCCTGCAGTGACATTTTTAGGTCCTAAACGGTTTTGAAATTATTTGGCACGATGTTTCAGCTTCATAAATCATTTAAACACAAGAAAAGAAAAAAAGGTTAAACAAACATTTCCTCTGTTGATCTGACACAGTTTCTCCTGGGGGATCCCAAGGCATTCCTAGACCAGAGAGGATATATAATCCCTCAAGGGAGTTCTGGGTTTCGTCCCAGTGGGACATGCCTGGGAATGCCCCAGACGGAGGCTACCTGGAGGAATCCTAATCAGATGCCTAGAAAGCCTTAGCTGACTTTGATGCAGAAGATAACCTCTACTTCAGTCTAAATATCACGACCATAGATGGGACCAGGGGGTTAGAACTTTGGGATCTTTGCTTTTGGTTTCATCCCCTTCTTTACCGAGTAAATGAGGCCTGAACCACCAGTTCATCTTTTTCTACATGGTACCATCACTCATGATGAAGACACCAGATACTTGACTTCCTCCACTTGAGGCAATAGACTCACTCCCAACTCCTTATTGTTATTAGGGCTTATGTTTGAATACTCTATTGCCTTTGTAGGAACCAAATCGAACGTCTTGTATGGTTACTGTTACATTTATGAATCTAAAGATGTAAGTGAGCTGAGTACAGTTTCTTATGGTTTCTTTGAGAAGTTGAAACCATAAACTTGACATGTATAAAAGATGTTCTCAAAGCAAGTGAAGTTTAGAATGTACAATTGTACCTTAAAGCATCATGAGGTCACTTGTTTTTATTCTAACCTTTTAAAAAAGATTCATAGCATCAGTCAGTTGTTTTGATTAGTTTTTTAAAAGGAGGAATAGCTCAGCTGTTTCTTGTTGATTTAAACTGTTTACATGAAAAAAAAATGACTAAGAGAAATTATACAAATATGTAAATGTTTGCCTTTTCTTCTTTACGGAAGCTCTTACTTCTGAGTAGGAGTTTTCCCTGGAGTCTGGACTGATATGAGCATCAGTCTTTTGAGATTAATGGCGTGCAGCAGCTCAGCATGAGTGCAACATGTGATCGTAAAGCGCATCTCATTTTTAAGGTGTCTGCCAGTCATGAGAGATTACCTCTGATTGGTCGAGCATGAGTTAAACATGTGAGGTTTTAATTCAGCTGCTCTGAACTGGATTTGCTGGTCACATGCTGGATATTAGAGCTCCCTCCCAAACAGTTTGAAATAAAAGGTAACATTCTCACTCTGTGACCGTCCAAGTTGTTCTGATGCAGAAAACCTGTTTCTTTTTTTTTAAATTGGCTGGGCTTTGAAACGGTTCAGCAGATTTAGTAAAGGAGTTGATTTGTGCTGATATTTTTTTTGCTGAAATGACCTTTTTCAGTGGTTTCAGACAGCAGTATGACATGAGTCTTGCTTGTCTAGCTGTGACTGCGTGAAACACAAGAGACAAATAAAAATGGTTGGTCTGATGAATAGCAGCTCTTTTAAAACCAGTCCTGCCAAAGGAGAGAGCCGTAAGGCTTGTTTTATTGTTCCAAACATTCTTAGAGTGTCTTCAGCTGTGTTCGGAGCTGAGCGCGGGGGAATGAGTTTGACTCGGCTCTCTGCAGAGCTGCTCATGCACTATGGCAACCAAACAATCACTGTCGCTGCCTCTGGGCCAAGAAGTCTTCTCTCGGTCAAAGTTACACTGTTTTTAATGCTCAGGGGAGTTATTATTCGTTCAGAGTAATTACACAGCTAAAGGAAATGCCCCTCTTGAGAAAGGGAGGGAACGAAGGGTGGGCTGGTGGAGGCTATTGTTCTCCTGATCCGTCTTCAGACTTCAGGGAGGGACGCAGTACTTTGGAGCAGAGGGTGCACGTCTATGTGTGTGTGTGTGTGTGTGTGTGTTTGTGTGCCTGCTGGAGCCATGTCTTGAGGGTCAGGAAGAACAACAGCAGAGTGTTATGCTGCACTCTGCTGGACCCCAGCTAGGGCATTACTTAACCCAGACACGTGAACATGCACATGCACACACTCCTCCCAGACATACATAGTTTTTTTGTACTTCAGCGAGCACCAAGTCATTGTTAAGTGAACAGTGCATTAGTGTGTTTGTGTTTGTGCACTGGAGGAGAGGGCGTAGACGTGAGCTGGTTATGCTGGGCTTACACCTAAAGACTTTGACAAGATTTTGAAAAGACTCTAAAAGATTATCAGCTCACATCTAAAGACTCGGGTTAACAGTCGACTAGTCTCAGACTAAAGATTTTATAAAGACTGAATCTTGTAGGAACACTAATTACAAGACTGCAACTAGATTATGTTAGGATTTCATTCCCACAAAATTCCTCCCATCATGCTCTGTGTGATATAGTGATACTATATTATGTTGATATAAAGAGAGTATAACTGTTCTGCTGGGCAATTCTATTTTATTTGTTGTTACACAGTGCCATCTAGTGGTGATTTTATTATCCGAGTTTTTCCTGTTGTGACGGAGAATGTCCGGGTTTCGTGTTGTCAATAAAGTTTCCCAAGATGAACGCTGGTTCTCAGTTATTTGCTGTTATGGATATAATAACAGGTAAGTCCAGTTCCCAAGTTATTACACTCTGCATAAGTTAAAAATGGAGGAGAAGCAGCTTTTAGCTACTTTAGCTTTTGCCACTGCAGTCGTTTGTAGTGAAAAGAAAAAGACGAGAAAGCGTCAGAGAATATGGGCGCGATTTGGCTGCATGAACGGGGACAGAAGGTCTTGTTTTGTTGGGTTATGACTGACAGGGCTTCCTGGTTCTGCAGTGAGAACGAATCCTATTGGTTTTTGCTTGTTGTACGTCAGTCCGACTACGCTCCGACTACAAAAAATATCTAGCAGGTTGGATATGAAAGACTGGAGAAAGACTGGCATAAATCGGGTCGCCGACTGCAGATTATCCCCTTACATCTAACGACCGCGACGACGGGAGCGCGCAGAGACTCCAGTAAGATTCCTAAAGACTGGCAGTCTTTAGTCTGCGACCGTGAAAATCGTTAAGTGTAAGCCCAGCATTAGTTGTGTATGTTTTGAAAACAACAGCTTGTGTGATCAGATGTGTTTCAGCATTATGAAGTCTGTTTTATTGTCCTTTAAGGGACACTTCAGATCCTTTAAAGTGGGTTTAATTATATGAATAATTAATATTTAACCTGTTGGCTTGTTAAAACAACACTAATCTCAAATCATTTTATAAACCTTTAGACTCATCATGTTAGCTTTGTTATTCAGACATGCGTAACGTGTTTTCCCAAATTTAGACTTCCATGCTGAACTGGAAGTGCTGCAAATAACTTTAAATAACCATCACATTTGTAAAAACCTCTAGCTGTGTAAACATTATGGACATTGAATTCTATGGTTTTTGCAATGAAAACTAGAAGGTAGAAAGGTAGATTTTTGTAGCAGGTTCAGCAAAAAGATATGCAGCTTAAATTTTTAGGAAATATTGAGAAGGACTTTATGCTGAAGAAAGACATTTTTCATAAAATTATATCAAAGGCCTTTTGAACTAGCCGATGTTAAATCCAGTCTTTTTTTAAAATCATAATTAAATAACTCAAATAGGTGTGTGTCTGTGATGAGTGATGCTGGAAAACTGCATCATAAGATCACTGAGGCCACAGTGGACACACACACGCACATGCACACACACAGGGTTGTGCAGCAAACACTCAAGGAATGCTGTTTATTGTGTTTGGATCACGGCTTTGATTGTGATTTAGAGAACAAATCAATGAATTAAAATCAGAAATAAAATAAAACTTTGCCTGCATCCAAACCTGCAGCAAGGTGTCAAATTGGCCAATTGATTGCTTTTCCAAAATAAGGAAGTGTTGACTTCCCAACAACGTTTACACAGAAGATCAGACCACTTAAAGTAATCCTTATTATAAATACCAGCTACGCCTTTAACACTAGGGGCTAACATGCATTTAGTCTCTTCTTGAGTGACCTGCTATAAGACTCCTTACTGAACATGACAGTCATTTGATGTTTTTTAATAACACAATTGCTCCACAAGAGAGGAGTAAAACAAAAGTACTGGGAATAAAAGACTGGGGATGTTTTAGCTCTTGGTTGAAGTTAACACTGGTTTGTACAGCATGCAAGACCTCCCCAGTCCTAATTCAGAACCAGCCTCTTGGAGAAATGACATGACCAAACACTAGAAATCCTACTGACTGACATGACTCGCTGTAATATGTTAATCTGTTGTGTATTTCAGTTGCAGCAGTCTCTCTTAACCTCTAGCATTCCACATTAGGCTCCATATTACATTAAAGCACCAATTTTAAGTGCTGGAAACACGAAGCACTCAACTCTAAACATTCTGGCCTTTGAGCACTTTTCAGAATGGAATCAAACATGTGTTCTGACTGGATTTCAGTGCATACCTGCATCCGGATGCATGTAGTTAGAGCTTCCTCTTTAGGTATATGTTAATGTCTTGTTGTAGCCTGCTGCAGGATTCTGCCTCTCATCTCAGTGTCTCTTTTTCCTCCTCTCCTAACTTACTCAGACGCACTGATTATTTAAAATCATGTAAAGCTCCTGCCTTTCCACCCAGCCTCTGCCAGTGTGGGTATGCACACACTCTGATATCTTTATCTGGCTCTGCCCAGAGCTTCCAGAAGTTGTCAGCTCCCAGCTCAGCCCACGTCTTTTCTTTGTCGTGCTGCACAGCGAGATGTGAGCAGCTGAGTCTGATGCTGAGGTTGAATTTTTTTTGTTTTTGTTTTCAGACTTGTACACAGTTTGAATTCCAACTTTATGACATCGTGGTCACTTTATGCTTTGGGTAGTTTGAGCTTTGAGAGAAACAATCAGTATGAGAGCCGCTTAGTGCATGCCTCCGAACAATGGTGCTGTATTTTTGTCCAGACTTGCCATGTCCACAGAAAAACAAGGTCTGTTGCTGGAAAGCGGTAAAATTAGTCTCCTGCTTTTTTTTATTTGCATTTTGCAGATGTTTTACTTTGATCCAAATCATATAGTTGTTAAGTTTTTATAGGTAAACTATGTGAAGCGTAACCTCAGTTAAAAATTGGAATATTCTTCATTTAAATTGAGCTCTGAAAATATGCAAAGCTTCAGCACTGTGGGGAGAAAGCAGCAGAGGATTATTAATGAGGAAAAAGAGAATCTTGCTGTAACTTGTTCTTTTGGAGAAGGAGCTCATCTTATTTCATGTTAAGCTTGGTTTTGTGGATTAGGATGTGTGCACATGGGTAATAAATAACAAAAATATGAACATATTATGAGCAGGATAATGAATACAGAAAGTTAAAACTCTTTAAACTTGTGCTTTCTCTTGGTAGGTTTAATGAGGTTTGGACACCAATAATATTATTTAATATCCCCTCACCTTCTTCAGCATTATCTGGATTCGGGTTGTGGGAGCATCCCAAGTAGGGAATTCACTGCCCTCTCCTCCAGCAGGACCTCACGGCGTTCCCAAATGATGTACTTCCTCCTGCGTGTCCTGAGTCGACCGTGGGGCCTCCTACTGGCAGGGCATGTCCAAAACACCAGGGAGGTGTCCAGGAGACATCCTCAGAAAATGCCCAAACCTCCCTGGGGAGGTGTTTTAGGCATATCCTTCTGACAGGAGGCCTCTCGGGTTGGCCCAGGACAAGTTGGAGGAAGTACATCTCCAGCTTGTCCTGGGAACGCCTGCAGGTCCCAACAGAGGAGCAGGTGGAGGTGGCCAGGGGAGAGGGCAGTCTTGGATTCCCTACCTGGGATGCTGCCCCCACGACCTGGACCCAGATAAGAAAGCAAGGCGAGCTTTAGGTTCTGTTGGAGTTTGTTCCAAGTATCAGGAGCATTGTAAGAAAATGCCTCCACAAGTTCTGTACTGAAGGAACAGTGAATATAGTGGACAGTGAAGGCCAGTTAACCAAAGAGTGTAAGGTTTTACATCCTGTGATGACTCTCAGTGCAGCATCTGTACAGAGACAATACGAGCTTTTATATAAATGTCACCAAAATCAATGTGAGGTAAAGAGGTGGCTGCAACAAGTTGATCCTTTATGTCAAATAAAAGTCATGAATTATTTCTATAGAAGAACCCAAGTTATAATCTGAGCTTTAAGATGTCTTAAATCAAAGATTTTTGTCTATTAGAAAACTCAGATATTTACGATAAGACACTAATTCAGTGTAAGAAATCTGTCCATCCATCCATCCATTTTCTGTAGCCGCTTAATCCTCCACAGAGGGTTGCAGGGCAGCTGGTGCCAATCTCCAGCGGTCAAGGGGCGAGAGGCGGGGGACACCCTGGACAGGTCGCCAGTCCATCGCAGGGCCACACAGAGACAAACGAGACAAACAACCACACACCCACTCACACCTAAGGACAATTTACCAGCCCAATTAGCCTGACAGTCATGTCTTTGGTCTGTGGGAGGAAACCGGAGTACCCGGAGGAAACCCACGCACGCACGGGGAGAACATGCAAACTCCACGCAGAGAGGCCGCAGAGCCGGGACGCGAACCCACGACCTCCTTGCTGCGAGGCAACAGTGCTAACCAACTGCACCACCATGCAGCCCGTAAGAAATCTGTTTCTTTTTTAATTTTCTTAATTCCATGTTTTATTTAACCTGATTTTTTGACCTATAAAGGTTGTTATTATATGGTGGATAAATGACATTCTAACAGTTCAGTTATCATAACATTCAGTGTTTTATTCAGGTATTTTTGTTTTTGTAAAATAAAGTCCCTCACCTATCAGTGTGTCATATGAGAATAAAGAGATAAATATCAGAATCAGGAAGCCACACTAATTTATCAACAATATAAGAAAAGATTGAATACTATTTTACGGAAGCGTACGTCTTTTACTGGTTTGTTTTAACACATTTTCGTGTGAGACACAGGAAATGTTGAACTGTGGGTTTTTAAAACAGCATATTTCACTGATGATACTCACACCAATACCCCTTCTTTTCTGTGAATTTCTCATAAATTTAGCTAAATAGACCAAAACCAAATAGACAAAGTAACTTTCTCTTAATCCTTTCTTTCCCACCTGGACAAAAAACCTGTATCAGCTACGTCTTTAACAGAAGTGTTTCTGATAAATGAATTTCTTTGTCATTTTTGATACATTTTTTAAACCAAAATAATGAAAAACGGAGGTGTGAAACCCTATGTGTGACTTGTAGCAGTTGAAGTCATTCAGTATTTCATAGCGGCCTAGTTGGTGAAGATGATTTGGATGTAAACCATCTTTATTAGACTAAACATTAAAGCCTCACTGGTCAGGACTGAAACAGACATCCCATTAGTTAGACATCCATCATCACTGTCGCTCCGTCTGAGACAGAAACATCCGTCTTCTGTGTTCACAGCACAAAGCTTCTCCCGCTCCTGCCTCCAGATCTTAGGGTGGCAGGTCACAAATGGGAAACTGAGGCACAATCATCCCTCCTGCTTCGCCCCCGCATCCAGTTTGGCTCTGAGGCAGCTTTTATTACCGCAGCAGCGTTTTGTTGTTAAAAAAAGCTCCCCGCACATCTCGGTTTGGGGTGCAAAGGCTCCGAAATGATGAAACAAAATTGGAAAGCAGGCAGAGTAGGGGGAGGGAAAGAGGAGAAAGTTGCAGATAGGGTAATAAAGAACTGGAGGTGTACTGAGAATGGGTGTGACACCACTGAGAGGAGAGTGAGAACAGATGTTGATGTAAGGCTGACTGGTCAGGATCCAGGACTCATCTGGTTTTTTTGTTCTTTCTCTGCTTGCTTTTTTCCCTCCTCTCTCCTCTTGAAGAACAAATACAGCATATAGGAAGGTACAATCAATTCAAAGAGCACTCAGTGGCAACATCGGCAGAATACACAAAGCCTTGTGTGCAGGTTAAACTTGAGCTCTGCAGATGACTCAAAACAGGGAGGATCAGAGGGACTCTGTGTTTGTGTGTCAGAAGACAGCAGCAGCCTCTTCCCCTTCGCTCTGTCTTCCCTCTCTGCCATGTGATTTATTACAAGCCCCCTCCATGGCAACACTGCTGGCCCTCCCACTCCCCGCTGCATTCAGCTGCTAGTCCAATAATAATGGGACCAGTCGTTGCAGGGGGGGCTCTATAAAATCCAGCTGAAACCTCCCAGTTGATCAGAGGAACTTACATCGCAGTCAAACACCAAGTAACAAAAACACAGCAAGGACAGACCACTGCCCAAAGGTTTGAAGCTTCGTAGATGTTTGCACAGTCAGGCAGAACCATCAGGACGGCATCGGATACATGAGTCATAAAGAACCATAATCAGATCCTGCAACAGATGGTCCAACCCCCACTGACTTGACTGTTGGAGTCAGTCTGACATTATGTGTGGAGGTAGAGGACGATACTCCGTGTGGAGTGAACTAAAACCAGTGTTTTAAAAGTGTCCTCACTGCTTCTAGTGCTTTAGATGTTTGCATATCGCTTCACAGCCTCTTTACACAAACAAAAGCTGGTAGATTACTGTACGCTGATGATCCCACGCTTTACTTCTCTTTCATCTGTCATCCACTGGCTTTGGCTGCGGGGGTTGTGGGGTCAGCAGCAGTGACAGAAGAGACGCTGGAGCATATGTCCTACTCCTGATCCTTTTATGTAACAGGTTTTGCGAGGGGAGGACGCGCAGCTACGGTTGGGTCATAAGCCCAGGCTAATTGGCGGCAAGCAGCATGGGGCCCTTTGAGGGTAGGAAAAGAAGTTAGGAGGGCATGAACCAATAACCTGACGTTACTCTACACTTAATGTATTTTACAGATTGGAGAGAATTTCCCCAGAAAGCTGGAAAATGGAGATTTATATGATGTAAATGTTTTGGGTGTTTTTATTATCGTATGCATTAATCCGTGTGTCAAACTCAACACACATGGCTAAAACATGCAGGACTGTGACCCTCGAGGACCTGAGTTTGACTCCCCAGTTTTAATCTAATCTAAATTTCTATTATACCTCCAATAGAGCATTATGGGATGGAATTTTTCACCTGAGTATACAGCACACAGACAAGCTAAGTTATGACTAGTTGAGTTGTGTAGCTACTGTTTGGATGATGAAATGACATCATTAGACTTGATAGACCAGGGGACTGGTTAGGCTGTAGAGTGGTCTGCATCGGTGATGTTGAACAATGGTCCAGTTTAAGGTGTTTTGTCCAGAAAAAACCCTTAACTGATGTCTTATAAGATGAAAGGGGAAGTTGGGAGAACGAGAGAATTGTATATTTTACTGTCTTGGTGTTCCAGACAAACAAATGAGTTTAATTATCGTATAAATGCAAACACTCACTACTGATCCACATCGAAAGGAGTCAGCTGAGGTGATCTGGACATCTGGTAAGTTTGTCTACTGGTCACCTTTGCAGACTGTCCAGGTGTGTCCCACTGGTGCAGACCCAGAACTCCTTAGAGCAGGGGTCACTAACAGGCGGACCGCGGTCCGGATCCGGACCCAGAGCCGGCTCTGTCTGGACCCAGCAAATCCAGACCCGGTCCCTGGTCCTTAAGGAGCAGGCGTGTCCGAGGAGACACGCGAGCGCTAATGAGCAGGTTCGTCGCTCACTCGGAACCCGCGGACCTCGCCCTCCCCCTGCCATGGTTCGGAGCTCAGTCCCGGACCGGAGTCCTGGAGGCGAAGCCGAGCGCCAAGCGAGTGGCGCACCGCGGCAACTCCTTTAGTTCGCTAAGCTCCCCCTACACCACGGTCGGGCAGCTCCTCCCGCAGCTTCAGAAAGAGATCTACTGCTGCAGAAAGGCGCCACGCACACTAGTGATGCACGGGTCAGGGTTTAAACCGCCCCGCATCGCTGCGTCTATTTTTAGAACCCGCCCCGACCTGTCTCATTAAAAACACGTTATAATGACTGAAAGCCTTTTATTGAGTCTGACGTCTCCAAAATAAAAGTTTTTTTTAACCTTCTCTCAAACGTGCTTATGCAAAGTTTGCAGAGTACATCATTTCTCAGTTTTCTTTTATAAATCCTAAAGTTTGCGGAGAAAGTGACTCTCTTTGCGACCCGTTTTTTTAAAAATAAATTTTATATAAAATATAACAAATTATAAACATATTTATTTTATAAGTTTTATAAATGAGGCCACAGCGGTCGCAGAGCGAGAACCGGACGTCTCTCAGCGTCATTACACCTGCAGACGCTCTCACACGCACGCACAGACACACACACACAATAACGGATAATTTAGCTGGAGGGATGTATTTCTTGGCTGATCTGGGAGCGCCACCCTCACCCGCTGCAGAATTCTTCAAATTGGTTAAAGGACTTGGAAAGAGGTCGCGCACTCACGCACCAGGCAGAGATGCTGGAGAGGACGCAACAGGTGCTGGAGAGGTGAAGAAAGGAGGAAAGGAGGAGAAGCTCAGAGCAGGTAGACGAGTAATGATCCAGGCCGTTGTCAGTAATCAGTTCATTCTGGTCAAAAACTGGACAATAGTGTCAAAATAATGTCGACTTTTCTGCATCTGAATAGCAGGAGAAAAAAACCATTTTTCTCAAAAATTTACTTCAACCACAAACTAACTAATGGGGATCTTGTGCTCAGAGAATATATGTTTAAGTATTTAAATATAAATAAAAATAATTATCTATCCATCCATCTATCTCCAAATAATTATTTATATATAAAAATACACACACACACACACACACACACACACACACACACACACACATATATATATATATATATATATATATATATATATATATATATATATATATATATATATATATATATATATGTATGTGTGTGTGTGTGTGTGTGTGTGTGTGTGTGTGTGTGTGTGTGTGTGTGTGTAAGCAGGTTAAGGTGGCGCCGCCCCCGGACCGAGGACCAGGTCGCGAATGCTGATCTGGACCTTTGGCATATTTAGTTGAAGGCCCCTGCCTTAGAGGGATGAAATATCCTCTCTGACTTGGGAATGCCTTGGGATCCTCCATAAGGAGCTGGAGAGTATCGCTGGATCTCTTAACTCTGTTACCATGGATTAGAAGGAAAAGCTAGATGGATAAACAGAGTGATGTTCTTGGGGCTAAAATTCCCCAAACTAATAATCTGGCAGGAATGGGAATAGTTGGAAACCAAATCAGAGGGAAGATGAAGAAAAGAAGGTTGTTACCAAACAATGACGACCTTTAACTTCTCATTTTAACACAGCCTTTTATTCAGTTGATAAATTATTAGTCGAGTTCACCATGAACTTTAATGGATGCACCTTAGGATGCCTTTATCAGGTGACTGTTTATTCATAGTGTTTTCTGCAATTTCTAATAGAAAATGCAGTTTAATTTGTAAAAATAATGAACACCTGATAAATGTAAATTCAGAAACTCATTAGACCTTGAAGCTTTCTCTTAGATTCGGCCAAAAAAAAGGATCACTTATCCCACATCCGTTAAGAAGTTGAGTCTCGGCTGGCTAATAATAATGGCTGCTAGATTGATGTCATAAGGCCACAGTCGATGAAGCACGAGAACAAAAGACGTGTGGTAAAAAGGCTAGTCGCCGCAAACGATGAAGTATGAGAGACGGCTGCACTGGATTTGTTTGAGATTAGGCCACCTTCCCTCTAGATGCCAATCATTGCAGGTTTTTAATCTGTTTTCAAGGCTGAAGAGACACAATCTGTTCAACATCATTCTCTATTTGTGCCTGTGCATCATCTGTAATCCGCTCTAAGATGATGCTCCCAGCACGAACAGATGCAAGCTGGGCAGACTTTACAGCGGGCTCTAACTGCTCGTTTTTCATCTCCTCTTTTTACTACCATGTCCTAAATACTGCCTAATATAAATATTCCTTGTACCTGGGGTATTTGTAGCCAATATATTTTGCTGCTTTTGAGATGGAGTGTGGAAGGAAAGGGATAAAAGAGTCAGACTGATCGATGTATCGTTAGATAGGACCATAATTTGCTCCAAGCCTTCTCTCACAGTAATTGCCATTTTTTTGTTATATAACACCATTTTTGAGTTGCTTTAACATAAAATCACATCTGTGGTATTAACATTGACATTTTCATAAAGTAAGATCTTTTTCTTTCCGCTGTGTGTCAGTGCATGTTTAGCTGTTCCTGTCCCCTCGTTTTATCTTTATATTTCTCCCTGCCTGTCGCACTCTTCCCCGAGTCTTCTACATGCAAACATCCATAATCCCATGCTTTGTCTGATGCCGGGGATCAAATCGATCGAACATCTTTTAGCCTGCAGTTTCCTCCTCTTTGGGCTTGTTTTCCCAACTTGGATCAATCCTAGATCATAATCCTCCCTCCGTTTCCTCCACTCCTTCCTGGTCTCTTCCTTTTTAACGTGGCAGCAGCACCTCCTTCTCTTGTCTCCGTCTGTCTGCAGGCATTTGAGTTTTGCACCATGCAGCACGGCACACAAATGAGCCTCGTCTGACAAAGGCCACGTCGATTTCTCCAGAGCCCCTCGCACAATTCTGGGGAGCATCGATCTGGGCTGTGTTCAAACAGTGTTACTTATTGAGATGTGATTACGTTCTAAATGGGTTGTCCATAATGGACCATTTGGGCCTACATTAGGACACTGTCATTTAGAACAGCACTGAGTTGGACCATTCTTATATAAAAACAGCAGAAACACCAGGAATGACCAACTGCATATGGCTCAGGTTTTGATTTGTTTTGGGATTCAATAAACCAGAAGGTGTTCCAGCCTTTAGATTGGTTCCAGGCTGCTGATTCTTGTCCTGCTATTATTTTATTATCCTCCAGTTGAGGAAATTCATATTCCTGCTGGCCTCTAGAGCTACACACCGCAGACTGTGCCACTTTCTTGTGTATCAACTGTATTGTATTGATTTTTTTCCCACAATGGGAGTCTGTATGTTTTCTCTGTGATGGACAGATTTATAGAGCCTGTCTGGGCTCTACATGTGCTGTAGCTCTCTCAGGGACCCTCTGGGTGATGATGCGTTCACGGAGGAGCGTGGTTCATTTTGCTAATGGCTCACACTTTCAACCTTCTTCTGCACAGAAAACAGAAAGACATGACACAGCCTTTCATTTCCTTTGGTTTTGACACACACTCTTTCTTCTTTTCTCATCTTTTTAATCATTATTCTCATTTTTTGTGTCTTGCTCTTTGGTTCTTTCTTATCCTGGTTAGTAATGAAACAGTATGCATCTTTAGTGTTGGTGGGAAATCAGCACTTCCTTGCTTGGAAAAGCACTGTAGACACCTTGCTGCAGGTTCTGCTGCAGGCTAAGTGTTATTTTATTTGTGCTTTTAATTCACTGATTTGATCTCTAAATGCACATTTTGTGTCATGATTATAGTGATATAATGAATCACAGTATGCAGTATAATTTGATAAATGTGTTTAAATGAAGTATTTTTACAAACTAAATAACACAAACCGTAGAGCCAACAGCAGCTTTAACATTGATTTACCATTTTTAGTAGCAGTAATGCAGTAGTAGTATCATCATTCATCATTTTACTCAGTTACACATTTAACCCCTCAGTCTCTGGTGGTAAACGTTACCAATGAGCTCATCAGCTGCTGTTAATAAAGTCTTTTTTATGAGAACGTACATTTGCCTGAGGCTTTTATTGTGAAGAGTTTTTAAGGGAAGTTATGTCTTAGTTCAGTGCAGCTGACTGTGAGGATGATAAAGTTTATTTATATATCTAGTGTTAGTGTTCATACATTCATAACCTCAGGTTACAAAAGTAAAATAGTGAATATGTGTCTTATAGTGAAAATAATTTCAAATATGATAAATAAAGTGCAATGATAGAATTGAAAATAGTCATGCTACAGATTTAGTCTGTCTCTGGAGACACTAGTCTATCACTGTCCTCCGAGACGCAGCATCTCTCTGATTCAGAATCAGGTTTGTTGATAAGTCAGTGGATAAAAACATTGATGAGGAACTTGTTTTGGTGTTTGGCTGAGTAGACAATTGATACAAGAAATATAAACATAAATGCATGCAATCATCTGCATGTTATAAAATGTGCAAAGAAATGAACAGTGTGCAAAGGTTAAGTCAATACACAGGTCTGTAAGGTGCAGTGAACAGTTAGTATGAGCTCCTTTGGTTCTGACTTGTTTCCTGACTCTTTTCTCCTAGTCGTGGCTGATTTTGCTCAGACCTGAACCAGTCTGCAGACCACAAATTGTTCCTAACATTTAAGACATTAGACGATGATCAATACCCAAGCAACAGCTCCATTCAGGCACCGGTAAACAACTCCAATATCAAATCAATCTTCAAATTGCTCCCCAGAGAAACGTCTGCTGTATTTCTGCCCTTTCCATACTTCCTGAAAGAATAAACAACATGATTTTCTCCTATTATTTCTATTTCAAGGATATGTGCTGGTCAAATCAATATGGCATTAAATATGGTTGTTATTCAACAGCTTATTATTCTCAGAGAGGTTTTATAAACCAAACCATTCAGGTTATTTTCTGTTCAGCACAAAGGAAAAAGAACAACTGAGATTAAGTTTTTGTTCCATTGATTTATTGATGCCCATTTTTTGTGTTATTGCTGCTCAGTCGTGTCAGTGACATAAATTTGATTAATATTTTATAGATTTTCCCTCACGTCTCATTTCCTGGTTGTAAAAACACGTTTTAAATACCAGCTGAGGCAAATCTTCCTTTAGAGTCGAGCAGATGCTGATAAAATCTTAGCTGAATCTCAGTTGATTTTATGATGTTTTAAAATCATTTGAATATCTAATATATACGCTATAATATATATATATATATATATATATATATATATATATATATATATATATATATATATATATATATATATATATATAGAGTGAGGGAATGTGAAACCTTTTGCAAACTGTATTTTAGTGGCTTTATAAATAAATCATTTTAGAGAGATTGTGGGCGTTGTATTGGGTCATCTTCCTCGAGTTTTATTAAATTTTCATACCAAACCTTGACGTCAAGATTCAAGAATCCATCTGTTATTAGATGTTTATCTCCTGGACTGATTAAAACATTTTCCTAAGTTTAGAAGACTGTTTACTGTACAGTGTTGTGATAATGTAATGGTCATACAGATTTCAATATCAGAAAACACAATGTGAGTAAATACAAAATGCAGTTTTTAAAGGATTTGTTTCAAGGGATACTCCACTCAAAAGTGATTTTATTTTGTCTACATATTGCCATATTCCTCATAGATAGATAAATGGGCAAAAACAATTTGTAAACAGCCCAGCTGTTTTCCTGATCCAGCAGTACTCCTTTAGCTTTAGCTTAGCAGAAAACACTGTAAGTGAATGGTAACAACTAGCATTGTGAGAAAAACTTGGGAAAAAATGTGACCTTGTTAGTTAGGATACTGCAGGCTCATCTACAGAGTAGCAGACGGAGACGTGCTTCCATAAAAAAAATAACAATTTATTAACTATTCTAAAAACAGACAAATCAATACACAATATTAGTCGGACAGGGGGAAACCCAGAGGATGAGAGGGAGACCCAGAGGAGGAGCCAGTAATGCAGTCCAGAGTTCATGGCTTCTCCCCCCCCCCGAGCTCCTTCTCACCCAGACCCGGTGATCGGCTCGACCCACGGGCTGACTCAGCTGACAGCGCTGGACTTAAACACAGCCGGCCCTTCTTCCAGCCACGACGATCCAGCTCTATGGCTGAAGCACCACCAGCGTCAGGGACAGCGTCACTATTGGTCTCGGATGATTCGACGCGGGCACGCACGCACGCACACACACACACGGCTTCTGCGGAGACAAGACAGCAGGGCGCCTTCCTCCCAGGGACATCCTAAAGCACATAACAATGAGTACCTAAAGTACCACTAACAGAGGAAGCAACAAGCTGTATATACCTCAGTCCATTGATTATGCCCACCTGGGATGATGGAGGAACCCGACACTCTGAGTGAACGGTGACATCACTACAAGCATAACTCGGGGTTATAACCAAACTCCATCACAGACTGCCCTGCAGCAGAATAAAACGACATACCGGCGTGCGCATGCCACCTCTAAACATCGCCACCTGGCCGAACGCCGAGCCAGGTCAAAGCGGAAACACAAAGTCTGCTGGAACTTCTGACCAGCAACACCGAACTTGCACTTATGTAGCGCCCCCTGGCTGCCCATAGGCCAGTCACTTAACTGCAGGTGCATTCAACCCTGCTACATTCAACTGTTGAGATGATGATGTTTAGTTTTACTCCAGACACACACCTTCCAGAAAGTTCTTCAGTCTACAAAACATTTCCCCAGAAGTCTTAGGGTTCACCAAGATGTTTTCTGATATCCCCCAACCTCTGGCCTTAACCTTAATCAAGGCCTGCAGTGCTTTAGATCTTTAGATTGACCTTTTGTTCTTGAATTTCTTTGGAACAAGGCATGCTGTGTTGCTTTTTTAGATCTTTTAGGCTGCTTCATGCTGTCAGACAGGTTCTCTTGACGTGATTTCTTAATTTCACATGTCTGGAAGTAATCAGGTCTGGGTGTGTCTGGTGGACCTGAACTCACCCTTCCAAATAATGTGAATAATCAGTTTTTTATCATTACCAGGCTGGTCAAGATAGCTCTGTACCTTAATAAATGAAACCATCATTTGAGAAATTCATTTTGATTTTTCATGGTTTGACATTGTCTGATATTTTGTGACAAAAAGAGCAGAAACAGCGTTTACTTTTCACAGCTCTGTATAAACAAGGTTTTTGGCATTTTCTTGCTCTACGCTCTCCTTTCTGTTCCACGTTTCATTCAGTCGCTGATATCCAAATCATTTCACCTCATCACTTCGAGGCACATTTCCAAAGGAAGTTTGTTGCAGTCTCATTAGTGCTGTACGCCTTTTTCTTTCCAGGTGCCTCAGAGCTGTTCCCCTTTCAGTCCTTTCCTTCCTGCCTTTGTGAGAAGCAGTTTTCGCTTCTCTCGAAGGAACCTGACATAGAGGGTCTGCATGTCTTCTTGCTGCCTTATTGGTTGTAGCTGATGATTTCATGCTCACTTCATCTTGTCATCAACATCAGGGGAGCCAGTAATGGATGTTGCTTTTGCTGTCAAACCTCTCTGAGGTGGGATAGAAACTTGTACACCAAGTTTGAGGTAAAAACTCATTCCTAGAAGCTTCGGCTGGGTGATTTCTCTCAAATTTACCATTTTCTTTAACTCTAATATAAACCTGTTCAGCACTAACAATGTGGACTAATCATCTAAGGTCAATGAAGCTCTGATCTCCTTCACCTCACACCCTGCTGCCTGTCTCCCCCTGTTCGCTCTGTCTTCCCCAGGCGAATGCTCCCAGACCTAATCACTCTAGAGCTGCTCATCCGAAACCTTCAGATCATTGGGCCGGGCTGAACCTCTTCAGGTCCATTCACCCTCAAACCACAGGATCAAAGGGAATTCTCCAATTCCATCAAGTGTTGATAGTACAGATGATGAATCTGTACCCTGTAAAACCTCTTAACATTTTAAAAGCTGTCGAGAAGCATGTAACAAGACAAGTGACCTGTGTGTGTGTGTGTGTGTGTGTGTGTGTGTGTGAGAAACCTGTTCTTTTTTCTCGTTCTGACTGTTCGAAGTGTTTAGAGTCAGTTATATGGTTTGTTAACACTTTGATAGGTTTAATTCAATTAAAAGAGACTCCCCTGGAGTTTTCCTTTTAGTGCAGATTCTTAGAAAAGTGTGATCACAGTTTAATAAACGTTGGTAGCGTAGGCGCCTGATCAGTGGAGCAACTTCACCCCTATTTTTAAAGTGAGGATGCATCGTTATGTTACTTTTTGACCTATACAGCAGTGTTTTTCAACCTTTTTTGAGCCAAGGTACACTTCGTCGTTGAAAAATATCANAATAGGCGCTACCTGACACAGAGAAGTAGACCAAAAGCACCTCAAAAGCTAGACATCATGCCAAGATCCAAAGAAATTCAGGAACAAATGAGAACAAAAGTAATTGAGATCTATCAGTCTGGTAAAGGTTATAAAGCCATTTCTAAAGTTCTTAACTAACCTAACAAGAATTACTAAAGCCTGTCACAACTTCCCTCAGAAGCCCAGACAAATCAGATGAGATGAGCTCTGAGCTCATTGACGGTTGATAACGTTATCGGATGAATTTTGTCCAATTAAACATTTTTAAGACTAAAACACACTGATCTGTCATCAGAGGTCTGTCTCCTTTAACTTTACAGCTGTTTTCTCAGGCTCACCCTGTTTTAATAGTTTTACTGTAGAAACCTTCTCATCTCCTGACAGGAAAGGATTACATTTAGTTTACAGGTGACCTGATTAAATCATCAACTCTCTTTTTTTACTATCAAATAACTTTAAACTGATTTATTTCACCTGTCAAAAAGTGATTGTAGCATCCAGTTTATCAGTAATCTGCCTTAAAATTATTTTATTTCCCTACTGTTAATTTCAATATCCACATCATAGGACTCTTTCATCATGTTTTTGTTTAATAAAACTATTTTTGGAGGAATTGAACATTAGTATTAATGTAAGTCTCTGAAAACAAAGACAAACCTCTGATACAATCATTGACAGATCAGTGTGTTTTTAGTGTTGATATTGTTTGATATGTTGAATTTTAAGCTGCCAGTTATTATGCTGAGAAACGCAGCTTGAGCGGCACGCGCTGCCATATTCACGCTATTGAGAGGCGCGTGCACACTGAGTATGGAGGTGATCAGATAACGTCATCCATCCTTCAGCCAAAGTGAGGAGACATGGCAGAAAATAACCAACGGGCTGCTCAGACCGTCAAAAATAAACTGTTGTGCTAACTTCTAAGAGGTTTTTTTTTTTTTTTACGTTGACTTATTTATTTATTTAGCTGAATGCTCGATGGATCAAAGTAAAACAATGTTGGTCCAGCCCAGTGTCAGTGGACCCGCTGATCTCCTGGTTTAATGGACCAATCAGATCAAAGTATGAATTTAAAAACGTCTGGACCATCGGTTCACCAGAGACCCAGATCTGCTGACGCGGAGCGTGGCCGGTGTTCTGCCCAAACTCTGCCAAGTTTTTGCCGTGGGTCCACGACTCGCTTGGCGGCGGCCCCTCCCAGCCGAACATGTCCGAACCACAGACTAGATGCGGTCCAGTTCGGGGGAGGAGGGGTTCCAGATGCCGAGCGTGTTGCGGGCGCGGGAGCTTCTCAGGGGCTGACGCGCGTCTCCCCCCCAGCACCGGCTCACTGCCGGGTGCTGTCGCTGGACCCGGTCCAGGTCCTGGATCTGCTGCGCGTCTGACTCCAAACAGAACCTGAGTCTGCCATTTGGTGATGACTGGCACAGACACGTGACAATGGAATATTATTTGTAGATAATAATTTAGTTTAAAAAAAATTTTTTTTTAGACCAATAGGTGAAATTGAATAATTTCCCGCGGCACACCTGAAGATCTCCCACGGCACACTAGTGTGCCGCGGAACAGTGGTTGAAAAACACTGCTATACAGAAGCATCTCATCACTCCCAGGAATCACACATTCGTAAAGTTCATTAATACTAATTCCACATGTTTAAACTGCAAATAAAAATGTGATTAACAAATTTACGAACCAGTCACCCACCTACAGTTGGTTTAGTCTATTTCAGCTCCTACGCTGCTAACTGATAGCATGGATATTAGCATAGCATAGATAGATATTCAAGTGTGAAGATGATGTATTAGCACTTAGTGAAGGTGAGTTCACAGACCAGGAAAAATGTAGGATTTTTTTTATTGCTTCTTATCAATGGTGCAGACATGAACTGAAAACAACCCATATGTATATTTTGAATTGGCTAATTATGATCACCAGATGATGTTTTTAGTGGTAGACTATTTTCTCTACATAAAACATTTTGTCAGTGTCAAACAAAATTTGGCCTAAAAGTAAAGATTTTCCTGAATGTCTGAATCTAGTGTTAGATGTCAAGAGGTCTGCGTTTAGCTGAGATTGGTAAGAAATAAACAAATCATTCCAGACACATGGCTCCCTGATCATTAATGCTCTGTGCATCCAACTGAGCTCAACCGCTGGTGCAATATTACCATACTTGATGCAATATTACCATAAAAGGCTTTGCACCATATGAGCGGCATAGTCATAATTGATTAGATTTGTATCTTCCAGATTTTGCTCCCTCATTTCATATCATTGTCAAGGTTGGCGCAAACTGAGAAATCTGAAAAAAAAAGAAAAAGGTTTCAGTTTCTTCTGAGATGGTTGGACTGACATATAAATGCTGCACAAAACAAACATTTGAATTTGATGTTTAACATGTTTTATATTTACCAGTCTTCTTGCAGCACATATTCATTTATTATTCATTTATATCCACATATGGACTACTGGACTTTTTAAAAGTTTTTAATTTTCAATATAACATCCTGTTTGCCCAACCCTGTTCCAGCTCAGGACATGAGCTTTGAGGTTGATGCTGATCTTTAGAAAACAGGGCTAAATTCAATGGCAGTGTTCTATTATTTTTTTCTTGTATTTTTTGTTTTTTATTATTTTCTGGAGAGCAATATTTTTCCAATTTGACAAAAATATACATATTTGATAAGACTTGTTACAACCCGGAGACTTGGGAAATATAAACATACTTATCAAAGTATTCCTGATTAAAATATCTACATAACAAGTGACTATACAAGTGACGCCTACTGTCCTTTTACTGCTCAGGAATTGGCAAAATAAAAACAATCATGTCTGATAATTGATTATTCAATTCAATATTTAGTGTGATTTATTAGTTTAGCTGTTTTACTGATTTGGGTTAAAATAGATGTTTGGATTTCATCTGATTCAACTGAATGACTATAATTTCTGTCTGGACAACATTTAATTGACGTCAACGTTGAAATTATCCTCATAACTCTTGGTGAGCTGGTGACAAACTGGTAATAATTTTCAGAACCTGCTTAAATCTGACATTGATTCTGACGTGAAACACTTTTTGAACCTTTTCTTCATCACTTTGACATCTTGCCTGGTTTTTATCAATGATCTGTTGGAGATGAATTAAATCTGAGACTTGGGCTCAAATCACATTTAAGGTACACAAACAAAGACTTGAGACTTGACTTTGACTAAGGGTTAGGATTGAGACTTGGCTTTGACCTGCCTCACAAAGACTTCAAACTTTACTTTGATTTGCCCTTTTAAGACTCGAAACTTGACCCATATAGACTTGAGACTGAGTAGGACTCATCCTTCAAAAACTTAACACTGAACTTGAACTTACCACTCAAAGACTTGAGATTTGAATTGGACTTGGAAAAATAAGGACTTGCAAACACTTCTTCCATCTTTTCAACACAGATTAACTAAAAATCAACAGTCTTATATTTTCTGCTAATGACATCATCATTGCAGGAGGAATCTTGTAAAGCAGCATGTTCCTAAACCAGGTAGTTTTGATGCATAAACCTAGTGAAAACACCAAAGCGTGGTTGTTAAATCCTCACTGAGGAGAGTGCAGCTGTAGTTCAGCACTCTGTGTTAAATCATGCAGCTGAAGCACTCGATGCCTTAAAACCTGACACAAAGGACTCCTAATGGAGCATCAGTAAACGATGAGTGGAGAATGTGTTTGTGTGTGTTGTGACACATCGAGACGAGAACTGAAAATACAATCCTGAACTGGGATCTGAATAATACATCAGTGAATCTTTAACATGTCTATCAAAGCACGGAGGGAGAGAAAGAATCAGGGTTTAAAAACTTCATTGGCTGAGTTGTTCGTGTCGTAGTTTTTGATTCATGGTTCGGCTTTGAAATTCACCTGACAGCTTGATGTTACTGAAATGTGGGACGCTTGTGAACGTTTCTGGTTTATTAATGTCGTTCCTGTGAGCTGTAGCAGCCTCTAAACAAGTCAAGCTAACTAATCCAGTTTTTTTTTATTCTCAGTCTGTATTTCTTCAGCCGGTATGATTAATCCTCCTAAGAAGCTCTGCGTTCCCCGAGGTTTTGGTTCGTTTCTTGCCTATATGCATCATCTTCACTATTCTGTTGTGAAATCACAGTCAATCAAAGAGTGAGTGGTCCGTTTGATCCCACCCAACCCTCTGCATGCGCGCCCAACTTATGTCAAAACATTCGTATCAACTCTCTAAATGACGTATCAGGTTGCTCATATTACACATTCCCAGTCTCGCCTCATATTTTGATATAAAAGTACTTCACCACTCACGCTGCTAATACCCTTTGTACTTCCTGAGAATTCACCTCACACCCGAACAAGCCGAAGCATTAATTACCAGCTGAGTTGCACGTCGTGGAGGCTTATCTCGCTCCGGCACGAGGACTCGACAGACACTTGTGACATTTTTGGGAAGGTCATTTTTTAAAGACCAAAAACAAAGATGGTGACACCCTGCAAAAGGCCACGATAGAACACAAGATGCACAGCCGACACTGACACAAAAGTCATTGTAGCCTAATTATGCAGCTCGCTGGAGCTTTGTGCACCTCACGCTGCTCTCCTGCAGAGCATGGTGAACTCACTCAGAGCACACAAAGGTAGAGCTGCTCTTTTTTCATGACCTCCAATCCTGCTGACTGACCATGTCTGAGTGAGCAGATAACAGATGACTCCGTATCGTGCACCCCCTACACGTTTCAGCACTTGTTTGTGCATATCAGCTGGAATTAAAGGGATAGAGTTCCAAACCAAGTCTTTATTGTCATAAATAAAAAAAACATGATGAAAGACTATAGCATAACCCATGTGTGTGAAATCAAATATGAAAGTAATATTGATATCGAATAGAAAGACCCCTGTAGTGACTTGTTTTTAAAATTGTGACAAATCTGTCAACTTTTTCTAGTTTTATTGGAGACTTTTGGAAACTGATGTTAAACCATGTTTCGTTCTTACTCGTCTCAACAACTTACAGGTGCTGCTGTGGGCTCCTCCCCCCGTCCCATAGCACTCACAGTCAGCCCAGCCCTCACACAGTATGGACTGCTTCATAAAGAAAAACATACTGAGAGTGAGAAACACATTGCCTGGGATTCACTCTGTGTGCCTATGACAGATCAGGCCACCAATTTGCATTGTCTGTCAATCCAATGGGTTTCAATTATTTTCTGTCAGGCACCCTCTAGGGCACCAAATGACTCCAAACCCAAATTATCCATAACCGTCCAAAATAAATTTTACCTGCAAAATCAGAATCCAAACCACTAATTGTGCAGGAAACCGCCAATCGGACACCGCAGTGCCTGTAGGCTTCTTCTTCTACTGGTTTGAAATGGCAGCCTTTTGATTAGTTTTAGCTCTGCTGCCACCTACTGACTGGAGGCTTGTTTATTGTTCAAGCATGAATAAAAACAATAATGCTAAAAAGTCCTCCTGCCTCTCGCACCCCCCTGGACACCTCACCACTACTATTTGAGAAGTACTGGTCTAATTTGATGGACCTCAGTCCATATTATATGTGTTTTCTGCTGTTTATTGACCAAAGATCACATTACGTAATCATTTGAGTAGAATTCTCATCTTATGTTACACTTTTTTTTTTTTTAGCAAACACATAAGGAGCTCCATTTACCACCAATCAATCTCACCCAATTGGGGGTGAGAGACTGTGCAGGGGCTAAGTACCCAGATGTGTTGCAGGAATAACCAGGATGCTCATTTATAAAACTTGCTTACGCACAAAATGGGCCTGAAAGTTGCGTAAGTCACTTTTTACGCAAAATTTGGAATTTATAAAAGAAAACGTAACGAAAAAATGTGCGCAACTCTAAGCAAATTTTGAACCTTGCGTAAGCACATGTTGGAGACGTGAAACCTGTTAGAGCAGCTGGTGAGATGAAAAATGTTGAATTTATGACACAATTTAAGACTTGTAGACCCTCGTGCACACAGAACCAACAATCCCGTCTCTAAAAAGAATAAAAATTAAAATCTGAATGAAAATATGTCGCATTTTTGAAAACTATCACATTATGTTCGTCCAGTCGTCTTCAGATTATATAACAAACTGCACTTATTGGTGCATTAATTGTGATTTCTGAGACTTAGGAATCCTGCAGTGACACTTGTGCGTAATGCGCTGGAATGCGCTGCAGCTCAGCCAGCAGGCAGACTCCGGATGAATGGGAGAGAGTTTTTAGAGATTTCTAGATATTGACTGGACGATCGATCAGCTGATAGATTCATTAGAGCATCCTATGGGTCAACTGGGTCCAGTATTAGATCAACAGAACCATCGGAACCAGTAAAACCCAGTGTCACCAGCCGTTCTCAGGTTCCCTTCAACCAGCGATTTATGCAACAGGTTGACTGTTTAATAGGATGAACAACATGACGTGTCTTCCCCTTTGGATTGAATTAAATGTTGTCATTAAACGTTTCTCTTAGATCTTGGATCTACACGATCTCTGTCAGACTGACAGCAGACGAGCTGCAGTGAGACTGTCTCTTGGAGCACTTCCGTGTTCTCTCGTGTCAACATTTCATCACCAAATAAAACATTTTTCCATCCCTCCACCACAAGCACCTCAAGTTTCAGCCTCTGTAAAATCACGTTTTCTAAACCTCTCCGTTGTCACGATTTACTGTTAAAAGCCAGAAACCCACCGGCTTTTGCATATACAATTATTCATGAGGTACTTTACATTGACCGTACATGGCATAATGTGGGTGTGTAGGAGGAGGGTTCTGATCCAAAACCAGCTGAGCACAGTTCTAGGTCTGAGAGCGATTTATAAAGCAGAACTGCGTGGATCTGTGCGTCCGCAGGGTTTTATAAATCGGAAATGGAATTTGCGTACCTGAAAAATTTTAGCTGAGCTTAAGCAAGTTTTAGTAAGGATTCTACGCAAAGTTTTATAAATGAGCAGCCAGGCAACTTTGAATCTGACCATTATAAAAGTTAAATAATAGTGTTTTCATAAGCCTTGGCTTCATTTGTTCTACGGGTTAGCTCAATAATTCACACAGGTTGTTTCTCCAAACTGAGGTCATTCAAAGAGCTGCTGTATGTAAATGATGTTCTTGACCTTTCTACAAAACCCCACTTCAGAATGTCCAAACTGTCCTTTTAAGTTTGAGATCAGCCTGGACAGTTGTTGACAGGCTGATTAGATTAAGAGCTTTTTGAGCTCTGAGTTTTGTGAAGATGGATTTTAAACAGAGGTTATTAAGTAAGAAAAGAAAATGTACTCATTGTGTAACAATGAGTCATCAAACGAGTGCAGCCAGATATCCAGTGTTTTTATGGGCCGAACATCCGCTTTTAAATCAGTCCATCAACAGCGTTCTTATCTGAGCACAGCTTCAGATTCATCCTTGAGTTGTTTCTGAGTTACTCGTCTGCCCTTGTTGATAATCATATCTGCATCCCTTTGTGATGAGTCAAGATTGCAAACCGGAAAAGGCGAACAAGTGACAGGATGCAAAATCAGCCATGTGTGATCGCAGCAGAAGGACAAGCAGCTGACTTCTATGAAATCGTCATGCCTCACTTAAAATAAATCTTGTTTTTCTGTACTTTATGTATCTTCCAGTTTTCTCAGGGCCATTTTTGTCATGACAAATAGATTTGTCATCTTGTTTTTTTTTTGTTAATAAAAAAACACATTTATTGTCCTTAAACTGTATTAATAAAAACTGAAAGGGCCATTTTAAACCATCTATTACAAAATGTGCACATTTGATGCACATTTAAATGAGTTTCTAAGGCCTCTACCTCTTTAACAGGATTGGAACTTTCCTCAAAAACCTGCATGTCTCCTGCCCTCTGATGGAGAATCTAAGTACTGCAGGTGTTAAATTATAATGTTTTAAATTATTTTACTATTTTATAGTTATGCAAAAAACAGAACATTTTCATTGTTATGTTAACATTAGCAGCACTTTTATTCAAAAAGCTGTTTTATGATTTAAATCTTTTTATTCAGCAGAGAGAATAAACGTGTTCAGTTAACCCAAATTAAACAGATACACTCTTTGTAGGTAAACCTGGAAAAACATTCCTGCTTGTTCCTTTTGTTCGCTCCTGATCCGTATCTTCAGGAAATTTACTACACAGGAAGCAGAACGAGCACTGAACCTGATCCTATCAGTAGGTTTGGGGTCAGGCTTTCCCTCTCTTGTTTGCCGGTGTGTGTTTTTCACCTGGTAAATAGTGGATTTTAGTGAAGCACAGCGACTCCTGGATCAGGAGGGAAACAATGAGAACACTGTGTGGTAGCGGAGTCCCTGTAGGTCCCTTCTCACGTCTCGTTTGCTTGGTTTTCTTAATAGCTTAGATTGCTATTACATCTTGTAGAGCTCCTTGAAGTCGTGATGAGACTAAACTCACAGACGTGTCTTCAGGTCACCACCAGAGAGCCTCAGCTTTGCGCTGAATGTTGGACTACCTCTGTCAGGAACTGGTCTCCGTTCTGACCCGTGTTTCCACCTCAGAGAATTAGTCAATTTAATTTGGAGCAGTGCAACCTTGAAAACGACATTCATCTTTCTTCTGTATGGATTTCTTTTTTGGGCTTGACTGCTCTCCAACCTTTTCCCTCTTGCTGTTTTTTTTTTCCCTCGTCTCTCTTTCCGACATTTTTCTTCATAACAGCGGCAGCCCGGTGGCAGCCAGGCACGGTGAAATAACAGACTGCAGTTGGATGAAATGCAAAGCTCCAGGAGAGACGTGAGCAGGGTGAGAGGATGGGGAGCCTCATGCCAGGCTGCCTCTCTGATAATGGAATGTGGCCACTCAACAACATTCATAAATATTCAGGCGAGGGCGATGAAGCTGCTGAGCAGATAGTGTGGCGCAAGTTATCCGCAGAATGCACAAAAACAAACATCACTGCTGTGTTAACACCGAGGTCGGCCAGCCTCCTGCTCTGACTTATAATCAGAAAAATTAATTTAAATATGAAGTGTGGTTCAACAAACCTCCTAGAAGTGCTGTTTGTGACCCGATCTTCAACTCAACAGCTGACATTAGCTGCAGTTTCCCTCTTAAAGGGTGGCAGAGGACCAGAAAACATGGCTGTGGTTGTGGCCACTTGTGGTTCGGGGCTACATCCTGGAATCTTAATAGCTAAAAGATTCTGTGGGACGATATCAGCCATGTTAATAAAAGCAGCCATAACTCATGTGGTCCCATTTCCAAGGAGCTCATTGTGGTTTCAGAGGAAACCTCTCAAATGGCGCCCTTGTTGTTGTTGAACGGCACAGTGCGGTACAGCTCTGCTTATTTTGGTTTTCTGCTGTAGTAATAGGATGTAACAAATACAGGAACTTTTCTTGGTACTATTTCTGACAAAGTTCTAAGTGAGTCATCTGCCAGCATACGGTGGTCAGGGAGAATAATCACCTGTATGGGTGAAGAACAGCATCTCTGTGCAGCTCATTCAGGACCCATTTGATTCATCTATGATGTTGAATGAACGTCTTAGACTCACTTTACAGTAAAGGTCTGTTATTTGTATGATGGTGCTTTAGGGACAGTGTGGGTTAATAAAATAATAAATGCAGCTGAGGGGAATTTTTGATGAAAATTTAATAAATTCTGAAGTTTTGGCATATGCTTATTTACAAGGATGTTAGATGTTAATGTTGGAAAGTCTCAAATTTGTTTAAAAAAATCTTAATTTTAATAAGAATAAAATAATATTTTTGGAAATTGTAAATTCGTACATTTGTGAGAGAATTTTACTGAAAAAACACGTGCACACTGAAATTGTTAACTTTTAAATTGAATTTTGAGAAAATTAAAATTTATTTCAAGAAAAACATCTGGATGTTCTCTATGTGTAAGAAACAAACATGTGTATATGTAAGAAAAAAAAGCCGTCACAAAACAAAGGTTGTAACAAAGGTCATTTAAATAGTTCATATGAAATAATAATAATAACAAGGAAGTTTTCTTTTTTTCATCAAATTGATGAATTTATCCAGGGTGTAGTCAGTGCCAATGCATTTTTACGAAGTGCACCCCTGTGCGCTCCAGAGGCCCTGCGCTGCACCCCGGACACGCCCCCTCCCCTTGGACTTTAGACATTGTGCTGTAGAGAAAAAAAGTCCCTCCCTCTGCTTTTTTCTCAAATTGTCATGCAGAAACCAGAGAGTTACTCTGAAGGGGGGAGCCTATATCTCCCCCTGGGTTGAAAGATGGATGAACAGAGGGAGGGATGTCAAAAGCAGAAGGGAGTTACCCCCCAAACAAATAACATCCTATGAATATATGGCATTAATGTCTGATTTATTTTAAATTCTAGTCTGATTATTTACCTCTCCCTCAACTTTTTTCAATAGTTTATTATTTTATATCTAATATGTCTGTTTGTACATTTGTGCTCTCAAATTGAATACTATGTGATGAACACAGGAGCCTGTTTATCAGCTAATATGGATTTATAGATCAACCCGTTTCTTCCCTCTGACCTGAGTAGTGCTCAGTCTCTAACAGCTCTACAAACAGATTCAGATCCGTCTTTACCAGGATAATGTTCCTCTGACCTGACTGGATGCAGAAGTTTTCTGAGTGTTTTGTGTGAATGACTGCTCTGTTCAGCACCTCCAGTTCAGAGTGAAGGACAGACTGTTACTCTCAGACCAGAACATATTGAACACCTCGTTTCACTGTGCACCACGTATGGGTGAAAATCATTTTGTTCATCTCATCCTGACGAGCGTTTGGGAGCAGACTGATTACATCGTGTTATGACTGACTGGCTGTTGTAATAAGGTTTCTGATTACAGGAATTAGTGGCAGTTAGCGCTAACCCTGCTTTGATTAAATGTTTTCAATCCGATGGAGACCGAAGCAACATTCGTCTGTTATCAGCTGAATTGCCAACAGAACTTTGCTCTGATGTTTTGGTTCCTCAGAGAATAATTCTTATTTGTACCTAATTGGAAACCATGTCAACATTTTCTATGAGTTTACATCTTACTACATTCTTCAGCAGTCGTTTTTCAGGTTTTATTGAAAAGTTTGTTGTGTTTTGGTGAAACTTCAACACAATCACATTCCTGTAGTTTTTATTTTATTTTATTAATATTGTTTTATTTTTGGAATAGAGGGGGCACGCTTGTTGTCAGGGGGGCCCTGGCTCATCCTGCCCCCCGTAGAACTGCAATAAGGCTCCCTAAAAGTCATTTGACAGATTTTTGTTAGTCAGATGATTTGTGCTGTAATTTCTTTTTTGCATGAATTCTCCATAAACTTTAGGTCCACTGCTGAACGTCTTTAAAGGCATACTTTGCAACTTTTTAATATTTTTAAATCTTTTCCTTGAGCCAGTCTGTGCTAATATGACCCTTTACAGGGTTAATGAAAAGTCACTCAGCCCCATCTGGTGCTTGGATCCAGAATACCACGATTGCAAGATCTCAGTCTCCAGTCCGGTGTCCCGGAAGTCTCACAAAGTCACGTATCTCACGAGGGTTAGGCTAACCCAAAGTGGCTAGTTGTTATGCTAGCGTCGGAGTGTTTTTAGCTCATGATTTCTGCTTTTTTTGCCATCTCTCCCTGCTTGAACACAGCTAATTTATTTGAAGGAGTAAATAACCGCTCATGTAGAAAACAATGAAGGCTGAGGAGACAATTCAACAGTTAGATTTAGGTGTTTCTGAGCAGAAACAATGGCGCTAACGTTTTTACAGCAGCGATGTAAAACGGACACCAGGGGGAGCCAAAACAAGCAACACTGCATTGTATCTCTTTAAGTTTTTAAACATTAAGAGCTCTTGCTGACATGGGAAATTTCTTTTTGTTCTGGCGGAATAATTGTTGCATCCTTATGCTACATTCAGTGACAGTTGGGAATTTCCAACATCAAATGAGAGGGATAAAAATGGAAGTAAAGCCAGCAAGTCCAATTTACAAGTGTTGAGATGTAAAAAATCTTTGAAAAAGTAGAATTATTAACTCTTTTCTCAACTGATTTCATGAAACTATCAAAATGAGTTACTAGTTTTTACTTGTTCACACAGGCTGAGATGCTTTCTGAATATTATTTTTTATACAACATTCCATATGGAAACCACGTTTTGGGAGCCTTTAAATTGCTAATTTTTGTAAACAGGTCCAGATTAATAAAAATCTTTAAACACTTGCATTTATATATATTGACAGCCTATAACCTTTTGAGAATGGTCTCATAGCCCCACCTCTAAGCTAACCTATGACCCCAAGTAACAACCAGATTACATGTATTTGTGCTGAAGATGCTGCAGAACATTTGTTCACTGTATTACTTCAATAAAGAGAAAAGGCTGGTGGACAGTAAATGTTAATCCCTTGTGAACTATTCAAGCAGTCCTGTGGAGTTTTAGGATTAGTATTTTCATCATTAACCTGCCATATCCTGTTGTAGTCATGTCTACTGCCCTCTTGTGGTGGAGCTACAGGTGAAAGAGGCCATTTTTAAAATTACTATTATGTAGTTACATAAAAAATTCAACTGACATTTATATAGTTGTCATATATTAATTAGCCAATAAATAGTTTGAGTTTCATAAACTAGATTAAAAAAAATTCTATTATTTGATATTTCAGGCTTTGAAGTGTTTGTGTCAAAGCTTTATGAGCATTACAAGAATAGTTTCCTGTTCTTAATGTGTTGTGTTTTTGTGTGGATGAAGACATTTCTAGAAACAGTGCTATGATTATGAGGATATTCTTGAAAACTTTGGTCCAGCGTCTGATCATCTGGGCCTGAGACAACCCAAACAAAGCAATAGCACCTTTTTTTTTGAGTCATTCAAGTTTTCACTTCAGACCCTGAAAGTCGATCAAGTAAATCGTAGACTAGACAAACTGTGGATAAAAGTGGTTTGAAGGAGCTTGTGTTGTGTCAGCCCCAGACATTAACAGAACATTTTAACGAGCGAGGTGAATGCATTAAAAGTTTGTGAATATTTACGCGTGGGTGTTTGTTTGTTGGTGCGTATTATGCATCTCTGGAGTTTTGGTTGTCCCTGCTTTGACTAAACTCCTCACTAATTCTGTGCTATTCATAGGATCTGAAACACTGGATTCAGCTGTTGTCAGCTCTGCATATTTAGCTGTCATCAAACCTGCAGTTTGAGGACTTAGATCTGCTAAACAATGAAGTGCTTTTTGATGAAGTAGTGGGTAAGAATTTGGGGGGGCGGTGAGTTTATGTTTAGCCCTCTATAGTATGGCTGTTCCTCTGAACCTTGCTTTTGATCATGTGTTTAGTCAAACAGCTCCGTGTTCAGAAAGTCCCACATTCCTTCATAAGTAAACTGTTGCCTAATCCGGTGATTCTCAACCGGTGGGTCGTGGACCCGTTTTCTGTAGGTCTTTTCCTGGATTAAATATCAATCCATCCATTTTCTGTAGCCGCTTATTCCTCCACAGGGGGTCGCGGGGCAGCTGGTGCCTATCTCCAGCAGTCAAGGGGCGAGAGGCGGGGGACACCCTGGACAGGTCGCCAGTCCATCGCAGGGCCACACAGAGACGAACGAGACAAACAACCACACACCCACTCACACCTAAGGACAATTTACCAGCCCAATTAGCCTGACAGTCATGTCTTTGGACTGTGGGAGGAAACCGGAGCACCCGGAGGAAACCCACGCATGCACGGGGAGAACATGCAAACTCCACGCAGAGAGGCCGCAGAGCCGGGACGCGAACCCACGACCTCCTTGCTGCGAGGCAACAGTGCTAACCAACTGCGCCACCATGCAGCCTTGGATTAAATATGTTAAGAAAAAAACATCAAGGAACATCATCTTTTCACATTCCTTAAAGTAGGTGGCAATAGCGTCTTGGCATCCTTCATTTCATACCATAGAAGAAGACCTGCAGAGTTTGATGCTGATGTGAGTGAGTCTCCGACTAAATGGAATGAATTTTCTCATATTGAGGACTAAAACCTCAGTGAGGTGTTAACAGATGACCTCTGAGTTGATCTCTACTAAAACGTCAGACTTTGAGACTTTTATCAGGAGGAAAAACTCACCCACTTCTCCCAGTAATTCCTCCAAATGATGTCATAGTTTCACCGTAGGTTGAAGTGAGTGCAGAGGATGTTTTCCCATATTTACCTGCTGATTGTCATGGTGTGGGGGAGTGCAGGACCCAAATGCAGGAGGAAAGATGCAGTGACAGGCGATGTGAAAACAAAACATCTTTATTGCTGGCTGAACTTTGGAGACACAGGACACACAAGGCTAGGGATACAACATAAGGACTCGACAGGGAGGTGATTAGCGAGGGACACACCTGTGGAGGATTAGTACATGACACAGGAGGAGAACAAGGAACGCAGGGTAACACAGGCACAAACTCAAGGAGGCAGGACATGACAGTAGCCCCCCCAAAAGGCAGCTCCCAGATGCCAAGAGGGGGCACCAGAGCAGGACTCGGGGATTCTGGAGCTGGGTGTGGACTGGAGCATCCATTTGGACCCCCGTGGAGATCGGCATCAGAACTGGGTGTGGAGCGTCCACTTGGACCCTCATGGAGATTGGCTCAGGAGACGAAGGCCTCTGCAGTTGCAGTGGCACAGGAGGTTCCAGGGGCTGCAGCGGGTTGCTTTACTCCTGGGTGAAGTCCTCCACTGGGTCCATGGTGGTCAGTTCCTTCTGTCATGGTGTGGAGGAGTGCAGGACCCAAATGCAGGAGGCAGGAACAGGCAACGTGAAAACAAAACAGCTTTGTGTTATGTTATGTTGTCTTTATGAAATGTTCTGATTGTTCTGTCACGACTTATTGAATGAGTGACTGAATAGTTTTAATAATAAGTAGTTAGAGTTCTTACCAAGAGCTACATACAGTATATAGAGTCTTTTTAAATCCACTACTCAGTAGTTTTTATGTCATGTTTCTGTCTGAAAAGAGTGAATTCTGTTAAAAAGGCGGAATTTATTGAAATGAAGAGTTTTGGTTTAAAATTAAAAAGCAGCTGATTGAAGGCAAAGAGGAATATGTCCCTCTCTAGCGCCACCATATGGTTGATCAATCAACTCCTCTAATTGTGCTGCCATACAGATATTCTACTTTAGTCTCAGGTTAAAACACTTTGAGAAATATAATTTATTTCAGATTGGGTCAAATTGGGTCACAGTGTGTTAGAGTGGGAGGGGGGTGGACCAGTAGAGAACCACTGGCCTAATCATTCAAAGAGCCTCTATCTCATGAAACAGGCCCAGAAAATGTAAAAAGCCCAAAACGGCCAAACAGACAGCAGCTCTCAAGGCATTTTCATTGTGACTTCTCCTGGTTTGGGACTCAATCGTTCTGGCTCTGGCATAGAAGTAGTCCAGTCTGTGTTTTCCCCTCCCCGTTGGTTTACTGCTTTAAACTAACCGCTCAGTCTGCTGTAGGGGATGCAAAAAAACTGAGGATGATATGAAAGAGAGAGAATGACCTGCCAAGTGAGTCAGCAGGCAGCTCTGTGAAGGACGTTGAATCCTTTGACTGAGGACGCCGTTGTTCAGACTGCAGTGTTTGTGCACCAGACAGACGGCATCAGACCCTTTGGGTCATTCCTCTATTTTTAGTTCCCAGCCATTAAAACAGAGCAAATCCTAGAGCTTAAAACCATCAGGAGGGCTCAATTAGGAGAGGAAGAAAAATAAGTCAAAGCATCTCTTTGGCTGGGATGAGCGATGGCTACAGATGCATAATGAAGGGTTACTCGTCGCTCATTAGCTAATGATGGCTGTCAGACTGGGAATTGAAACCCACTTAAAAAATTAAAAGTCTAATGCACTTTTGACCTGAAAAGGTTATATTACCATATCTCTGCTAAATAAGTTGACCAGATTCCTAAAACTCTCTCAGCTGACATGTGACTGCAGCGATCGGTGGAAGTGGAGCGGTCGGATCACCACCTCAACCTCAACAACCGAAGAAAAGCTGGAACAGAGAGGTTTCAAAGAGCGGAGAAGTTCAAACACCAGACTTCTGATTTCTTAACCTGACAGGGAAAAGAGTTGGCAGATAAAGATTTTGATGTTTTCAAGAGAAGTGAGCAAAAGAGAAACACCGTGGGGATAAAAAGCTCCTTTAATGCAACCGACAGGAACAAGATAAGTAGGGATGAAAAGGCTGGAGGTTAGAGGGAGGAAAGGCACGCCATGGAGGTGGCGAGAGCTCTCAGCGCTGCCTCAGTCAGAGCCGAAAAGCTGAATGACAACATATCAGATAGCAGCTGAGATGTGGCGCCCTGGCTGAACCTCTCTGCCTCGCTGTCACACCACTAGTGACACACACTCTTCCATGTGCATAAACCCTACGTTTTGAATGTGCACGTTATCTTTTTTGCACCACAGATGGCACATGACACCGTTGGGTTGTAAAAGACTCATAGACAGGTACACCTCAACAATGTAGAATATGGTGAAAAAGTTCAGTGCAAAGAAATAAACAGACCTTTCAAAAACCTGATATTTCTGTTTAAAATATCATTTTATATTGATCTCATGTAATATTCAACTTTTCTGAGACACTGAACTTAATCATCAAATTAAATTAAAGACTTGAATTATTTCCCTCTATGTGTAAAGAATCTATAAAATGAGTTTCCCAAATAAGTGACACAAAATTTTGAACTTTTTCAACCTATTCTAATTTTTTTAGATCTACCTGAACATCTCATGTATCAGGATTGTACGCTGTAACCCGACTGCTGTCAGTGCAGGTCAAACACTGATAACACATCAGTAATTCACACTATCTCAGGTCCAATAAAACAACAGAGAAACGCTTACACATTCCATCGAGGATCATGGTATCAACATGACGACAAGTTCAGGCTGAAATGATTCATGGAGTCACTCAAATAACTTGATTACAAAACACTTACAGGTGATTCTCTGAAACTGGGTTCTGGAAAGTTATAATTATCTTACCTGTTGTGGATAGCTCTTTGAATGACCTCAGTTTAGAGAAATACAGATTAGTTAGCTGTCACAGCAGGGACAAGACCACAGTGGACTGTTTATAAGACTTTATATTGCTGCTGTTGGGCAAAAACCTTGTATCTCCCTTTTCCATCACTTTCATATTTTTACATAAATTAGCTCTAATGGTCATTTTTCACATCTATCAGTGGTTTTATGGACGACTTTACAAAAAAGCTTGAAACTAGTGAAGATCCAGGGTTTCTTATTAGTAAAAGAAACAAATCTTTTAAACATTTCCTGAAAAGTTTGCATCATTGGAGATGCAAGGTGTTTGCCTATTGCCTGTTTGCATATTACACAGACATTTTCATTGAATTCTCAGTTTTCTGTTAGAGCAGCTAGCCTTTAGTGCACTTTCTGTAGGAATATTATATTTCTGACATTGTCTAATGCAAAAAGTAACAACAATGTAAATGTTTTTAACCTTGATTGACTGTGTACTTTATTTTAACAGATTGTAGAAAATAAGCAGAAATATTACAAAAGAACAAACATGTTGAAAGCATCCTCAGTGGACCTCTGAAGGTGAACTGATGAGGGTCAAAGGAGGGTGAGAGGCTGGCTTTGATGTGGTGAAGGACCAGTCTCTGAAAATACATTATTACAGGAGTGAGTGCAGTTGGTCTGTAGTCCTGCTGGTCCTTTGAGACCACCTTTTGGTGGACTGGAATGATGGTTGCAGGGTGGATCAGCAGCTTGAGTCAGAGAGATGTTAAAGATCTTTGTGAATACTCCAGTTAGCTGGTCAGCACATCACTGACACTAGACATTTAATGCTAACAGTAAATAGTGTTTGAATTATCTACATGTATATATTTGATTAACTCATTAATCAGTAGAATAATTGGTTCATTTCTGCAGCCCTGTAGCCAAAATACCTGCTAGATCCTCTTCTCTCCCTCATAAGAGAGACTTCTGAATATTAAACTAAGAGCATGAATCCAGGCATGTCTTACTCTATTTAACATATCTATTGGGGTGTAAGGCAGGCCGGACGAACACTTTTGATTCTGTGCACAGTTCTAAATGAAAAGCTGAGTTTTACATGTGTTTTAACTCCTTTGTAGGACTGAAAAACTTTGAGGATTATATTGAATAATGTGACCTAGATTCTGCGGAGGAGCCTCATGTAGGCGTTCATTTCTTCTTCCTTTACATCTATCAGTCACAGACGTACCATGCAGCTGATAAATGTTTTCTTTTGCCTCGTCGGCTGTCAGCGTGCATCCTTGCATCCGCTGCTTTCTCTCCTCCTATGTCTTTGCTCACTTTCTCTCCTGCGCCGTACACCCTCTCGCTCTGCCGGAGACACTATCGACAGGGTTGAGAAAACAGTCTAGTGGTGTGCATAATTCCAAAATGGGTCCCGTAATTAAATAGCATCTCGACACTAATTAGTTCTAGCTGTTGATCATTCAGCCAGCCCAAATTATTTTGCAGTGCCTTCTGTTTAATTAACCAAATGGACTGGTAATTAAGGAGCTGGTTGAGTCTCGTTGTGTTTGGCGAAACGTGGAGCTCGGGGTTACCGCCGTTACACAATTTCATGTTGACATTTCAGAAATGTTTCTATCAGGATCCAGTCAAGCTCTGCTTCTGTCAGGCCTGTCTGCAGCTCTGCCTCGGGCCATGTCCACACATGTCCTTCCTCACGTCTTGATTACTGATTTCCCTCACCTGTGTCTGTCCCTATCGAAGCTCTCAGTCTGTTCCAGCGTTCCTTCTATTTTCATGTTTCTGCCACCGTGCACTGACCCATTTCCTTACTGACCACTCCTCCTCTGATCTGTGAGGGTTTTTTTGTCTGCCCAGCACTCTGAACCTTGCTTGACCATTTTGTCTCCTGTTTTTCCATTTATGTCTGCTCTGGTTCTGATCTGGAAACGTTAAACAATCTTAGTCTGAGTTACCTACCTTCGCGTGACCACATTGAGAAGCTTACAGCCATCTGAGCGTCTTACTCGACTTCTTGGTTTTCACCCCGCCATGTTCTCCCCAAAGCGGTGCCCTGCACATGCTACAATCTCCCGTAAACAGGCTTACATTCTCCACTCTCCTCAGTTTATCCACCCATTCGAGTCTGCTGACCTGTTGGCAACAAAACCTATTGTACCCTGGAAGAGTCTACCGCTAAGGAGGATCCCAGAAACCACCCTGAGGGGGTAAATCTGACTCGCCTGGTTGTCCAAAGTTTCCCCTAAAGTATCCTGTCTGTTTCAGACCTGTCTCCATGTTCTGCCCACAGTAGAAATAAAACCTTTTTAACCATCACCTGGTTGTTTTGTGTCCCATCAGGTTACAGATCGTTACAGCTTCTTGACAAGAGCTCATATGTGTTTTGGCTTTCTGAATCTTAATCATAGCTGTCGTTTTCCTCCAACCTTTCATCATTCCACTTATAGATTCAGCTATAAGTATGTGACCCTTAAAACATTTGTCTCTGAACTGAAGAAGCTCCTCCTGGAAATCTTAGAACTGTTTCTATTTTCAGTGACATAACAGAACCCCACCTGGCCGACACAGTTTGCTGGTTTGGATAGAATTAAAAGCCTCCATCGTGTGTGGGGGATGAAGGATTTCTCCCTCTCGGTTAATAAACCAGGGTAAATTTTCCACCTCCCCCTGGAGCACTAAAATGAAGTTGTGTTATTTAGTCCTGTAGTATAATTAGGCAGGCAGCCTGCTCTCTGTGGAGCTCAGTAGGGGTCTTTGAGGAAGCAGCAGGTCATATTCACACCCTGCTGCATCTGGCTAAGAGAACACACAGCTCCCCTCTCGCACTGAAAAGTACTCTGTGTTTCTCATTTCCTCTTTGAAGACTTCTCCAGGCTGTTAGCGTCAGAAGGTAACCGATTTGCAACATCAAACAGTGGGCTTGTAGTCATTTTGAACCTGAGCGCAGCGCCGGCTCCCCTGTGATAGATTGTCTTCGACAGGTGTTGGTAGCGCTCTGGAATGTCAGCTCAAATGTCTCGCCTGCTCCCTAAATGTTGTGAGCTGTTTTAAGAGCTTTTGTTTTAACGATGATACCGTTTTGTTTTAGTGTTTACAAGTTCAAATCTCTGTGACTGAACTCACTTATTCTGATGTGAGACTTAGAAAGTTGATAACTGCGATTTTTTAATTTCCTGAAAAGTCATTTTGCTGCGTCAGCCTGGACAGTGAGGTGATGTTGAAGCTGTAATGAGATTTAGAGAATCAGGAGGATCAGGGCTGTGATGGTCCAGCATCAAGGTGATGGAGTTTCTGTAGAACATCCACACACTTTGACATCATGCTGAGAAAATGATGTCTTCCACATTAAGTCTGCAGAATTACCCATAAGGTACGTCTGCAGTGATGCGGACGCTGAACGGGTCTGTCATGGTGAAGAGGGAGCTCGATTTACAGGTTGATCTACGTCCCAATCCTCACCTATGCTCATGAGCCAGAGTGGCCGAGCTCAGCCTTTTTTTTGTCCTATAATTTTTTGAACATAAATGCAGTAAACACTAATTTTGTTGTTCTCAAACCAAATGGTTGGTTGCTCACATCCTTAAACATCACATTATTATCAGTGTCAACTTTTCAACTCAATCAAAAAGCCCCAAACCAAAATCTTCAGCTTTGTCTCCAGTTATTTTTCATTCCTCCAGGAAAGCTTGTCTTTTGGGCAACAATAAGCAGAGCTCTTCTAGCCATAATACTGTTCCTCAGTGCCTGAATAAAGAGCCGGTTTACCACAACTATAGAGGATCTGGGTTGAGTGGTTCAGACCAGAGGAGGACTGAGCCAAAGGAAACACCAGCAGAAGACAGATTTCCTCATCAGTAATTTGGTAGACGTTTTTCCAAGAAGGCAGTTTACACAAAACAGATTATTTCTTCGGTTCCATTTTCTCCCTTCCAAGGTATTTTGGATGAATCATTTTGGTGATAGGAACATTTAACTCTCTCATGCATAGTGGTCAGTGTAAGCAAGTCAAATGTATTTATAGAGCACCTTCACAGATACAACATAGCAAAATGCTTTCAAATAAATAAAGAAAGGATTTTATAATAAAACAGTGGACAACTATACACTGTTATGTGTAGATGTTGATGGTATACTTACATATAAGCAACCACATTGGACTCTAGGGTATCACTTAGGGTTGGGCGATGTGTAACTTTTTTCCAATCGTCCATCGTCAGTCCAAAAATCGACGATGGGCGATTTATTCGCGCAGCTGACATATTTGCGGGCGGAGCAATGTAAACACACACTAATGGATTTGCCAAATTAGAACTCAGAAGTCCCAAAATTGAGGAAATAGTTGTAAAAAACAGTTTCGCCTGTTTGGGGCTACTTTGGCTTTAAACAGACATATAGTGGCAGAAAAGAGCTCCAACATCGAGTGTTTACCCTTCTGCTGTGTGCTATCTAAGCTAACACAGTGCTAGCAGCTAGCTGCTGCTGCTCCGTCACCAAAATCGCTCAAAAAGACTTCAAACTGCAGCGGAGATTTATTTTATGGAAGCGACGTTCACTGAAGGGTTTTTTTATTCGTATTTCAGTTTTAGTTTCATTTTGTTTTTGTCGTTTATCATACTTAGCTGAAGACAGTTGAACACCGGACCGGTGTTGTGACTCGCTAAATATTCCTAGCACCGGTAGCCGACACATTAACACGGTTTAACTGGAAAAAAGCCAGCCTCTGATCGTTTCCTCCCCACCACACCATAGATATTACTTAGATACATTTATTTTCTTAACACAAGCTGCTGCCGTTCTCTGTCTGTCTGCTACGGACTGAGTAAACGCCGCTGCTCCGCCTCTCGGGGGGGAGGAGGAGGAAAAAGGAAGCAGCTGCTTGCAGCTGGGAGGAGTTTGCGTGTAACGTTTAAAAAGAGCATTATTTATTATTTTTACGTCGGCTGCGTCCTTTGACTTCAACCAAACGTTGTTAATTAAGAAATTAATTTATAGTGGAACGAATAAATCGTTCTTGAAAAACAGGAGGCGATTGACTGAGCCCATCGCCGATGGTCGATACATTCGTCTGATTGCCCAATCCTAGTATCACTGCCACCTACTGGCCATGTATGGAGTGGCAATAATGTATTTATAAAGATAATATATTAAATTCTTGGTCAGATGTATATTTCAAAGTCAAAATGCCAGTTGTCCACCTGAGTGGATATTTGAAAAAAATATTTAAAAAGTACGTTAAAAAATTATCAAGTAAAAAATTAACCTATAAAATTGTGACAGTCTGTTCTTACTGTCAGCGTTCCTCTGTTTAGATTCTTTTTTTGTCATCATCATTATGTTTATAGTTTGATTTCTTGTATTATTTATAGAATTTTCTTCCCAAACCAACTAGTCATATTATCTCCACCTTCGTCTGGTGTTGAAAGTGAAACCAAAATATCTTGTTTCCAGTGACTGAGAGTCTGGTTACTCACCAGTACACAATCAGGGTATTTTTAAACATCAAATAACTACAAATATCCAAATTAGACAAATTAACATTTAAACAAACAGCAGCAGAATGAGTGTGAGAAAACAAAATTTAAGGAGACATCTTCACTAAGTGATCTGATCATCAGGTCAAAATGTACCTCGCTCAAATAGAGCGTCCCCGTTCTGACAGGACTGACGTGTACTTTTTTGACGTCTCTTCCCAGGAAGATTAGCTTGACAGATTTGTTTAAAAAAACAAGCTGAGTCCTTTACTGCTTCTTTCGTAACATGAAGAACCATGAATCAACAGGAGCAACACCTGGAAAAATGACCTGCGGTGTATTTTTATTTGTTGTTAGGAAAAAAAGAAACTGTCTTAGATGGTTTGGTTCTTTTGGGCTCCTGCGTTCTGTTCCGATGTTTAGTTATTACACATGTTGATGATTTCCCTGCCATCATCTTTCTCCCTGCTGTCAGCTAGTTATTGTTTTTCTCCTCTCTGTAGTCATTCAGCACCTTTGCACACCTGTGCTACATCTGCAGCTCATCTATCTGCTTCACCCCTCCCTTTATTAATAGTTCTTAGTTTCCTCTCTGTCAGATCTTAATGTTTGTGTTCTCCTGGGTCCCCCACGCTTCAGTTTTATAAGTTATTATGATTGTTCTGTATCATTTTAGTTTTGTTTTGGTTGTTAACTGTTTTGCAATTATTGCACTTTAATCTGCACTGATTGGTCCACCTAAGGCTCCCATTATAACAGAAATAAGTGACTTGAGATAGGAGACACATGAATGTTTCCTAAAGCAAAGCACACGTCATATCAAACATTTCAAAGATACAAAACTGTTTTTAATATTAATAAAATTTTAAATATCAAAAACTACCAGAGACAAATTAAGACTATTGATATCTATTTTTTAAAAATGTTTTTTTGCCTTTAGAAGCTAAAAAAAAAGATTTAAATCAACAGCTTTCCTAACTTTCCTTGGGTTTTACTGAGCTTAGGCTATGATCGCCCAACCCTAGAATGCATATCACCTTACATCTTTCATGTATTAAACTAACATAAAAAAGAATGATATGCACAATGTCACTGAGTATAACATCTGTCATATCACACTTTTGAGATCCATTATCATTGTTTGTATTGTAAAGAGCTTTAAGCCACTAGAACCTAGGTACTCAGTAGGCGGCCTGTAGGCCAGACTCGGCCCAAGAGCCTCCTATTTCTGGCCCTCAAGCCATGTACTGTCCCCCCCAAGCTGTCAAAATTTCATAAAATCCATCGCGAATCAGCGCTGTGTCGCCTCCACTTCCTGAAGCTGCTGTATGCTAGCGAGCAGCAGTGACACGGCACAAACTCAGATTGAGGAATCAACTCAGCTGTAGCCATTTTTGTGTGTTCTAAGGTTAATTGGTTGTGGCAGCCATCTTGATTTGGGTTGACTCTGAACAGACATACATGCAAAGATTACTGTAAGTCTGATTAAAATCTGTGCAGTAGTTCATGAGATATTTTGCAAACAGACAGACAGCATTGACTTGAGTGGCTATTTGACAAAGTTTGAAGCAAAGATCTCGTTATCTTTAGGACATGTTGGGGATGACCTTTAACTGTAAGACCCTAAATATGGCTTTACCATGTGTTTAACTGAGTTTTAGCCATTTTTATGTTAGCTAATGTTGATTAGCTAGGTCAGCTATCTTAAATTGAATTGATTCCAATATTTACTAAGTTATAGATGCACGTCCAATAATTGATTTCTGAGCGTTTCATTAAAATCCTTCCAGTGGTTCATGGGATTTTCTACTAAAGAGCACAAAGGCAAAAACATCATCGCCTCCCTTTGGCCTCCTGCCAGCAGGCGATTAGAATAACTGTGTGACTGCAGTGAAATGTAGCTATAGAACAAGCAGGAAAGTGAGGTTACACGTGTGTGTGATTTATAGCAGCGAGTGTGTAGAACGGCCTTAAGGCAGGCGCAGGTGTGTGCTCACTAATCCACAAAGATTGTGTTTATTAAAATGTGTTTGCAGGAACTGTTGTCATAAGTCATCCTTCACCTTGTTATACAAACGCTGCACACTGCACTTCCAGTCAGCACCGATCTTAATAACAAAGGCGAGATGCTGTTCTTGCAGCTGAGTCAAAAACACTCTGCCTGGCTTTGTTTCTCCTCTCCGGTGGGGGGGCTGGATTTGTTTTTCGCTTTTTGGAATGTGTGGAGGCACAGAGAATGTGGCGAGCCCGGCCCCATCCCGCCGCTGTTTCTTGCATGCCTTTCTCTTGTTTCGACTGCTTTAGGTTTATGTGAGCCTGCAGAGGCCCAGGAGCACACAGTCCTCACGTCCTCAGGTCCCTGCTGACGAGGACAGCTTGATGAGACCGGTCAAGGATTGATGCAGCCGTGCAGTAATGAAATACAGCTCGGTCCGATTGCATCTGGGAAATCTGTCACAGTGACAGCCGCCGTTGTCATTGAGAAGTCATTTCACACAGCAACAACACATGTCAGCACTATGATTTGTTCCTTTTAGAAGAATGCCTCAATAGCTGTATTGAAATCTTTCCTATCCCATAATGCCTTTGGCTGTTATCTAAACACACCATAAGGAATGTAGCCAATTATATGTTCCTGTTTGTAAAAGGCTTGCAGTACAATGAAGGGCAATATCACTAATAGTTTATGGGCTTAGATTTGCATTCATAACATGTTTTATTACGTCTGGGGCTTCCACACCAATCAACCATAACAATATGACCTCCATCTGCTGCTGAAACAGCTCCAACCAGTCAGGGTGGGAACAGATTAGATATCTGAAGGCATCCTGAGCGTCTGGTAATGGTTCACAGGGAGGTTGTAGTCGAGGATTACATAATATAAACATGTTTGTTTGCCTTTAAGGATTTGTTAACGTTTACACACGATAAACATCACAAGTTTCACAATAGAAGATGGAGAACACCTTAAACTCTGTCTATACATTTCTCTGTTTAATGTCGATGAAAGAAAACGTTTCTAAAATACCTCAAAACGTTAGCAGCAGTTTTCCGTTGCCTTGCTGGAATCTTGAATATGTTTGAGAATTTGGTGAGACAAATTTCACAAACATAGGATGTCGGTACTCCCAGTAGAACACAGAGCTTTAAAGAAATTAACTGTTTTATTTATCTTACATTAGCTCTGGTCCATAAAACGATCACGAGAATTTATCGAGGAAAACAAATGACAATAACAACGATAAAGACGGGATTAGGGATGTTCGATATTATCGGTCTACTGATAATATCGGCTGATATTGGCATTAAAATGTGATATCTGTAAATATCGGTATCGGTTTTTGTAATGATGACACACATGACCTTTACATACCATGCACATATTATCAGTGGTGGGCCGTGACTTTCACCTCTGGACCTTCAGTGATTTCCTCCTCAGTTCAACTTAAATTAATACACCTCATAATAGCATCAATCTGACACCATAGCTCCAGATTCCATACAAAATCACACATACACATTACATCACCCTTATTATAGGCTGGTCAACGCACATTTTTGGGCAGACCCAAACCCAAAGCACGTTATTCTATAATATGATATTATGTTAGACCCAAACAGAAAGGAATGACAACTTAATTAAATAATCATTAATAAAAACTACTTTTTAGTAATTTCAGATTTTTTATTTTATTTTATTTTTTTAGAAATGTTTTTAATGAACTCTCTTAATGAAATCTAATCAGACTCCTTGTTTTCTCTGTCCTTAAAATCTGCCCTCCTGCTTCTGACAGTCTTACAGCCTCATTTTTGGAGTCCCTTCATCGTCTTCTTTCCTAGGACCAATGAGTTGTTACGGGTCTTTTAGCGTACTGGAGGACAACGGAGCAGCTCATCTGTTCAGATTCCGGTGTTGTGCTAAAATCTGCTCCCCTGAAATACTATGTTCACCTGTGTAGGGAGTGGATGAAACGCTCAGCGATTCTGTCAGTGTTTAAAACAAAACAACAAAAGAAGAAAAAATGTCAATTTTAAATTTGTATTAATTTATTTACTGGGAACTAAATAAAGTATCAACTTTGACACGACTACGTGTTGTAGAAATCTTTTAGAAGTGCTGTGAAGCCCGCGGTTCGACATCGGGGAACAGACTTCTGCACAACACCTGTTGTGCCCTGTAGCCAGCGTCAACATCATCTCCACCGCCACCTCCAGTTCGCCACTTTTCATTAAATCTTCTGGTTGCCACTGGTCCTGGTGGTTTCTCTTCCAGTTCCATTAGTTTTCTTTTTGAAGACTGGCTGAATCCAGTTCAAAACCGCCACATATCGCTGCTAGCTTTAACACGAAGCTAACTGCTGCTGCCTTGATGAACAGTGAATAGATAGGCAGAAATGCCGGGTGCGACTCTCGCGTTTCGCGTACGTCGCATGCAGACAGGAGAGGAGCGTCACAGAAATCCATCGAAGAGGACTGATAAACAGAACTGTTTGGTGCAAAAATGTACTCGCCATGTGGTGGATGACGCTCCAAATTTTACTCGCCAAGTGGAGCAATTTGGTCGCATTTGGCGAGTGGCGACTGTTAATTTCGGACCCTGATTACTAATGAAATAAAATGACGACAACACAATAAAAACACAAATAAAATGCCTGCACTCACCAACACGAATCTCCTCCACACAAGCTCCAAACACCAAATCCATCAATACCAGCTTTATAATCCCAGCGTCTGAAGCAGTTATCCAGGTTAAAGTTCATAATTCCTTTTCTGAAATCGACGGATAAACAGTTTTTCCTGCTGGGACTGGATCATTTCTCCTCCTTCAGCCATCCTGGGTTAAAAAAATACACCGATAGCTGTCGGTAGCTACTTTAGCGAGTTTAGTTCAGATATCACCGCCTTTGGGCCAAAACGAGTCCTTATCCAATCACAGGACGCGTTCATGTCAACACAACGCGTGGTATGCTGGAAGGTCTCAGCCACGCAGACTCGAGAGCTGATTGGCTATTGCAACTGATTGTCTCTGTTCACTAAAGCGGACCGGGGCCTGCTCTGTTGATTCTGAAGGCCCAGAGAGAAGCACTTGGGCATAGAGCCCCTAGTGGCAGACTTTAATCTGCCTAACAACAAAAGCAAGCTGAAATCTGATTGGACAACACTCTACCTTGGTATCTTAACACTGGAAGCGGCGCAACCAAGTGGATATACCGTATTTGCCCGAATATAGGACGACCCTGATTATAAGACGACCCCCCCTTTTCAAGACTAATCTTCAGAAAAAAAGACTAAATTCACTTTTTAAAGAAACAATTTTTATTGAAATTTTGAGAAAATAATTTAACTAATGCTACTAATAATTCCAGACTGCTTTAATATTTGCTTATTAGCAGTGGTGCACACAACTAGTCCATTAGTCCACCGTACTGATCTTGCTGACAGGAGCTTTCACGGTCAGATTGTGCAACTTTGCGATCATCAGACACTGATGAACTTCACATCCAGTTGTGGAGCTGAGATGGAGTTTTCATGTAGGGGAAGCTTGTTTACACACACACACACACGCTGCTGCGGCAAAATGCACAGACACACACACACAGCTGCGCCATGAACGAACAGACACACAAACCGGCTGCTGCGCCATGATGGCGCACACACACACAAACCCGCTTTTGCGCCATGATCGTGCAGACACACACACACAAACCCGCTTTTGCGCCATGATCGTACACACACACACACACAAACCCGCTTTTGCGCCATGATCGTACACACACACACACACAAACCCACTGTTGCGCCATGATCGTGCGCACACACAAACATGCTGTTGCGCCATGATCGCGAGCACACACAAACCCGCTGTTGCGCAATTATTGCGCAAACATACACACAAACCCGCTGTATGAGGGAGTGTGTAGGTGTGTGTGTTGGGTGCATATAAAGAACGGTGAGACGGATGAGGTTCTGAGGGAAAATGCGTGTGTGAATCGAGCGAGCGACGCGAGCCCTCACCTGTACAGAGTCTGCTGCTGAAAGCACCTGCTGGGTCTGGACATTTTCTGGACATTTTAATCCTCAGTACTTGTAAACCTGTAACTTTGAACTAGGCCAGGCCCGGACCTCTGGAACCGCTCGCGGTCTGAGCTGCTTCCTGCCGCTTTGACCAAAAAGTCTGCGCCCTCCGCCGGAAAAACTAGGGCGCGATAATAAGACGACCCCCCCTTTTTCAAATTATTTTCAATTAAAAAAACCTCGTCTTATATGCGGGCAAATACGGTAATATGATATAAAGAGAACAGACCAGGGAGAACATTTTTATTTAATAATAATAACCAAAAGAAAAATACATTTACTTTTCTGAGTAAGTTTAGGCCAGCAGAGAAGGCCCTGACGGCCCGCCACTGCATTTTATACATCAAACTGTTCGGCTACTTCTCCTCTCTCCCAAAATGTCAAAATATAACAAATCTGATGTATAGTTTTTGAGATATTTTTGGCACACTTTGCATTAAATACTGTGTTTGTCCATTTTTAAAATGAGGGCTATCCCGCTTATATCGGTATCGGAAATTAAGAGTTTGACAATATCGGATATCGGTAAAAAATCCAATATCGAGCATCCCTAGACAGGATGTAAAATTTGATAAGAACTTCACTCTGTGTGTGTGTGTGTGTGTGTGTGGGTGTGGGTGTGGGTGTGGGTGTGCGTGTGTGTGATGTAATTAGAAAGGAGAAGGAGGACAGAGAGACTCGTTACAGAGAGCTAAAGCTTCAGGCTTTTTACTTTCACCACATTTAACACAAAGCACAAAGTCAGGACAAGATCGAAACTATGTGTAGTATCATAAACAACTTCATAAGTATGTTATGTTGGTGCTCTACTAAAAACAATTTAACAATTAGGTTTTAAACTACACTCGTTAGGCAAAGCATCGCCACAAAACAATAAACCAGTTCACTTTGTGTTGCTGCTTAAAGCCACATATGGTCATGTCAGCAAAACAACAGCTAGAAGAAACTTCATCCTGAACATCATCATCATCATCAGGGAGTCACATGACACAATTATTATATAAAACTATAGTTTTACTTTATACTTAATGAAATAAATATGATGTAATAGTGAGACTTTTAAGTTTAAGTACTGTATGTGAAAAGCTTTTATTTTACTAAAGGAAGTGTTTTATCTCCTCTCATATGAAACATACTGTATATATGAGGTACTTCACAAAACCCCTGAAATAATTTAGATTTTTTAATTTACAGGTACGTTTTTAAGCATCTTAAGTCCTATTTACCTGAACATTATTTGCTGTAATATTCATGACACATTGGATATTTGGATTTTTAATTAAATTAAACAGATGTTATAACACCCTGGTGGTTTTGAGACAAGGCATCTTTTATTCAAACTGATGCTGAAACTGGAACATGAACTGCATCGTGATAAATACAGACATTGTTTAATGCTGATACAAGTATTGTGATTTATTTATTTTTCACATTGCTCAGCTCACATTGATCTGCTTGTAGTTTTATTATCACTGCTGATCGGAGCACACATAAACAGTTTGCCCTGTGAGAACAGCTAGAAGCATGCAGATAACCCCTAGAAAACAATATATGTTACAAAATGTTTCTGCCAGTAGGTCAAAGGTCAGATCTGTAAAACACAGAGTTTAGTGCTTTTGATCTTTACAGCGGTGAGCCGCGTCCTGTTGAGTCTTTTTTTCCTCCCTTTTCCCTCATAAAGTACAGCTGTTGCATAAAACTAGAACCAACTCCAAAAAGATATTCAACCTTCTCATCCAGCATCGATCTGCCTTTTGTTTTCACAACAGTCACTCATTCTTATTTTATTAAACATTCAGTGCAGAACTTTCTACATAAATGATACGAACATCACTGTGAGACTGCTGCATGCTACTCCAAGTTCTTTCTTATAATGAAGTTATTATTGCAATATTACATCCAGATCTGTGCTCAAATATCACCATAAATACAGCAACACAGTCCAGAGGTGAAACATGTCCAGATGGCTGTGATTAGAGGGGCCGGCCTGTAAAACGAAGCCTGAAAGGGACGATCAAAGGACCTGGAGGAATGAAGAGAACGAGCCGGAGGGGGAAATGGACTAAAATCACCAGTCCTTAAAGGTCCTTCACAGAACGGGGACCGATTGTTCCTTATCTCCAGTTATGATCATAGGTCCATCTGGGGTGATTACTAATTAATCTTCAGCTTAGATGATGAAATGTGCTCAAAGCATTGAGAGGACATAGTTTGTTTATATAGTTTTGAATCTTGTTTTGTGTTATCATTAATAGAGGACACAAAAGACACAGTTAGAATCTGTAATAACAACTGTGAGCAACACAGATAAACCCCATTCCTTTTGTTGGGTTTTGTAAACCAGTGGAACAGATGGACCGGCCCTGATAGCACTTCATCACTCCCTATTCAAAAGAGCGGCCCGTTATCTGCTCCAGTCAGACCCAGCTGGGCTGAGACGTCTACCTGGCACGGCTCGGTCCGTCTGGGACGAACAGCTAGACCCAAACAGCAGAGTCAGCAGAGATCAGACCCAGGTCTGTGTGAGGAACAGGAGCGCTGAGCAGAAAGATGTGACTGATACTGAGCACAAGCATCCGATTGGATAAAAATCCTGTCATGAGATTACACATAAATAAAACCCATCTAAAGATCTGCTGCTTGATTATGGAAAAAGATAACCATTATGGCTATTTTGGTCAGTAATGAAATCATGATTATTTAACACGGTTACTCATTGATTAGAGGAATACGCTGATCCTGTTTCTCTGCTTCAGCTGAAAACACCTGGAGCATCAAGTGATGCCCTGAACCAACACAGAAAACCTCATTCTGCAGGATCTGGGTTCATTTTTGTAAAACATTTTTAACCTTATATAGCTGTATATTTTGTATAAATACCTTAATAATTCCATATTTTGATCACTAATAGGTTAGCACAGTTTTTATAGCAAAATTTGTCATATTATGTAAAGCCTAAAATAACCAGAGTTCACATTTTAAAGAGACTGCATGTACAGATTTACATCAGCAGGTGGCAGAGTTGAGCTGTTTATTGGTGATTATATGTGTTTTATATAATCATAATTTATATAGTGTCATGACTGGGGTAGTGCAGGACCCAAATGCAGGAGGACAGAGGCAGGAACAGGTGAGGTTAAACACAAACAGCTTTATTACTGGCTGGACTCAGGAGACACAGGACACATGAGGCTGGGAATACAACACAAGTAACCAACAGGGAGAGACTGAACTAAACAGCATATATAGGGAGGGAGCTAATCAAGTAGACGAGACACACCTGGAGGGGATTAGTGCAGGACACAGGAGGAGGAACACAGGCAAGAACTGGACACAAGGGGGCAGAACATGACATATATATTATTACAGTTTTCATCCTATAAAACTCCCATAAATGGGTTAGGCTTATTTAGGATAATATATAAAAAAAAAAATTTTTTTTGCACCATTCAGACAGTTTAAAACACGTGTAGAAACCAAATACTTCTACCTCATCTTTTACCTGATTAATCGGTCACATGAAGAAAACAGAAACAGAGAACGCTGCTGTAAAAGCAGAGAAAAGGTGTTGCAAAAGCCCAAATGTTTAATTAGAGAGAGTGCACGTAAAAATTATGCTTGGAAATAGAACCATATGGAGATATATTTTAGGATGCTGCATCACAGAGCATATCGGGGTCATAATTTTAAAAAGGTTATTATTTTGATTCTTTGTACACTGCCGGTGTGTTTTGTCCTCATTCTGCCATCTCACACTGACTGAAGGAGGAAGTGTGTCTCAGAGGGCCAAACAAGATCAGAGCACACTTGGAAAGAGGAATGTGACAAAATGATCTTCATAATTAGCTTTTGTCAATTTCATTGTTTTGTGATTTAGTAAATTGAAGTTGAAACTCCCATCTGATTAATTGCACATTCCTACGTTCTGCTGTAGATTGTATGTGTTTTTGTCAAACCCTCTCAGACTAAACCTCTGCTCAGGTTATTATCTTGGTTTGTTTAGATAAATAAACCATCGTACCTGAGGTGAAGCGTAGAAACTACAACGTAGAAAAGATTCATTTGGATGTTTACTGACATTGAGAATCTTGATGAATTCTTTCTTTCCTCCTTTTGATTTGATATTGAAGTTAATGAGCTATGTACAGACATACAGAGCTACAGCAGTGAATGGAGGCAATGGAGCACGGTGCAGAAACAGACACAGTACTTGTGCTTATTTAGTTTTTTGTGTATGTATTTTTGCATCTCTGTTAAAAATGACTTTCTTGGAAGCACAAAAAGGCTTCTAGACTGAAGGGATGAAACAGACAGCGTAACAAAGAACTCGTTTTAAATTGTGTCTTTTAGCCTTTGTAACGAGCAGCCCGTCACAAAAACACTGTTATTATTATTATTATTGTATATTTTCAAATGCAACAACAAAAAATTGCTCCCCTAAAACAGTTGAACAGAAAAAGAGTGTTATTTAGTTTAAAAAACAATTGAGAAATCTGCAGGAGCTTTGGATAAGAAAAGTGTCAGACTGTGTCTTTAAATGTTGTTCATAGAAAACAGAATAAAAAACAATGACCTGTCACAGAACAGACCGCCACCATGTTGGTCTTAAAAATATTTTAATATCTTTCAAAATCTGTAGATGAATCTAAATAATTAGGAACTTCTGCCTAAACACATTCATCACTTTCATTTATGATTTTCTTTCAATGTCTGATGGGTTCAGAGGTCAGGGTTGAGTGGCTTTACAAACCAGAAATGTTTTCTACTAAAATGTTCAGGTACTGATCTGAAAATGAGTAACAGAGTAGCCAAAAGTTCAAAGAAAACCTCCAAAATCTGTCAGAAATCCTATGGTGAAGATCATAATTTAAGATTTACGATGAATTTGGTCTCCTTTGAAGCAGAATAAAAATTAAAAAAAGAATGTTGGCTCAGAACTTTTGCACACTAAAAAGCTTTTCTGACTAGTTAATGACAAATCTTTATTGTTTCTAATTAATTAAAGTTTGATTTGTCAAAAATAAGATCTGCATGCATTTTTATCCTTTATTATCTAGAGCAGGGGTGCCCAAACCTTTTCCCTCAGAGGGCCAAAATGAAAATATGTCAGAGAGCCGCGGGCCGAATGTAGTATTTACACAAAATACAAATACTAATGATAAAGTATAGAACACTACTTTTATTCATTTTGCAGTTATTTAACCATCCTTTCTGTTTAAAGAACATTATTCAAAATATGACATAAGTCACATATAGGCATTTAGAACAAACAACTGACTTTGTTATTTGTAATCATGTAGTGCTAGCAGCTCCCTGATCTTTTTCTTTCGGGCATAAATCCTGCGTGCTTTGTCTCATAGTGATGATGAATATTATACTCCTTGAGTACAGCAACGGACTGGTTACAAATAAGGCAGACCGCTTTACCACTGATATCTGTAAAAAATATTCTTCCTCCCAGCATTTTTTAAAATGCCTTTTGTCTGTGTGCCACTGACGACGACGCTCCATGTTGATGAGAGCTGCTTAGGCTAGCAGCCAGAGGGTTACCCGCGAGCTTGGAGCAAGTTTGATCTAGTCTGGTCCAGCAGCAAAGGCTCATGGAAGATTACATACATTGACAAAATATAACTATTTGTGGTTTTATAAAGTGTGCAAAAGTACATGCGTGCATAAATCTACTCTAAATGTCCCTTGTAGTTACTTGTATTTCAATTTTGATTTTAAATTGTGACATTTCTTAAGATTTTGTTGGCACCATGAGTGAGGGCTGTATGCAGCCCAATATAGAGTCATTGGGCCTGTTCACGTAATGCTGAATTGGCTGAGGGAAACAGTGAGTTTCTGGATCACTGGTCCATGTTCACCCAGCATCCAGGGTACCCCACAGAGGGCCAGGAGGGCCAAATTAAATAATCAGTGGGCCAACTTTGGCCCGCGGGCCCCACTTTGGGCACCCCTGATCTAGAGTTATGTAAAGGTGTTAAAGACAATATAAAACAAAAACTAGAACATTGGTTTACCTTAAACCTTCACCATACAGGTAAAGTGTTAGATTTATTTTTACCAGTGAAATCTATAGAATGGAGCGATGGGTTGGAGGAGAGAAGAGATTAAAGTGTTATCTGTGTTCCATTATTATTCCTGGGTTCTTGTTCTTAGTGAAGATAGGTTTCTGAAGCCCTAATATTTCTGTGGGATTCCAGTGAAATCACTGACTTGTCATTTTATTTAACAGCCACAAGAGTCTGGAACTTTTAAGGGGGTTGATAGTTTTTAAGGATCTTCCTAAAGAAGGAAGTACATTAAAAAAAACTAATTAGCATCTCAAACTTATCGTTTGTGTTGGATGTTTATGAGGCATTACACGTTGCCTGTCGTGTGAAGAATTTTGTGTCAGTTTTGCACATCCAGGATTTTGTAAGTTGTTGCATGAGTTGTTCAAGAAGAGCGAGTCTACAGGGGGTTTGATTTTACAGGAATCTGCACACCTGAGCAAAAGTCGAGAAATTAAAGTTGCTGCAGAAGTTAAATGAAATGCAACAGCTCTTAAATGTTAAACTGATAAGCTGACATTTAAGTTCCTTTGTTGTATTAATACACAACTCTTCTTCTTGTGCCATTCTAGTGGTAGTTTATGTGATAGTGGTAGAAAAGAAACTGTGTTTTCTCTCATGAGTCCGGTGATCGTCTAGTTCAGCCTTCAGTGTTTTTTGTCACATCATTTTCATTTGGTAGCATAAAACTCACCCTCTACATCATAAACTGGCATGAATGTGCTTAAGTGTGCGTCACACATCGGAGCTTTGTCTCAAGTCTTTATTAAAGACAACAGGAGATTGGGTGCGCTCAGGAGGAGCACTGCTCTTCAAAGATTTACCATTCTCCTCTTAAGTTGCCACGTAATTTTCGTGCAGTGTAAACAGATGGGGTGACAGATGCTTCTCACTCGGGATTTTGAGCTGAAATAGGTATGACATTAATTTTAAACACCTTCATCGCAGCTGTTGAATTTGATCCAAATCTGAGCAGTTGCCCTCAGCGATGTTTGTCACTATTCCTTATCTCCCTGAGAGGAACTGAGAAAGCTTGGTGGTTGTGATAGCTGATCCTTTGTTTTGGCTCTCGCAGAATCACACGGCTCTTCACGCTTAGCGATTTTAAAGATCCGTCAGCTGATTCTTCTCTCCTTTTGAGGCCTACAGTGGGGAGCTTGCATTTATTCCTGGTGGTTCGTCTCAGCTTAATCAAATTGGGAAGACGAGCAGCCACCAGGGGATGGGCAGAATTAATGAGAGTGAGGGACAGCCAGCAGATGGATGAGGGACTGCGGGCCCTGCTAGGAGTGTGCAGAGAATGCTTGCTGGTCGGAAAGAAAGCGAATTTCTCCCTTTTGCATCAGTCTTACTATGTGTAACGACAAAGAGCAGCTGTCGGCCCAATGACTGATTGTTCTGAGCTGTCCGCACCACATTGAAGCTCTCCAGACCCTTAAAGGAGGGGAGCATTTTAGATTAGGCTAAGTGGTTGAATTAAGGCTGAGTGATACGGCCTGAATCTAATACATTTGTGGCTTTCTCATGAAAAACAATAGATATTAATACCGGTAATTTAAAACCCAGCTTTAGCTACTGAATTAATGTTTAACACTATAACCTGATGCAGTGGTGACTCAGATATTCAGTTTCTAACCCGCATTCCTTCAAGAAAAACAACAACAAGCCTTATAACTGCCTTGTCCTTTTGTAGGAAACTTGTTAGATTACTGATGTTAAATAACATTGAGCATTAATCACATGTATATATTATTATTATACAGTGAAAGATAGTCTAAATAGAATAGTTATATTTTAATGGAGCAGAGTGGTAGCGTGTGTTGGCAATTTTTAGTTTTTGTTGATTCTCATGCAGCACTGGTCTCTTACTGTGAAAAAGCAACTAATCCTAGTAAATTTCAAGGTCTTTCTTACAAAACCCTAAATTGAATGACATATCGTTTTAGTCTTTTAGCTCCTTGTCAACTATTGTTTCAAATTGCTTGTAGGTTAGTGTCACAAATTCACATCAAACCACTTCTGGCCTTAAATCAGCCAGTAGAGCATTATATTAGTACTTTCATCAACAGCTTGTCAAATCCAGTTACCATATATTACAGATACCAGTATCGGTATTGTACCGATACAATACTAATACCATGTACTTATTAAAGTTAACCGATACCAGTGCAGTTGCTTTGACTGCGGTCAGAAGGCCGCTTCACTGATTTGTCAGTTCTGTTGTAGTTTTCTAGATTGGTGGCTAGGGGGAGCTGTTGAGCTAAAGAGGAACAAGTTAGGAGTTGAAAACTGTGCAATAATTTCACAGATGTTTTTTTTTTCACATAGTTTCATGATCATTTTTATTAATATTTTATTTTTCATCTAATTCACGCTGATTTGCTGTAACAAGCAGAGAAGAAAATACTATTCATTGCATTTTTTTGTGCGGTAAAAGAATTGGTGTTGGTACTCGGTATCAGCAAGTACCCAGATCCAAGTATCGGTATCGTATCGGTTTGACAAAAAGTGGTATCGCTGCATCCCTAGTTATATTATTATATAAATACATAGTAAATGTAAACTGATTATTATATAGTCATCATTTTATTATTAGCTAAGAAATAGTTCATTTTAAAAACTAGATTTTTAAATTATTAGGCATTAAAGGTTTAACCATCTTAATGCAGCTGAGGTGGTTTAAGTATCAGGGTTTGTAGTTTACTAGTACTAGTAATGATACATAAAATATCTGTATCAGGATTAGTACTATGCTGTTTAGGCCGGATCGCTAGCCTAATGCACAAAACAACTAATAGTGAACTTGTTTTCTCCCAGTCTGAATTTCATCTGCTAGAAATATTAAAATGAAGAATGAAGCATTAGGTTTAGTAGTTTATATGAAATGTTTGAAATAAAATGTGTCAGAAAACCAGTTGTTCACCTGGGTTGTTGTGACTCTAATAAATACAGCTGAGTGATCCCTAGCAGACTGCTGAGCAGACACCGTGTGGTTTATGTAAATCTAGATGCAGCTGATGGATTTTTGTTTTTTTAAACTGCTGCATCAGCTGTCACCAGCAGCATCAGTTTATTGAAAGATTCGCCGTCAGCCTGATTCACTTGGTTCTCTCTAGTTTTTCCACCAAAACCTGGACAGAAGAACTTGGTTCAGACCTCATCCTCATGCAGAGAAATGTTCTCACCATCAACGTCTGTCCCTCATGTTGTCTGATGGCAAAAATCCATTTCTTTTTAAAAATTTCACCAGGTGAAAAACTATGTTGCTTCTTATTTTCAATAGTTGTATAAAAAAGAACACAACAGGTCCTTGAATTGGTCTGAGTCAGAATTACTGAAGTTTGAATTTTACTCTGTGTTCTGGTTCTGTCCTCTACAGGTAGCAAGTTTATTTATTTTTATTACTCTTTGTTGCATAATAATATAAAATGTCATATTAACATTAGCCTAAAATAGTTTCTTTAAAAAATAATAAAAAAATCAGATTTTATTAATTATTTTAAGCTTTAACGGCCTGATTTGATTTCTCTAAATTCTTTCTAACTACGTTTCTCTCTCGTTCCTGATCAACACTGAGCCTGCTGGAGACTTACCCAGATAGAGGGAGGAGTCTTGAGCGGGAGGCGGAGTCAGCTGTGATACATTAGAAGCTCTTAGGAAACATTTAGTCATTTTTTGTGGCTGAAAGTTTGACATTAAAATAAAAAGCTTCATTTAGAAAATGACTGGAGGAACAGAGCTTGATATTTTGAGTCTAATAGAGATGTCTCCCACCTGTAGGTGGACTCTGATTAAACAAACATTATACAATAAAACATGAGTGAGGCTGAGGTTAGAGAATACTGCATAAACATGTTGTCACACCTCACGAGCTGCTGTATTTAATGGTTACATAATGTGTTGCTTCCTGCTACTAGATCTGGAAGTTTCTATGTGTTGAACAAGCTCTGTAGTTTTAGGCCGTTACTTTAATTTTGTACAAAAATTAGTAGAAAATAAGCCATATGTGTACCATGATTCTCTAGGGTTAAAATTGATGCCTGAAAGATGCAGCTGTAACAGATTTTTATATAAGGGATCATAAAGACTCAGGTATACTCTACATGGTCCAGGTGAGGGCAGGTGAGGTGATTAAAGTCCTCTACATGCTTTCTGAAAGTCCTTTTATTCATAATAGTAGGTGTCCTTTATGCTGTTTGAGTAAATTGAATAAAACACTCCCCCTTTTAGCTTTAGAGACATTAGATGGTGACTCCTGGTGTAAATGGGGTTGTATTTTTTTAGAGTTTCATTCATTTTTATGTCATCATATTGAGTTTCTCTCCTCCTGCTCGTGTTTCTGAGCACAGGGAGCTGTTTTAGCTCTTCATCCTACAGATTAATGTCTCAAGGCCGTTTGTGCCAGCTGGTCCGTTGAGTATTGTAAAGTGATTTTCATAATGGAAGTCCTAAATACATTATAATAGATTACATACATACTGTTTAACAAAATGTTTTTTTCTTTTTCTTTTCCATGTTGGAACTCGACCATCAACAATCATTGGTGATCACAGGTAAGATGAGTCTGTTTTTAATGTTTGTATTTATAATCCCCCAATCCCCATGCATGTGTGGGTTTCCTCTGGGTATTCATAAATGTTGTCCCTAGGTGTGAGTGGTTGTTTGTCTCAGTGTGTCCCTGTGATGGACTGGTGACCTGTCCAGGGTGTCCCCTCTTCCGGTGACTGATTAGCACCAGCTCCCCTCGACCCTTAATGGTTAGGATAGAGCAGTGGTTCCCAAACTTTTTCTTCTGGGCCCCCCTTAATTTTACACATTTTTTCCCGTGCCCCCCTCTCACACACACACGTGCACGCACGCGCCCACACACATACACACACAAACACTGCGAACAGACAAATCTCATTTTCAAACTCCATTACAGGTTATTTCACATCAAACCTTTGAGATTTGAACAAGTAAAAGTAACTGCATTTAACTACATGTTAAAATAAACTTCAACCTTTTCTTTAAAACTACAAACTAACCACTTTTACAGCTCAATAGAAACTTTAAAAATGCCTCAGTGCAAAATGGGTTTTAAAAATGACAAATTCCCTGAGAAAATGAAAATAAAAAATGTAAAGGTTTATTTTTACTTTAAAAAATTGTTCTCTCATCTTCAGTGACTGTGAGCGGCTTGTTGCTGCAGGTCTCCTTTGTGTTGAGTTGTCCTCCAAACAGTGTCCTGTGTGCGATTTGAGAATAAAATAGATGGGGGGGGGGGGTCTGTAGGTGGGATGTGTGTGTGTCGGGGAGGGGGGGTGTCTGTGGAGGTTCGGATCCGGCACTGCGTGTTCAAGGTCGCGCGCGCTCGTTACTGAATCGTCCAGACTCGTGCGCTCCGTCAGCGCGCACGAGGTGCCCAAACGCGTCTTTGCGCATGGGGAGCTTTGCGGTCCGATCACACAGCCCTTTATCAGATGCTGATTTTAACTACACTTCCTGTTGTGGTGGATCTGAAGCTCTCATAAGCGTTCAGGCTATGAAGACTGGTTGACACGCACAAGCTGCGCCAGCAGGCAAACAGAGAGCTATCCAAACCCATTCACCTCCCGCGAGGAGTTGCACATCAGTGCTAACCCACACCAGGTTCTCCCCTGAGTGTCTCAATGAAAACAAATTATGTGCACCCGTCATTTCTCTCTCTTTTTATCATGATCTCATAATAATGAATGTTAATATTATAACCGGTGTTCCGCATGGTGCTGCACTGCAACCTCACCACGCCCACCTGCTCTCTGCATCTCTGAGTGCGCTGCGGTGAATCGGACACACTTCAGACCATCTCCCCAGAGGTGAGATTAGGGGGGACAGCAAAGCAGAGGCAAGGTCAATCTCACCCATCCCCCCAGATAACCCTGCCTAGCACTCAAAAAAAAATTTTTTTTAATAAAAAAAAAAAAAAATTTTATTAATAAATAAATAAATCATCCCGCGCCCCCCCTGCTGTTACACTGCGCCCCCCTAGGGGGCGCGCCCCCCAGCTTGGGAACCACTGGGATAGAGGATGGATGGATATTTGTAACTACAGCAGTAAAAGCTTTATTGTTTTAAGCCTTCAAACATTCCTGCTTTCAGTCTTTCCTCTTGTATTTTTAACCTAATCCTCGAGATGAACTGAATCCCAGCACCGAGGCTTTCATTCATCCTTTTACTGTCCAGACAGAAGTCAGTGTGGCTCAGGTGGAGCGTGGTCTTATTCATTTGCTCCGCTGGCTGAGCCCTGGCCCTGTAAAAAACAACTACGTAGATGCTTTTCTGAAGAAGGTAACTTCTTAGAGCTACATTATCATGCAGGAAGCAGCTCTTTGGATCTTAGCGAGGCCCTGTGACATCTTGTAGTGAAACACCTGTCTAGAGCAGAACATTGACAAGCTGTCATGCCCCCCCCCCCCCCCCCCCCCCCTCCTGGGGGAATGGATCGAGCCCAGAGCTCAGGAGGATGCTAGAAGAGAGAGAGAGAGAGATCTTTGGCTGCTTTGTGACCTGAGATCGTCAGAACACAGGCTGTTTTTTAATGAATGGCCTGAATTTTTTGTATAGGAATTCTGGTCCATGTTTTCTGTATCACCTGGAGGAGGAGAGGTAAATCCTGTTTGTGCAAGAACAAAAACGCTTTATTTAACTCAGTCGTGACTCATGATGTTTCAGGTAGTTGAATTAAAGCTGGTACCTCACTAGTAGCTGTCGGAGACAAAGTTGCTAGAAGATATGCAAATATTTAGTTAGAATCAAATTTATTTGTAAAAATGGAATAGATTTCATTTAAAGGCATACTTTGCAACTTTTTCATATTTTAAAATTTTTTTTCCTTGAGCCAGTATGTGCTAGTATGACCCTTTACAGGGTTAATGAAGAGTCACCTAGACCCATCTGCTGCTTGGATCCAGAATTCCACGATTCCACGGTCTGGTGCCCCGGAAGTCTCACAAAGTCACGTATATTATGAGGGTTAGGCTAACCCAAAGTGGCTAGTTGTTATGCTAGCGCTGGAGTGTTTTTAGCTTTTTAGCTCTGCTTTTTAAAAATCTCTCCCTGCTTGAACACTAGGGATGGGCGATATGGCCTAAAACATTTATCACGATAATTTCAGGTATTTATTGCAATAACGATAAATTACTATAATATATACTTTTTTTTTTTCTGTAAAATAGCAAATTATGTTATGTTTAAGTTGTGTTCCAGTGACTGTGCTGACTGTGTGGGTCCAGCGCTGCGCTGCCTTGTTTTTAAAGTCTCTCCTCTGGTCATTAATCTTTCACCCTAGGAGGAGACAGACTTCTATGCACCTCTAATTGGTCTAACTGAGAATTACCTGGGTTTCTAAAGGCCAAGTCCTTGTAAAAGAGTGCAGTGTGTGATTTGTGAAAAATGCAGGGAGGGAGATTTTTCTGTGAAGACGCGCAGCGGTTCGGGTCCTGCTGATCCAAGTCTGTTCCGTCCACGATGCAAAATTTCAGAAAAACCAGAAACAACAGAGTACAACTGTAAATAAATCCTGGTAAAATAACAAACATGTTAAAGTAACCTGATAGAAGTTCAGTGTAGCTCCTCGCTTTAAAACGAGCTCCTCCTCAGCCTCATGTCCGCCTTCCACCATGATTGTTTTCACTCCGCACGTGAATCGTGTGCGCGCTAAACTACGTCATCAACTAGACTTATCGTCATTATTGCAATAAGACAAATTTTTATTGTGAGGAGAATTTTCAACAATATATTGCAAATGATAAGTTATTGCCCATGCCTGTTGAACAGCTGATTTCTTTGAATGAGTGATGAACTGCTCCAGTAGAAAACAATGAAGGCTGAAGAGACATTTCAACAGTTACATTTAGGTGTTTCTGAGCAGAAACAATGGTGTTAACGTTTTTACGGCAGTGATTTAAAACGGACACCAGGGGGAGCCAAAACAATCAAAACTGCATAGTATCTCTTTAAGCAATTTGTTGCCACTAGTCACAAAAGGAGCATTTCCACCTAGAACCTTTAAACCCTGGTAAATATTTACCTGGAATCATGAACAGTTTTATTAGCCCCGAGCTCCAGGCTAGCTTAGACAAATTGAGCCAATGATGTGAGGTTTCACCATTTATCAGACAGCAGCAGCATGAGTTTTCCCACATGCACATTTCTAATGAATAGTTGTTGGGAAACTCAACCAGTCAGAAGTGTTGGATGATCTCCCACCACTCCAATAAGTTGTTTTTTTAACACTGAATCTGTCTGAAGGCAGGTGAGTCCTTTTTACTGGATTCAGAACGACTCCTGATTCCTTAAATAAGAACGTCTAAATGTTTAACAGACCTCATCTCAACAGGACCTGTTTGTATGTCGAGCTGAGAGAACGGTCTGATGCTCTGCCTTGGTATTTTTTCTCTATTTCGTAAATTGAGAACACTGGTCTCACTGTAGTGTAAAGACTTGTGACTGCAGAGAATCCAGTTTTAATCAGGAATTCTTCAGTTGTTTGTATAAAGATGTTGATGCGGTGCTGTTCTGTTCTGTTCTGTTGACAATTAACTACGGTAATAACTGAGCAGCGTGTCGTCACGAAGCCTGGATTTTATTAATTTTGCCTAAAAGATTTCTTTGTAATCAAAATATTTGAATAGTTCAGGGAATCGTTTCAGCCCTAGTTTGCTTTTTGCCTCCATCAGTCGCAGCCCAGTGAGATAGTGGCTCAAGAAGGCTGCAACATCACGCCACTGTTTAAAGTCAATTCTTTTTTCTTTTTTTTCATTTCTATAGTCGTGATTATCTCCTCTTTGCGTTGCATATTTTCTACACTTTGGCACAGTTTTTACAACTGCATCATGAATAAGAACAGGAGGAACTCGGAGCGATCTGTAAACTTTCCTGCGCTGGAATGTTCCTTCCATGTTGTGTTGACTGCACCGACTCATTAGAGGTGTTGTGTGGTTAACAGGGTTCTAATGGAATCTAAACCCTGCTTTTAGTGGGAATACATGCTGGCTTTTATTCTGGTCTTTTCCTGCTGTGGGAAATCAAAATGTTCACTCTGAATTAATTCTGCTGGGATGTAGAAGAGGACGGGCCAAACTGTGACTGAAAATAAAATCAGATTGTCTGCAAAACCCTGAAGATTAACTCCAACTGCTGTCTGCTACAGTGTCACACACACTTGTGTGTCTAACAGTTCCATACTGGCAGCATCTTCCTCTGCCACTTTTTATTTATATTTTATACGCTAAAAGAAACCGACTTTCTTCTAATCTTCTGAAGTGGTCTTAATCACTTGGTTTTCATGCTTTCATCAGGTCCTTTAGAGGTATTCTTTGGTTGCTTTTTATAAATATTTGGTCCATTCAACTGGCTATTTTCAGAGAAGTGATTACATCGATGTAAACCAGGTGTGAGACTGACTCGGGGAGCTGAGGGAAACGAAGAACAGATGACAAAAGGAGTAAATGGAAAACCAGCTGATGACAGAACAAAAGGAGGGAAATCTCAACCAAAACGACTATTCAGAATAAGACAACAAATTTCTAAAATACAGACACATGTAAGGACAGTATGAGGGACAAAAGGAAACTTTTAACACCAAATAAATAAGGACTTGACTGAATGAATTGAATAAATAAACCCTCAAACCTCTAACGTTACAGCACTCTGCTCCATAAATTATTGACATATTCAACAACCTTGACTAGAAAATGTAATCAGTGCAGATTTTTATCGGTGACCCGTCATTAACAGAGCCGTCAATACAGAAGAACCACGTAAGGGTTTTTCGTAACTGCAATGGACTACATGTCCTCTGGGGGGCAATATCACTCATTCTTGTTTGTCAAGCCTGCACACAGCCCTACCAGTGAAGAAGAACTTCTGAGGACAAGGAGGATGAGAACATGAATAAACATGCACATGGGTATATTCTAGATTTCTTTTTAAGAACCTCTAACCCTATCCCTGGAGCTTGAGCTTGTTATTTCAACTGAGATATATTCACAAAAATATGTGCACTAAAAATGATTAACAGCTCAACCTGCCTAACTTCAGGCTGTCATTTCTGTTTTTTGACATCGTCGTCGACTTTCAGAGAGTAAAACAGCAGCTGAACTCCAGCGGCGTCTCGTATCCCCAGCAGACTAAATCACTGCGTGTCACCGTGCCTTTACTTCTTGACAAAACAAGCTGGATGTGCAGCAACAGTCACCGGGACTGAAATCCCCAGAAGGTCCCGGGAAGATTGATGCTTCTCTTTCTCCTGATTGCCTTCCTCTTTTATCTCCCCCAAACAACCCAGAGACCTGACTGTGGCCCGCTAATGAAACGTTTCCAACCGCTCTGACACTGATCTGACATCACAACTACTCAGGGCTACTCAGGGCTTTTATGTTTCAGCCTGCTGATTGAAAACTACCTGATCTCGATTACACACACACACACACTCACACCTGACGTCTGTGTTTTGATTCCTCAGTTTTTTTTTCTCTCCCGTTTTTCATCCGTGTCCACGTGCGTCTCCTGTTCCCCCAGACAGCTTTGCGTCACACTGATCCTCCTGCTTTGTGCGAACTGCGTTTGATATTTATAGGAAGGCGGACGGCATACCAATCAGCCAAAACGCCAGCTGAAGGCTTGTGGAGTCCTGATTGAATGTGTGGAGTGTTAGTAGGCACACACACACAATAATATCATAGTTCCAAAAAATGCAAAATGTTCAGCTTGGCTCGCTAACTCCCTCTTTCTCTGTCTTCGTTTCATTATTATTGTCATTCAAAGGACCCCTACAGCAAACTGCATCCCATATAAGCTGACATCTCAACATTCGTCCTCACAGAATTCAATTATTGTCTTCCCTCTCTCTCTTTTTCTCTCTCACACACACTCCTTAATTCAAAACCTTGAAAATACTTTTGATCCTTTTTAATAACAACGCCCCAGCATCATAAATTGGAGCCGGTATTCATTCAGCACCATCAGTCAGTCACAGGGGGTCCACTTGACTTGGCCTGAGACAAATAACTCTTTAATGAAAGCAACGCTGCAGCTCCTCCAGGTAAACGTACTAACCAGAGGTGGATTTATTCTCACTAAAAACTGCATAATAACAACAACACAGCTGGGTAATAAAGTATTGATTAGCATTGCACGATTTCACAAAAGATAGAAGGATTTTTTGTCTTTTGGGTTGAAGTTTTAACCCTTCACTGAGTCATAGTTGAATATCAGACTGACTTCACTGCAGCACTTCTACAATGTTTTAGAGGCAAATGTTCAAATTTTGAAATTTTATATTTGCAGACTGTTTGAATTTATTTTTACTACAGATGTGAAAGAAACCATATATGGTCATTTTATTAAACAATAATAAAGATCATGTTGATGGGGAAAAAATTGTGTTTTATCCTCTAAAAACACTCTAGGGTTAAAATGATGAATTTTTCAAGTCTTTCAGTGAGTGCCCTGTAAAGGTTTATGACAGTCATACAGCAGCTGTGCAGATTTTCATGTTTCATTTTGCTCACAAAGTGTCTTAATTCTGCTTTTTTATTGACTGAAATATTTCTTAAAACACTTATCATAAAAAACAATTTATTATTATTATTATCATTTTTTTAAATGTTATTCCAATCTGGGTTTCCTGACATCCATTAAACCAATATACATGAGAGACGATTGAAGGAAGTTAAAGGGTTTCTGGTTTTATCTGTCATTCTTAAAGGCATACTATGCAGTTTTGCTTGTTTTTAGCACCCCCTAGTGTCCGTTTTAAATCCCTGTTGTAAAAACCTTAGCATTGTTTCTGCTCAGCAACACCTCAATCTAACTGTTGAAATGTCTCCTCGGCCTTCACTGCTTTCTACTGGAGCGGTTCATCACTCATTCAAAGAAACCAGCTGTGTTCAAGCAGGGAGAGATTTTATATATATATATATCAGCTAGCCACATTGGGTTAGCCCAGCGGTTCCCAAACTTTTTTCCAAGCACCCCCTTCTATGTCCCAGCCGTGTTCGCGCACCCCCAATCCCCGGATGGAGACCTTTGACATTTGAACAAATTCCTGGTACCTACTAATCATTAATGTTACAAACTTTTGAGTGTTCAATAATTAAATCATGTGTAACCGAGGATTACTGTGAGAGTCGCGCATCCTACGGTCAGTAAACGTCCCTCGCATTTCCATGTGATGCACTTATCTTGTAAAGACGGCGGGTGTGTATGAGGGAGTGCTCAGTAAATGTTTGGAAGTGAGCAGGAGGTTAGTACATGGACGGTTCGCTTAACTAACTGCTTAGTGTTTTTAAATGATGCAAAAATTAACACCGAGCTCCGTTAGCCATTAGCTCATCGGCGACAGAAAGTAGCGCTGCATCTTTAGTAAAAACAAAAGAAACAAAGAAAGCGACTCTCCATGGAGTTGATTAAATAAGGACACATATGGAATCAATCAGCAGAGTTGTTACAAGCTGTCAAGAAGGATTCTTTGAATAAATAATGTCCATTTGATGAGGTAAACAGTCCAGCAGCTCCTCACAACTTTGCCCTGGAACTAATAGTAAAAGTTATCGTCACCTTCAAAATAAAGGTCTGCTCGAAAGGGCATGATTGACAGAAAAAAGACTCAGAGTTCATCCAAATATTGTCCCACAGCTCCACACAATAATTGTATACATGTTTATTTACACATCTTTATTGAGTGGGGGAAAAACACTGTAAATGTGTAATTATTTCAAATTTCCGCCATTACAGTTTTCATCTTGCGCACTCCCTAGTGGCAGCTGGGGGTGCACGCACCACAGTTTGGGAATCCCTGGGTTAGCCTAACCCTCGCAAGATACGTGACTTTGTGAGACTTTAGGGCACCGGACCAGAGACTCAGAAGTTACAATCGTGGTATTCTGGACACAAGCAGCAGATGGGGCTGAGTGACTTTTCATTAACCCTGTAGAGTCATATTAGCACATACTGGCTCAAGGAAAAGATTTAAAAATATGAAAAATGTACATAGTGTGCCTCTAAACTACACAGAACAACATTATTCATCATCATGTTGGTAAATATTTGCTAAAGTTTATGACTACACAGAGTTACTTTGCAAACTACCCAAGTCAAGCAGAAATCCAGAGAATGTCACTTCTGCTTGTTCAGTCCAACACTTTGATCCAGACTCAAATATGTCAAAATGTTAAAAGGATCACGTTACAATGATGTCTTTTTGTTCCATGAGATTAATATTTGCTGTAAAGTTCTTGCCTTCAAAATCAAATTAAGTAAATATGTTAAATTAAAAACAAGCAGAAGGGAAAATCTCATGCAGCTCGTTTCTAGTAGGCCTAGAAAACATTTAGAATTCTTCCAAACCTACTGGGAGAACCTCCACCTGCATGCAGAACTTTGTTCAAGTAGGTAACATCAGGTCTGTTATGTTGATGAAGAACGACCGACATGAAGAAAGGTTGTCTGGTTTCATCATTCACAGAGCTGCTGAGCTGTCACTCATAAACATGTCATTGATATTAATAACTTGTTTGTATTCATAGCCTGAGTTTTGCAACAATTTGCTTCCATTAACAGAAAGTATGAGATAATCTGGGCCAGAGATCTTGATTGGGACGTCCCTCGCCTGTAATCCATTTATCATTAACACACTGATGTCTCTCAGCTCTCAAAGTCACCAGCAGAATGACCTCCTTTTAACTAATAGTTGCATATTGTTGATAATCATTGACCTCTTGATGCGTTTACAACCTTGGTGTTGCTACAGTGTGTGGTGTTTTCCCATCGACTCGGGCCTTTAACCCAGAACTTCAACCTGTTAATAGAAAGCCGTAACCTGGGAGGCAGACAAACACCACAGCTCCTGTTCTGTTTGCTCTGACAAATGACCCACCTCCCTGTTCAAACATTTCCCCACCTGGCCTGCCGATCCTGGGCCAATCCCATGTGTTGATGTGGTGTGAGGAGGGCTTGATGGGATGCCTGTGCAGTGAGGCACTTCAGTGGCTGCTTATCATTTGGAACGACCTTCTCAGTGTGTCCAGAGTCACGATTTCAAAAAACACGTTATCTCAGGAAGAATAACTATCAGATGTGTCTGCTGCAGCTTCAGTAACACAAAGTATCATAAATCAGCCTGGGATCCAAGCAAACATTGACATCAGTTTTATCAGTTATTGAATTTAAAGAACAGGACGATTCCTACAATCTGCAAAAAGGTGAAAAACCTTTATTATCTGAATTAGAAGAAGCACTAATTGTCATGGTTGGGATAAACGCAGGACCCAAGTGCAGGAGGATGGAGCCGGGGACAGGTGTGGTGAGGAACAGGACAAACAAGGCCAGGAACACAAAGGCTGTGTCCGAATTCAGGGGTAGGATGCTTATGAGGACGTGTACTTGCTGGTCTACCTAGGTTGTGTCCTTGCTCGACCGCTAAGACCGGAAATAAACGGCTCTGAATTCGGACGGTCTAGCCTCATACTTATCCCCGCCCCTCAGTCCAGTCACTTGGCAACCGTAACAGCGCCGACAGACAGGCTAATATAATGGATCTGAAGAAACACTTTAAGCTCCTTTATGGTGACTTATTTCCTAAATTTCCATTTAAAACATTCAAGCTAGCTTACATTGATTTCTTGTCTTAAATTACATGAAAAATAAAACATTCAACCTCTTTTGTGGAGATTTTATCATTAAACTTCAGATAAAGATAAGCAAAAAATTCCTAAACACAAGCTTTTTATGATCTTTTGAAAAACTGACGTTTAAAACTGTACTGCTCTCTGGTTTTTTCTGCTACTGCTGCAAAATTGGTGAATCAGTAGAATCCAACAGCCGGCATGCAAAGCATCTTGGGATAGCCTTGGCCAGCGAGGATACACCAGACCCATCCTCGAAATTGGGGTGGAACGAGGACGCATGGATGAGTGTCCTTCGAATTTGGACAGCACTCGTCACAGCGCTGTGACGTCATCGGTCTTGAAATGCGTCCTCATAAGCATCCTACCCCAGAATTCGAACACAGCCAACATGAGGAACCAAAAGGGAGTGACTGAACTAAACAGCACATATAGGGAGGGAGGTGATTAGGGAGATGAGACACACCTGTGGGGGATTAGTGCAGGACACAGGAGGAGAAAGCAGGCAATACTGAACACAAGGGGGCAGGACATGACACTAATGTGAACTTTTCTTGTAAATGTAGTTAATTATGGCTGTTTATACCGGTACATTTTTACTCCATTTGACTAAAGATGCTCCTAACAGGTTCTAGTCATAAACACAGCAGGACCTTAATCGGAGCTGGGCTTCTTGAGGATCTTTCTCATCACTGTGTTTAGCGTCTCTGCTGGCTAACTGAAAATCATCCGTCTGAATTAGTGCCCGTTCCCAGCTATCCCTCCCTCCTCGTTAGGAATATTGTTAGTGGGCATTAAATTTGGTCCACTTATGAAGGAAATAGTGTGAGGAGGAAATAAAAGCCCTCATCGGTTTGGCTTTGCGATGATTAGATTGCAGGATGTCTTTAAAATGCCAGAATTAGCAGATCCAAGAGGTGGAACCATGCAGTTTGTTGCAACGGGGCAAATGTGTCTTATAGATGCCTCTCTTTTTCCCCTTCCTCTTTTTACTGTTGATTCTGTTTTGAATGAGAGGAATATTTTAGTTCCAGACGTTGTGAGTCTGTTAGCAGGCTTCGTCTCTCTCCTCCTCTTCCTCCCCGTCCCTCTGCTTGCTGCAGTACCTTATGTTAACCAGTGAAAGAGCACAAGGTGGGGAGTGGAACAGATGTCATTTTGCATGCCTCTGTAGATTAGCTAATCATAGGCACCACCTGGGTGTGCTGATTGCCATTAATCTGCTATTGTAATTGAAAATTATGGTTTGCGCAGCAGATTCATGCTGCCTCTCCGTTGGCCCTAATAACTGCTAGGTCTGCTTCCTGACAGGCTCGTCATTCACAGCGAGAGCAGGCACACAGCCTCAAACCCCAACGTGCAAACATCCACTGAATGAAGATGTTTTTACCTCTGAGAACAGCTAAACAACTACCTCCATCACTCCTTTGATGAATAAAATCAGATGTCAAATTCAGGCGTTTATCACAAAATTGCCTTTTATATTTTCTTAAAGTGCATTACAAGGCCAATTTGATTCTCCATCATTTGACATTTGCCACTAAAATCTTCCTGAATGTGACAAGCTTCTTAAACCATCATCTAGCAGCATCTCCCATGAGATGACGCCTAACAGGAAACCCTGCATCTGCCACAGAGCCTCATCCTCATCCGGCTGCCGGCTCTTTGCTCCTTCTGCTGCCGATAATCCGGCTCAGAAATATTCCCAAGGAAAGCGGATTACGGCGTGGAGTGGGATGAATTCCCCAGCAGTTTTATCACACAGTTAATTAAATTCAACCATTGTCTTCAGAAATGGCCTGTATCGTTCTCTCTCTCCCCTCTCCCGATGAGTGGACTTCCTGTCTTGGTATTTAAGGCTGATGGATTCCCCCTCACCTGAAGATTTATGTCATTAGTCTGATTATCCAGCTGTGGGTGTGTTTGTGTTTATGGTTGTTTCCTGCTGGGCGCTGTATGTCGTTTTATTTAGCAGGTATTTTGTGGCTGTCTGAACACAAACACTTTGGTTATGTAACCCAGCATGTAAAGACCAGCTGATGCAGGACACTCTGTACCAGTCTGTTTAGCAACCACTGATGCAAACATGTTTTTTTCTTATTATTTTTATGAATGCAACCAACACTCCTGCTACTTGGCATTTGTTTTCTGACAGAGCTTTTCTCAAGTGTTTGTTTTTGCATGACCTAAAAAAAGCAGAGCTTCCTTCACAGGAAGTGGATGTAACTTTGTATTTGGATACTTTTTGTTCAGACTGAGCTTTACTAAACACCTTTTCTTGGGGTTTTCCTGCAGTTTTTTTTTTCCCTATAAAAGCTTTCAAATTCTTTAACCATGAAATGCTGTTTAGAAAAAAGACCAAATCCAGGTATGGACAAGGAAAGGTTGCTGGTCTTTACATTAAAATGAATTCTCAGCTGTCGCTCACATCGGTCCACTCTAATCTCCTGCAGTTTTGTTCTCTTGAACCTCAAGAACAGCCATTTTTCTTTTTGTACAAGACAAACTTCTCCATGCTAATAGATGGAGAACCTTTCAGCTGTCAACCCCCCCTGAGAAATGTATGAGGAGAACACAAAAGAGAGGACAAACACTCAGTGCAGTCCCCATTCAGAGCCCACTGAAGACGGGTGCAGGGTCACTCCTCTACCTCCTCTCTCTCTTACAGTATCCAGCTCCTCTGGCATGGATCTGAAATATTTTGTTGTTCTGACACAAACCTAAAATGAGACCTAACAGAAAACTTGAGTCTTTACCTTTTAGCAACAATTAGTACAGTTTTCTTGGGATCAATTTCACCAAGTTTGGCATATTCAGGCAGTTAGGATTAGTTTCCAATCTTCCAGGTAAAACTGCTCCAGCTCCCTGACTGGACTGGTTCCACTTCTGCATCAAACTACACTAAAGATTTAGAATTTAACTAAAGTTTGGGATTTGGTTAGGCCAGGTGTTTGCAAAACCTCCTTTGACACAATTTCGACTTGTGTGAAAGCAGATGCTGACAGACCTTAGCTGCCTCTGTTTGGCCTGAGATCAGGGCTCTTCATGCAGAGCAGGTGTGTCCAAAGTCACAGCTCTTCCCTCAGCAATTAATCCCCGCCACCAAACCGTTAGAGCATTGTGATTGGCCCAGTACAAGACTGACCGAACCAATCAGTGGGCTGCAGAGGTTCCAATGGAGCGTGGCTAGACCAAAGTCTGCAGAGCAGAACTGACGGTCTAGTTTACTAGTTAATTTAAAACAGCTTCAATCTAGAAAATTCCACATTGTTTACATTACACAGTTATTTTGTCAGAAACATTAATGAATTCCTGTCAGACTTGACCCCTGGATGCACTGGATGTGCTTCGTTTTGCTGCTGCTGTTGCTGAATTTTACACTTGTAAACATCAATAGAATTCCATAAAAGCAGCTTTTTTGTGCAGTTTATAAAATCTGTAGGAACTTCTGTGAATCTTTGAGGATTCAGTGACAATAATACACTCAGACCAGTGGCGGCTCGTCAGTAGGGGGCGCTAGGGTGCCACCCCACCAGTCTCACAGGAGGAGGAGGAAGAAGAAAAAGAAGATTGAAAATCACAAAATAGTAAAAAAAGAAAAAACATGAAAATTAAACTAAACTGTCTATGTCATAATCTGAGGTTTTGTGAGGATCCTGGAGCAACACAACAGTCTGAGGGAAGCAAGAGGTAAGTAAAATAATGTTTTTATTGTGAGGTTTTGGTGGTGTGGAGGCGGATCCGGGAGGATCCGTGGGATCCTGGTACAGGAGACTTCTCTGAGAGGAGAGAGGAGAGTGAGTAACTGGAGATGAGGATAATACGTGCTGAGATGAGTCTTGAGTGGAGGTCTTACTGGTAGGATGAAGATGGGGTCTTGGGGAGGTTTTGTCTGTCCTGGGTGAGGATGGTTGGAGCGGTGGTGAGGAAGGGAGTGGAGGCAGCTGGCTGGCAGGGGGACAGGCAGACCAGGCGGACATGAGACTGAGGAGGACTCCGGGGGATCTTGAGGTGGACGACGCCGGGTAGATGGACTGGTGGAACAAGAACAGAGAATTATAAAAAGTCAAAGACGAGATATCAAGTGGAAGACCTGTGTTTACCACTGGTGAGGTGGAAAAGACTGGCGTCGTCCCTCTGTGGATCTGCTCCTTATGAAGGTCCTCCTCTGATGAAGCTGATGAGCTGCAGCTGGGAGCTGCAGCTGGAGAGGATCTGCCTGCCACGCCCTGAGGGAAAAAACACAGACTGCCTGCAGGCACCCAGGATATGACAGTCTACCCATTATACATACTATAAGTGTTGTGTATAATCTGCATTTAGGTGTAGTTTTAAACTGTTCTTTAACTGTTTTTACTAGATCGAATGATTGTGTGGTTTTACTTCCTGATTCTTCTGCACATGCCTCGGGCGCATGAATCTTTACATAGACCTGCAGTAGACCTTCTCTCTAACTGGCGCATGCGCACTAGGGCTGCACAATTAATCGAATTTTGATCGTGATCAAGATTTTGGTGGCCACAATTAAATGAACCTGATCGTCAACGATATTTCCATTCAGATTGCGAGCTCTTCTACTTGCCTCTTCATCACACACCGCCTCAACCAATAGTCTGCCAACCACCAGGGGGCGAACGCATGGCTAAAGCTTCCTTAAGCTGCCAAAATAAAAACCGCACACAAGCCACTCAGCACTGTAGCAACCAGTCACACATTACGGTGGCAGCAAGTTGGACTGATGAGAGCAAGTCATGTCTGGAATGGAAAATGCTGCAGCATCTGGAGATGAGGTAGCTGGTAAACCAGACTATATATGTGCTGACGGTCTAGTATACTAGGCTAGTATCCATTTTCTTCACAAAGACACGCAGAAATAACAGACGCAATATCTTTTTATTTGACCAAAGATATGTGTCCTATCAATACAGTGAGCAATGAAGGCTTCAGAAATTTGAGTATTTGAGGGGGGGGGGTTGCAATATTTATAAATATGAAAGTATTTGAGTTTTTTAGTTGTTGTTTTTTTGCATTATTTATAATCTATTCTAAAGCTTTATTTTTCACAGAAAAATGTTGCAACATTGTTTATAACTGGTGCAATAAAACAGATTTTACCAGACAGGATGAATGATTGTGAGTAATAATCGTGATTACAATATTGATCAAAATAATCGTGATTATTATTTTGGTCATAATCGTGCAGCCCTAATGCTCACTGGAGTCCCTTCAATACAAAGTATAGGAGAGCATCGGGCCGCAGCAGCATAGTGTCCGTCGCATGAGCAAAACAAACCAGAGAACCCAGGAGAACCGGCTCAGATCAGGACGTAACCCAGAAACTCCAGTAGCTTGCAGATGGAGAGGTAGTTTCTCTCATGGAGGAAGCTAAAAATTGATATTTTTTTCAATGAATCCTGCTTGACAGCTTTGATAACCCTGTGGATTGATTCCATGTATCCTGATTTAATCAACTCAACAGTTGGTGAGTCATTTTTAATTTTCTTTTGTTAGACATCGACCAGGTCCTGCAGGTCTGGTATGAAGTCCGGTTCCAGTATATTCCACCTGTCTATATCACTCCTCAACTCTTTATCCACTCTTGTTTAATTAGCTTTATAAGTCATCAGGATTTTGGGTTAGGGTCACCCCAAGATATTTCATTTTTGTTACTCTCCAGTTTAAGTTGTAGGTTACCGTATTTTCCGGACTATACGTCGCTCCGGAGTATATGTCTCACCAGCCCAAAAATGCATAATAAAGAAGAAAAAAACATATATAAGTCGCACTGGACTATAAGTCACATTTTTGGAGGAAATTTTATTTTATAAAATCCAAGACTAAGAACGAGTATTTCATGTCATTAGCTGTTTTCATAAAACAATGCTGGCAATTTGCAGCAAAGCTGAGCCGGTATCTGGGAGCCCGTCGTTCATAAGGGTTCAGACTGCGCCGGTAAAGTTGCGCAATCATGTGCTTTTCACAAAAGACTACTCACTGGCGGTATAAAAGGGTTACGGGGCGGTCTTCACGCTGTTAACGTGCCGGTTACAGAGACGTGAGACGGAAGTAAACAGACAGGCTGCTTCTGCTGCTGCTCATAACGCCAGAAGCACCCGGATCTCCGCTGAGTTACAAATGCGTAACAGCTTTCCGATGTTTGCCTGATTTTTAAATACTTTTCCAGTCGGGGGTCAGCTCACCTTTGCTACGTTATTAGCAACACCTCCCTCTGTTGTGATTTTCATTCACAAGTCTGGTGCTGCGGTAATATTACTGCCAAAAATGGCGGCTGATTGGTACACAGGCCTACATCGCCATCTAACGGTTTTAAAGCGGCGTGAAAGTGACTAAAACATGTGAAATTCTATACGTCGGTGTATAAGTGGCAGGATCCGCCAAACTATGAAAAAAAGTGCGACTTATAGTCTGGAAAATACGGTAATTGAACGTTTCTAGATGGTGAGTAGTTGAATGATTTGTGTTTTAGCTAAATTAAGCTTGTGTCCAGAACAAGACCCAAATGTCCCTAATTGTTTGATCAGCATGGGAATTCCTTTGTCCGGGTCCCCTAAATAAAAAATTACATCATCAGCAAAAAGTCCAATAATGTGTTCCTCACCCCCAGCCCTGATCCCTTTAAGATCTTGATTCTCCCTAATTGCTTACAAAAAAAGCTTAGCACCTGTTCTGGAAGTGAAACAGGTTTATTTAAGGTCTTCATTTCAAATTCCAATTTACTCCTGGATAACTGATCCTGTGCTGTTTGTCAGAAACAAGCTCATTGGTTGATTTGCTATCTCTGAATGCTTGCTAACGCATGTTAACTTTTCTTTTCTCCTACCACATCCCTCTCTCCTGAACGGAATCTATGAGACGGAGGAGTTTTCTGGAAAGGAGGCGGAGTGAGCTGTGATGCACCTCATGGGAGAAGCTTAACTCCTAATGATTAAAGAAAGATGGCTGAAAGTATGCCATTAAAATTTATACTTGATATTTCAATAGTAATTTAGCATATGGAACAAAAACGTTGATTATTCACTATACCACCCACTTCTAGTTCTACGTCCTACCTTTTGAAGTGCAGCTGCAGGGAGCTCTTAGAATAAATTGTAATAAAGAACTTCAGATCTGGATTTTCATGTAAAGTTTCCTCCACACACTTGGTAACGTTTATGTTGTTCATAGAATATTGACTAATTCAAGTCCAGTCTTCATTAGAAATAAGGTTTCTGTCAGATGGAAAAATGACCAGAAAGCCTTTTAAGTGATTCACTTTTCGTGTTCATGCATGAAAACAGATTATTTTCCACCAATTCACCTCAGAGACGAATTAAAGGCATAGTATCATGACCAAATAAGATAATTCAGCTTAACAAGGATGTCTTCTTGTGTGGATACTCTATGACAGATTTGCAGCCTCACCAAGCATGTCTTACATCCACGTCTTCAGACTTTAGACTAGGGCTGGACGATATAAAAAAAAGGCTATCGATAAAATATATGGGCAGAAACTTGTGTCATCAGAAACTGAATTTGAATTAGTTATATTTGAATTTGTATTGCTCGGATTGAATCTGAATTGTTCAACTTGAATAAATGCTTTGAAAAAATGAATCTGAATTACTAATTTGAAATTCAATTTATTTGTTTGGAAAAGACTTTCACTAAATTGAAACTGAATTTAATGTTTTGAAATTGATTTCATTTGCTTTGAAATTGCATTTAATTCAAGTGAAAATTCAGTTTCAATAGTTTCTGTTTCAGTTCCCACCGTTCAGATTGTTTTACAATTCAATTTCAAAACTTAAATTCACTTTTCTGTGCCACACATCCAGGTCCTGAGAAAACTCCAGCTCAATCGAGTGCAGATAGAATACTAAACTGATTTTCACGCGGTTTTTTTTTTTGCTTGCAAACATGAAACATTTAGCTATAATACAGGACAGATAGTTTTGCCTATTTCATATTTATTGTTGGCTTTGTAGTAGGGCTGTCAAAATTAGCGCGTTAACGCAAAGCCCCCGTTAACGGCGTTATTTATTTTAACGCGCAGGCTTCCGTAGTTTTGCTTTGTGGACGTATGAACACACAGGTCTAGCGACGCATGCAGCTGCTGCAGAGAGCCCTCCTCCTCCCCATCGGAGAAACTAGAAAGTTTTCAGTGGAGATGCCACAGTCCTACATCCTGTAAACTTTCAACAGCATGTGACGGACTGGCAACCGGGAGAACCGGGAGATCTCCTGGTCTCCTCGCCGCTAAACCTGACCCGCTCCGTGATTACACTGACGATCAGGGCGTTTCTAAATAAACAATCCGTCATGGCTGATCGAGCGTCTGCAGGCCCGGCGCCAGTGGGAGAGGGAGGAGGGGGCGTTTGACACAGATTGGGGGGGCGGCCGGTCGGTGTTTGACCGGGGGGGGGGATTGTCACCGAGCCGCGCGCTTCCATCGGTCCGCGGCGCGCGGGACTACAGAGCTGTGCACATAACGCACCTGGCAACTGGGTTCGGACCTGATCTTTCAAGCTGATCAATAATCATTTTATTCCGCCTTTCTGATCCAAACGAACCACGGACCAGTACTTATTTAATTATGATCCATCCTCCTACCTTCATTCGTGGCTGATGAGCTCAATCTCCTCAGAAGGAGATCTTTCCTCCACCTCGAGTGCAGGCTGGAATCCGAACACCGGTACAGAGTAGAGGAGCTGATAATACGGTTTGTCAGAACCATGAACAGAACACTCACTCTCTCTGATAAACCGATGAGGAATGAGTAACTCCGACTCTTTCATCTCTGTTTTTCAGTAATGGTTCCACCTTCTCACGCTCCAAAAACGTACAACAACATACAGCAAGATGCTAGCTGCTAAAGCTCCAACTTTACCGAGCGTCCGTGATGAGTTCAAGACGACTTGTAACAACCAAATGTGTATTAAATTGTTAAATTGTTTATTAAAATGTTCATATTTTTCATTTTGTATGAATACAAATTTAAATAAAAATGTTAGAACTAGTTGAACATGTTTCTATGATTAATAGAATTTTACAAAATTTTCAGGGGGCGATGTAGTTCATTTAGGGGGGCGACGGGCCTGAGCGTCTGTCCTTCTGAAAGCTGCAAAAACGCAGCAAAGCTGAGTCACAAAGACACCCTCTCCTCTCTGTGTGTCAGACTGTCAGCGTTGCAGACCTGACCCCCCTTCCTTCCCCCTCGCCGGCCCGCAAGCGTCACAGAGGAGAGCAGAAAAGGAGAGACCTAAAAAGAACTAACAACCAATTTCATAAAGTTTAAAGTTGTAACTGTAAGTAACAAGCAAAAAAACAGCGTGAAAATCAGTTTAGTATTTAGTGAGTTATGATTTAATAAACGCCCTGAAGCTTCATTGCTCTGACAGAGAGATTACACTGTGGAGCTGGGCGATCGGTCAGGAGGACGCAGTTGTTTATACGCTGATCGGTCTATCTGCACTCGATTGAGCTGGAGTTTTCTCAGGACCCGGATGTGTGGCACAGAAAAGTGAATTTAAGATTTGAAATTGAATTGTAAAACAATCTGAACGGTGGGAACTGAAACAGAAACTATTGAAACTGAATTTTCACTTGAATTAAATGCAGTTTCAAAGCAAATGAAGTCAGTTTCAAAACATTAAATTCAGTTTCAATTTAGTGAAAGTCTTTTCCAAACAAATAAATTGAATTTCAAATTAGTAATTCAGATTCATTTTTTCAAAGCATTTATTCAAGTTGAACAATTCAGATTCAATCCGAGCAATACATATTCAAATATAACTAATTCAAATTCAGTTTCTGATGGCACAAGTTTCTGCCCATAAAAATAAAATTCATATTGATTGATGATCAATATTTTTGAAAATATGAAAAAAAGAATAGAAAATATATTTTAAGTGCAACCCTGGCCATTTAATGCTATTCCTTAATGAACTACCTTCATGAAAGAACACATAAAATAAGGAACAAACAAAAACTGAATTTCATTCAACCTTTTATTCAAACATTTGAACCAAACCGATGGTCGGTCAGCTGAATAATTAAGTTAATTGATCAGGATGAGTCATAGAACAGAGAGAGGAGCAACAAAACCTTGTGTCATAATTATAAAAATAATGAATGTTGAATTCCATTCTGACAAAAATCTAAAGTTTGGTGAGTTCAGATGAAGAAAAGAGTTGATGGTTCATTAAATACAGCGCTGTGAGATGAAAGCCTCCCCCTCCCTCCCTCCCTCCTTCCGTGTCCGACTGTGAAGAGTCGTTGGTTTTATTATTTTGGGTCATGATTGACTGACTGAGTGATTTAAAGATCCTGTATTTGAACCGGGAGAAGACAGACAGCTGAACCACCCAGCGATCAGCTGTTTTTCATCCTCCATAAAAAAAGCACCTCAGCTTCGGCACATTTGTGTGTGTCGGCTCAGCTCGTGGTTCGGGTCTGGTGTTCGGGCTTCATGTTCTTCAGGTCACTTCGGGTTCAGGTCGTGTTTATCCCAGTTTGGTTTGTGGTAGATCATCATCCAGAGGATTTCTCCTCCAGACGTGGATCTTTACCGAAGCGACTCAGCTCGTATTCCTGCAGCTTCGAGCAGCTAAATGCTAAAACAAGTTGGTTGTGTTACCAGACTGGGTTTAATTCATTCTCTGCTCATTTTGCAAACGACCGTTGTTTGGTTTTTGTCGTACTTGTAAAAACCAAAACATTACCATGCTGGTTAACTAACAAACTAAACTTTTTTCCAGATATATTCCTCCGCCCCCCCCTCCTTGTAGCGACCTGCTGTTTTAGCGAGTAGCGAGTCGTGACCTGCTCTGTTTTGGACTGAGAGGGGAGGGAGTTAGTGATGGTGCTTCCTGTGTCTGTTCTCCTGATTGGTTAAGAGTAAATAATGACTGTAGCAATACATTACCTGGTTGGATAAAATGAAAAAATACGGAAAACTTTTTTATCTAACTTTTTATCGACCCATTTTTTTCTATTAAGCCACACGTCTATCGATAGATATATATTGATATTGAATTGTCGTCCAGCCCTACTTTAGACACAGCTATTCAAGACAGAACGATGAAGCCCATGAAGAGCCTTTCAGTACCACCCCAAGGCCAACGGGGATGCTGTAACACTCTAATCCCATTCCTGTTCTGTAATAGCATCAATGATACAGCCCGTTTAGATTCACCTCACTTTGGATAGCCTCCCCTCATCCATCATCCAGTATTTCACAAAAGACCAATGAGGAGGAATTATTTAATAACAGAAAGACCTGGAAAACAGAACGTATGGTGTCAGTTAGATCCCAGAAAAGAGCAGGAGGTTTAAACTGTATTGACATTCAGAGGTTGTGGGGAGGTTTTGCCTCTCTTTCTTGTCTTTTTGGCTCTCTGGCATCTGGCTGCTGAAGTGTTTTCATCTGCTGTGAGTGATTGATGCCATTGCCCTCTCCTCCTTGGGCATTTGCCCAGATTATTAAGCAACCCCTTGAGTGTGCCCTCAAAGAAATACCAATAAATCATCGACTAAACGTCTGTATCCAGAGGCCGAACAAAGGCTGTAATGTTCACTAAGCTTAAGTCATACACAACCTTGTGCACTTGTGCTCAGGAAGCTTGTCCTATACCTTTTCTCTACAAGCACACACCATAGTAAGAGCTAAATGACTGCAGTCCAGCCAGCTGAATCATGTTAGTGATAGCTGAGTATTTGGTTCTGCTCTCAGAAGGTCTGGCACCTGGAAGATGGATGTTTTATAGAAGAGCAGTTTATCTTCACATGTCGCCGGCCTGCCTGACTTCTGGAGATGGACGACAGGGATCCGGCTGTGACTGTGTGCTAGAACTGGTGGAGAGATCATTTTATGGACCTGGAGTTGATTTTTCATCGTAGTCAATGACTTCACATTTCATAGAAGTTGTGTAAATGACAAGCTACAAATGTAAAGTTGTGCTTTTGGTGATGGAAAGAGCCTGTAGAGTTTCTGATGGTCACAGAAAAGATCGTTTTTCTTTGAGTGTATAGGTTTTTCTGTCTGAAAGAACCAACTGCTGACTGGATATAATTTGTTAATTTTGTAGTGTTTGGAGACGCATTGATCAGTCATTACATTATGAACTATGTGACATTATATAGCTTGTAGCATTTTTTTTAGAACTTGAAGCTAAAAATAAATCCATCCATCTTGTGTGCCTAACTCCAGCGGTCAAGGGGCGAGAGGCGGGGTGGGGGAGACACCCTGGATGGGTCTATCGCAGGGCTAATTGAAGATGTATCTATTTAAAAGAAAAAAGATAACAAAAGTTTTTATTAAAGCAGCACTGAACAGTTTTTAACACTTTAAGTTAGAGCATTAAAATTGATCTCAATGATTATTTAGTTAGAAACTTGACCAGTTTCATGTTTGACAGCACTCTGCCCCCTCTACTGGCCAGATACCGCACTAGACAGTTTTGAGCCCCGGCCTGAGCCTCCAGGATGATGTAACTTTCTGCTTTACGGCAATAGTGAGCGGTCTAGCAACGCTAGGGGAGGACTCCTCCTGAGGAGGGATTGTTTCAGCAAGCGTTTCACGGTTTAACCAGTCTGATTATTAACCACATGTTGAAATATAGTAGAAAATAATGTTCTGAAAGATTTCCTCAACACCACCTCACAGATAAATGAATATATAAATAATTCTGCCCGAACCTGACGAGACCTGAATGTCTCCACAAGCTGACTCAAGCACGGTGAAGCCGGAAGGTAAAAACAACAAACCAGAGAGAGGAGGATGATTATGATGGACAGGTCAAACCCCCCACGGTCAACGGTGTGGCGACGGAGGACCGCTGCCATGTTGTTCCTATACCACGGACAGGACAGCGGAGGCTCCCCGCTCTCCACACACTCCCCTCTGGCTCAGTGACTCCCGGCGGCGGCTTGGCTGACACGCAGACCCGAGGCCAAACCAGGCGGCGTAATCCCGCAGCTACGCCTGGGTTAATCTCTCCTACACCGACCTGATAATCAAAGTCTTCCTCTACAACACCTCACAGGTAAATAAATCCATGGAATCGATGACGCACAACCCGCATGAAACGTCGACACCGGACCGGATTAGCCTACACCCATGAGCTAGCTGCTATCCTAGCCGCGATGTTTTGCGCAAGCTGCCAGCCAAACGAGACCGAAAGTCCGTCAGATCTTCGCCGGTCCACAAGGGACCCGGGGGTTTTGCTCACCAGCAGACCCTAAAGTCTCATCAGCTTCGCGCTGAATTACATGGTTCGTTTTATTCTGCTCACACACACCTGAAACGCACACCTGTATGCTCAGACAGCTGAGAGAGAGGCAGGAGAGAAAGATAATAATAACAATAATCTTTATTTATAAAGCGCCTTTCATACAGAAAAAACTGTAACTCAAGGTGCTTAACAAGTTAAAATGACCCCACATAAACCACATTCCCATCCCTCCCCCATAAAAAGCACACATACGCAAACACACACACACATACACACAAAGGGCATTGGGCTGAGTACAGATGAGCAGGTTCTAAGGAAACGCCATCAGAGGAGCCCTCTGCACCAGCAGCAGCAGGTCAACAGCAGCAGCCAACGCACCGACACGGGGCGACCAGAGGAGGCAGGGCTGAGACCCCACCTCCACCTGGAGAACCAGGCAGCCACAGCTGACCACCGCTCCCGAGGCAGAGGACTCCCTCAGAGGAAACACTGGAAGGAAGATTAAAATAACAAGTTAAAATATAAAATAACACAAGATAAATATAAGAATAAACAATAAAACTGTAATAAAACTAACTAAATACCTAAAATCTATTAGACTAAAATCAGCTAAAGGTTAGACTAAAAGCAGTTAAACAGGCTAAAAGTAATTAAACACAATAAGTTAAATTACACTAAAAGCAGTTAAACAGGTTAAATAAATAAGAAGTAAAAAGGTGAACTAAAAGCATTTAAACAGACTATAATAAATAATACTCAGTTAAAAGCTAGCTTAAAAAGGTGGGTCTTGAGCCTGCCTTTAAACACATGAACGTTCTCTGCAGCCCTGAGGTTCTCCGGCAGCCTGTTCCAGAGGTGAGGGCCATAATAATAAAAAGACGCCTCACCGTGAGTATGCGTTCTAACTTTAGGGATGACAAGCAGACGGCTGCCAGAGGAGCGCAGAGACCGCAGAGGTTCATATGGTAAAAGCAATTCTGAGAGATAAGAAGGCCCAAGACCATTAAGACACTTAAAAACCATTAAAAGAACCTTAAAATCGATCCTAAAACACACAGGTAACCAATGCAAAGACTTCAGGATGGGCGTAATGTGCTCCCGCCTCCTGGTCTTCGTCAGGACACGTGCTGCTGAATTTTGCAAGAGTTGTAAACCTGAGATACTCTTTTTGGGAAGACCAGAAAGCAGGGCATTACAGTAGTCCATTCTACTGTTGATAAAAGCATGCATCAGTGTCTCTGTGTTGGCCAGATAGAACTTATAATATTTATACATTCAAAAGAAATGTCAAAACAACAACTTGTCTGACAGATTATTAGCTGAAAGCTGTCGCAGACTGGGCTGGAAAAAGTTCAGGTGTGAGATGATTTATGACAGTAAAACTGAAACTTTTAATCATAGCCTCATACTACCCCCTACTGGTTAAAAGTCGCTCAGTATTGCTTTAAAAAGAGAAAATATATTTTATGACGATGTTGACGTTTTTGCACAAGATTTTCTTTAAAAAAAAAAAAGACATTCAATCTTCTCAATCCAGTTGATGCTTTCAGCTAAAACGTTCTAAAGCAGATTCAGGGTTTTCAAACATGAAATTCAAATGTCCTAATGAGATCAATGTTGCACACTTTTCATACCAGAACAAATACACACTGCGGTTGTTTTCACCCGACAACAAATATATTAAATTAGCAGAATGTACTAAGACACTATAACATAGAATTACTGAGGTAGAAGTTACAGATGCCCTCAGATCTATAAAACACAGAAACCTGGTATAAAGAACGTCAGCCTGCCTTCAGTGAGATACCAAGGTTTCGGCAGATGGAGTAACTAGGATGTTGTTGATCAAAATGACGTTTGACTCTCTCTGAGCAGATGTAACTCATGGGACTCATTCTGTACTGGTTCATTCATCTTTGAAAACTTTGTAACGCCTCCTTTTCTCTGATATCGACATCGACAGGATGCTTTTAGCTCTTAGCTGACTATTATTGACACGAAGCTGGGACAATGAAGCTTGTCAATGTTATGTCTTACGTCCATCTATCTGCGTTGCTATGGTTACACCTTAATCTCAGACTCTTCTACCTTTTTATTAACTTGAACCAGACCTGCTGTAAAAATCTAAGATAAGTACTTTGCGAAGCAGTTTATTGATGAGAACAAATACATTTTTGAATGTAGTGAGCATCAAGCTCTGACTTAGACTTTATCACCGTTTTGACTCTGCAGATCCACAGATTTAAAGGTTGAAGCTAATTGTGAAATGGCTAAATGCATCATGACTTTGGTTTAATACTAAAAACATCTTAAGAATGTTTTTTTTCTTTTGACCCCAGAGCTGCCTTCAGTCTTTAATGTTCTAAGAACTGACAGCTGTATCGCCACACACTCACTGTTGCTTGAAATGAAAAAAAAAAGTTGCATAATTAGATATTTTGACCAGCAGAGCATCTCCTACTGATAATATTCTCACCATTATCTCATCAACATGCTCATCACAAACGGAGCATCACAGCTGTGCAGAAAATCAAGCTGTGTCTTGATGCGTTGCTCAGAAGTAGCATTACTAAAAAATCCCTCTATCGTTAAATAATAAACATACTGTACATATCTTGGACAATTTTTCCTCAAAAACTCTAAAGTATGAGCTTCAGAAGACGTGCTTCCTGTTCATCCTGCAAATTTAAGAAGTCACCTCTATTTTATGAGGTGCAAAATCAAAATCTCTCCTTTGCTTTCATAAAACAACAGACTGTTGATGTTTTAGACTAAACTGTTCTAATTGAGTGACCTATCGATTTATCAGCTATTTGTTTCGGCACTAATGCATGCAAGTAAAGCCCTGCTGTGCACCGTGACAGCAGGATGCCATGTGAAGCTGTGTGGGAGTCAGGAATCGACGCAGCATCTGGGTCAGTCAGACAACAAGAGATGCATGCATGTAATCAGCAGCTACAGCTCCTCGGGCTCTACCTTCAAATACAAACTGCTTTCTGCTCTGTTGTGCATATTATTAGCAGAGTTGCTGAAAACATCCCTGCTGCCTACTCAGGGCCTTGAAGGCAAACCGTACGCTGACAGAAATGCAAAAACATCTCATAGGTTTGTGTCCAGAGTTGAACAAAACTCAGTAAAACTCTCCGGTCTTGTTTGACAGAATAAATTACCCAGCTGCTTCACTTTAACTCTAAAGTGGAGGATTTTTGCAGACATCGCAACTTGATTTGATTGCAATCCTTGAGTTTAAAACTTTCTATGTTTCATCCTCTAATTAAACCGCTCCTAGCCAAGTTTCTTCTAGTAATAAACACAGTTTGGTAATTATGATTAAAATGTATAATTAAGGAAATCAGACTGTTGTCATTAAAAAAATCACTTCATATTTTCAGCACCAGAGTCTGGTTGACAGACATCAGTTAGTGTCCTCCTAAAGCTCATGTAACAGGTTGATTAGCAGGCTGTTTAAAGCTGATTAGAATTAAAACATTTAAAAAAAAATCATATTTCTATAAACAACAAAAGTAAAGTAGTTTATCCCCACCAATGTGTGAATGACTGCTGTGTTGTACAGCGCTTTGGGGAGTGTGAAAAAGACACTCTAGAAGAAGGTGCTCTATAAATACAGGCCATTTACCATTTCTTAGTGTCATAGGAGAGTAAAACAACATGAAGAGGCTTGTGTGTCCCTTGGAGTTCTCTCTAACACATCAGGCAGCACGTTGTCACAAATACGTTAGGTTATTGAGGCTAAGTGTGCAGCACTCCACAGAATCTATAGAGCCACAGATGATACTAATGTACCTCTTCCTCTGTTTTTACACAACTTGAGGAAAGCTGAAAAACTCTGTTTTCTCTAAATGTTCCTCTTAGCATCACCCTAATTGCCCCTTAAACATATAAGTTTCCTCTTAATGGGTTGTCTTGTTTCCTAATGGTCTGGTTGCATAAAATAATAGAAATCACACGGTCTGTGCTGCTTATTGTTCTATCTCCTGTCCTCTTTACTCATCCAACCCTCCTTGTAAAGTAACTAAGAACTTTTGCTCAAGGTTTTCTAAAGTTAAATGAACCATTTAACAGCCGAAGGGAATTTTCCCAATAGCAATAAATAAATAAATAAATAAATAAAGGTTAAAAAACGAAACAAAAAGCTGTGGTCCGTATTTCCTGACAGCCTGATTAAAGTTTGAGTTTGGTTCAGTTAAAGGTGGGTGGATTATTCTAGGTCGACTTGGGGTTGTGATGTAATGGTGCCTTCCAGTCTGAATGGCTCACTGAATGAAATATAAACCTAAAAGATCAATCTGAGTTACAGGGAGTTCATCCTGATAAACCAACTGTAAAAAGTTTCATTTTGTTTCTGTTTGGATTTATGAGGATATTTTTTAAAAACATTTTTAAACTCCTTTTACTCACATAACTAGTTTTTTTTACTACATTTGCAAATTATACATTAAAACACACTGTAACTTAGTTACATTACTAGTTACTTCTTTCAAAAGTAACTCAGTTACTTTAAGTTACTCGTTACTTTCAAAGTAACTAGTTACTAGGGAAAGTAACTATGTTATAATCAAAACAATTATATATTATAAATTACCCACCTAAATGTACTGTGATTTATTGATGCTGAGGGCTTCATGTAAATTACTGGTGGATCTTTCAGAGGTGATCAATTCATCAGTTACTTTTTTATTCTGTCTTTCTGACAGCCTGGTATCAAATAGACCAGAACTTCAACAGTTATCACTCTTAACTCATTTCAAGTTGCATCAAACTAAAATTTTTGTAACAAAAATGTTCAATCAAAACAACAGGATGGTTCTTAAACCAACTTATTTATTTAATTTTGGTCCATCCTACCTTTATTCAGTAGAGCTGCTGTTTTGTCATGACTGATGAGTTCAGTCTCCTCAGAAGGAGATCTTAGTTTCCACTCAGCTTTGACCACAGGCTGCTATCAGAACAGAGCTGACACGGTTTTTCAGAACCAGCAGCACAGCTACGTCCAAAAAACCGACAAGCAACGACGAACTCCGACTCTTTCATCTCAGTTTTTGTTAAATCCAGTGGTTTCACCTTCTCATGGTCCAAAAACGTACAACGACATACAGGATGAGCTGCTAAAACTCCAACTCTAACGAGCCACCTGCTGTGTTCGGATGGTGCAGCGTGGGCCTGGAGGATGAGACCAGGTCCAGTTCACAGCTCAGCGCGACCAGCTGCAGGCGGGTCTGCCGTCTCGTTGTAGCAGGTGTAAAGTTTGAAACTTGATAAAAATGAGAAGCGATTGGAGAGCTCCAGATGAGGCGGAGGTGACTCCGGCCTCCGGGAACCGCGGGCGGTTAGAGTTCCGACCCGGGCCACCTCAGACCAGGATGAGCAGATGAACCAGATCGGCCCGGTGTTGAGGTGAAGACCCGGTTTCTGGGTCTCTCGCTCCTATCTGAGTCCACTCACCATCCGGCGGGATCGGAACAGGTGCAGAGGTCTGAGGAAAACGGGGCGTGAAGCTGATCCACACCTGAGCAGGATCATCAGAGCTGTAGCCCGCAGCCGCCTCTGTCACCTCGACAGGACAGGAGGGATCTCAGCCTCTGGAGTTTCCGCCGGACAGACAATCGAAACATTGTTAGGTCCAACAGACGTCACCAGCGGGAGTCGCAGCGGTGTCCTCCTCGGCTCCCGCTGCGTTGCACGGAGGAGCGCTCACAGGTGAACAGGGTGCGACTCGCGACCGGCTGCTCCCCCCCATTATAAGGTCACACGCCTCCTCCGTTTCTTCCCGCTGGCGCCGGACCCGCCTGACGCAAAGTAACGAATAAAGAGCCTAAAAAAAGCCCAGTAACGAGGAACGCGTTCCTGATTTTGGGAGACTAACGTGTTACCGTGTTCGTTACCGCAATAGTAACGTAGTTACTGTAACGCGTTACTTAATAACGCGTTACTCCCAACACTGCCTAAAACACAGTAGACATGCAGAACATCACATCACCCTTCTTGAACTCTCCTGCTCACAGTTCAAGAATGATTTTTCTCAGCATTTGTTGATTTGAGGCTCAAATTCTATTGATGATAAACTAGTGTGCCTGTGTGTGTTACTGTAGTGACCCTAATGAGCCACTGGCAGCATCTTTAACATTTCTGTATTATGTAAGTTCTTGTCACACTATAGATAGGCAGGCAGACACTTTATTATTAAAATTATTAATAATTAAAACAAAGTTTTCTTATACAGTTTATATAAAAAAACACATGTACTGTATGTAGTCCTAGCTGAGAGAATCACTAAAAACCCAAACTACTGTTGAAATTGGTAGAAAACATGTTCTTTTGTGTGTGTTTATTTTAATATTTTGTGAGCATTCCTCTGTTTCCCAGCTGGACCACAGGAGACACATCCATTGTCTCTCTCCTTTGGTCCCCCTCTTTCCAGTTCATTCATTACGTACTGCTTGGTCCCCCCTCACCCCCCCCATGTTGCATCTTCCATTCTCTCTGATCTACAGATCAAAATGATGCCCTTTGTCTCCCTCTCTTCATGCAGTGTTGTGTAGAAAACAACTCCACCATGGAGATGAGGGAAAAGGATAGCACTCCTCTTTGATCTCTTGTTTGTCATTCAGGCTCTTTGGAAGCCGCCGTTTGTGAGCGAACGTGCGCACGTTTGCTCCTGTGCAGTGTGAGTGGGTATTATTGTTTGCCTGAGGGCAGTGTGTGTGTGTGTGTGTGTGTGTGTGTGTGTGTGTGTGTGTGTGTGTGTGTGTGTGTGCGCGCGCGCAGAGGGACAACAAACAGAGGTTTCAAACCAAAAAGATGTCAAACAGTAGAAGGTTTTAGAGGATGCAGAGTGCAGCGCAGGGCCTTCTTCCTGGTGTCACACTTTAGAGCAGCCAGATCAACAACAGTATGTGTACTTGATGCTTTGTGCACACAATGAAAACAAAAAGTGTGTGTGTTTTTGCTCCATTATGTTACCATTCTCTCCAGTCATTTGATCCTGTTTGTTTGGCTCACAAAGGGCTTCGGCCCACTATTAAAACTTTAGAGCTGCGTTTCAGAGTAAACTAGAGTTTCTGGAGGAATTCAGCCCAGAAATACAGAAACAAGTTGCTGAAAAGACCAGGAGAAAACAGTAGACGTCTTGTTAAAACCCCCATGTCCTGATGTGTTGGACTTTCTCTCTCTGTTTGTCCTCTGTGTCATTCTGCTGCTCAGCTATAATCCTGGAGGTGAGGCTTTAGCCTCCTGCTGTTGTGGATTACAGGTCTCCGTGACTTTATCTGAGAAGACACGTTGTAAAAAAATATCACTTTTTATGTGCTTGAATACTTTTCTGAAGTCACTACAAATAGAAAAAAATAGCTATAGAATAAAACACAGTGTTGGCTCTTTGTTTGACATGTTTACATTTCTGAATGTTGTATTCAGTGAAATATTTAACTTTGCAAAAAGAAAATGAAATAGAAATCCATCCTCTGCATCCTCTAAGATATAAAATCAAATGCATCCACTGTACCATGAACGTAGGACGTCCAAACCATTTAACTTTTTGTTTTGCAATAATCTAAATATGTCCACTGACATTTTTATGTAATATAATAGAAGCAAGCTCCCAATGTTCAGACAGTAATTTGTTAGTTTTTGTATTTCAAATAAGAAACATGATACACTTGAATTTTTATATTATTTTTTCTAGCAGGTTGTCGGAAACAGGTTTCCTTCTATCGTTGAGTGCATCTTCAGTGCTGTCTGTGTGGGTAGAAATTGAACAAACCATTGTTGTATGATAGAGCTGCAGGAAGTGCAGCTTGTTTCAGTTGCGGAGTGAGTTTTCTTTTAGGAATTTTTATATTTTTATCCTGGTTTGGATGCTGTGTTGCTTGGAAGATTTTTTATGTCTTTTTTCCACTTTATGACCTCTTGTTAGGATGTGTAACCATAGCAACAAGGAACTTGTTTTTATAGAGGAAGCAGCTAATTGACATCTCGAAAGCTCACATAATACCCAAGCTGTGACCCAAAATCCCAGAGGAAGAGACGTAGATGTAGAGCAGGAGCACGGCGGAGAGAGAGAAAGATCCCACATGGATCATAATTGAGAATGTGAAATATCTTGTGAATAAGATGGAGCTTGAAGCTGATAAGGACCCAGCCACACAGAATCATGAGTTTCACAGAGACATGGCTGCTAGATCATATGACCAACTCCAACATCTCTCCTCAGCTTTCAGACAATAACAGCAGGCAAAGATTAAAGAGGAATAGAAAAAGCAAAGGAGGTGGATTAGCAGTGCTAGTCAACAACAAATAGTGTAATTCAGGACATGCTGCTGTGAACTATAATCTCAGCAGCTCAGATATTGAACTATTTTAATTTAACAGCAGTGTCTAAGTTCCCTACAGCCTTAAATGTACCATAATGGTACAAAAGGACTGCATAACTTTTGCAAATGCAATTTCCACTTTAACATTTTGCACCCCAACGTAACTCTCAAAGACCAAAGTGATATACGTACTGCTGCAGACCCAACAGCGTCTCTCTGTGCTGGTGCAGTCTGGTATTCTGCATGTATAAAGTGCCTGATTCTTAAGGATCTACGCTTTTTTCAACATGCATTTAGTATGAAATATTTAGTGTCCTGAGAGTCTGGTGGTATTTGCATGTCAGGAAAAGAAATGAGGAAAAGGATCAGTCTGCTAGAGTGGTGTTTTAACAACATGATGTCTAGTTCAAGTGTTACGAATCTGAAAGGGCCACATAAGAATCCATGGACGAGTCCGATAGGGATGGACGTGCGGCTCGGATGCATACAGCTGCTGCAGCCCCTCATCCTGGAGCTGCTTAGGTTGTACCATGCCAACTCATGGTGGACATGGTTTAAGGGCCAGAAATAGGAGGCTCACAGACCAGATCCACCTTTTGAGTATCCCTGGTTTAGTTCATTATGGCTTCCAGTGATAAGTCTTAGACTCTACAAATAATTTAGCAAAAGTAGCATCTGGTAGTTACTATTTCTCATTCAGGATATGAAACATTATATTATAGAACATTACTGCAGATACAGCTTCACCTCCAGAAGAAAGCAAACAGAACCAAAACTAATCATCTTGTGGGATGATTACCACAGAACACTAATGAATACAAACACTTCCCATAAACACACAGCAGGAGCAGAACAAGCACATGTAATACTTGCAATTGGCTGTATCAATTGAAAACATTATTCCACTATACAATTCTACTGAGTGGCACAATGTGACACACAACAACAGTTAGTATCACTTTACCCTTTGTAGACTGCTGTCAAAAATTTGCATCAAACCTTTTCTGGCCTGAAAGTGACCAAATGGAGTACTGGTATTAGTACTTTCATCAAAAACTCATATCTAGTCATTTACATGTCTACTGCCCTCTGGTGGACAATCTCGAGATTGAAAGGGACAAATTCCCCCCCCCCCCCCCCCCTTATTACTGTTATGTTTTTAACAGAATAATATATAGTTGTTACAATAGCCAATAAATTGTTTAGTTTTAAAAACTATGTATTTTTACTAATTCAAATTCCAGGCTTTAAAGAGGTAACTAAAGTTTACTGTAAATGTGAACTCAGTACTTTTGATGGATACAGGGGGGCAAGTGCTCACAGTTAACGTGACCGTATTGACTTCAATTCAAAAGCAATGCTTGAGTAAGTGACTGCAATGAATGCAAGCGAGGGACAGATCATCATCTGCTCCTCTGTTCCGCATCACCAGCCAAGGACGGATGACTGAAGATGATTATTGTTTCTGCTCAGGATGGCTGTCAGGTGACAGCTCCTCCCTGCCGCCACCGAGAATCCAAACCAAGCGGATCAAACAATCAAGGCTTGACACCACCGTTTTATTAAGCATCCCCCTGCTAATCCAAAGTCAAAGGACGTTTTCAAGGTCTCATCTCTGTTAAAAAGAAAGGCTTCATATCACATGCTGTTGCACATTGGTTGTGAAGAAAAGGGCAACTTTAACGTAAACTCACCTCATTTAGCAGGAATTCATTAAGCCGGTCTGCATTGGCCAGTGATTCTGAAGCCATGAGCCTACGCACACACTCATCGCGTCAGCAGAGTACGTGTGTGCTGTTAAATGAGCCAAGAATGCACTGAGGCTGTTTTATACCAACATCTACCCTAAATAATGAGTTTTCAGAAAAGTCAGCCAACAATGGAAAGCAAACTATCCATAGCATATACGTATTTGAGTGCTTCTGATGCTTCTGAATGCCATTTGTGTCTAATAATAAGTGTGCTGATGATTATAACACCAACAATTATAAACCCATAACATTAGGTTTGCACACAACATGTAGCAAGCATTGCGATTATCTGCTGAAATAGTTGACCGTGCAATCTGGTCAATTTTGTGGCAATAAAATTGTTTTTCTTTTTTCACAGTAAGTTCATAATAGTGTCATTAAGAGTCCATTTTCATCCTCTTCTTCTATTGTGACCTGATACCTCATATTGAAAAAAACCTTTGACTTATACATTAAAATATATTTTTTTTACATTGATAAAAGTTTGAAAGTACAGGTAATATACCTGGAGACATTAATCTTATATACAGTGTCTTAACTTTGTCTTGCCCTTGAGGTTTCTTGACTTTGTAATATATATAGCAGGGGTACTCAACAGCTGAATCTGACACACATGCCTCACCATTCTGGCCACATATTGTGTTCCTTAACCTTGTCTTTTATATGGGGTTTCTTAACCTTGGGTTTTAGATGTGTTTTTTTTTATACCTTGTATTGAAAATGGTTTTTCTTAACTTTGTCTTTTATGTGTTGTTTCTTAACCTTGTATTGAATATTGGGTTTATTAATCCTGGGCTTTATTTGGGGTTTCTTAGCCTTGTATTGAATATGGGCTTTCCTAACCTTGCCTCTTATGTTTCTTAACCTTTTATTGTGCATGGGGTTTCCTAACCTTGTGTTTTTAGTGCGCCTCCTAACCTTGTGTTGTATATGGGGTTTCTTAACCATGTGCTGAATATGGAGTTTCCCATGTCTTCTGTATGTTTCTTAATCTTGTCCTGTGTATGAGGTAATTTGACCTCGTCTTTTATAAGGAATTTCTCAGCCTTGTATTTTAATTGGGGTTTCTTGTATTGTCCTGTATATTGGGGTAGGGCTGCACACTATTTGACCATCACATTATTGTGTACAATATCAATATCTCAAAAGACTGCTTTAAATTCTAATATATTCTGTATAAGTGTAGTGTTTTCCTTCTCTGTATGCAAATACAGTGCTGTCCAATCCAGTGGACTCTTACTGTCTCTAATGCCTACATCTGGTTTAGTGGTATAGGTAGGTATAGGTATAGTGAAGACCTTTCTTTCTGGTCTCTTGTCCTGTTCTTGTAATTTGGGTTTCTTGACCTTGTCTTGTATATGACTTTTGTGACCTTGTCAATAGTAGTTTTATAGCAGAAACACCCATCTTGAGCAGACTGACCTTATGTTAAGTTAAGCTTCCACTAATTGGATTTCAAGATGGATGTGTGTAACCTGAACAATGGAAAAGAGCAGACTGGGGACATTGATTTCCTGCATGTAACATTTTTTTTTATCTCAAAGTGTGCCTCCCAGCGTAATACATCTCTCGGGCTCTGTAGCCACTAATTGACTTCACACGAACTCCTTCTTGGCCAATTACAGTTTTGAGCTTCAACAGTGAAGGAAAAAATACTGCTACCACTTGTTGCAGGCAGGAAAGCACTCCACACCTCTTCCATTTGTGAGGAAAGGTGTTTAAGAGGAGTCAGACTATCACCTTTAGTGATCATGGATGGGACTGCCGGTGATGGAACTGATCCAGTCTCTGTTTCCTGTTCGGTGGGGAAGAAAAATCAGGTCATGATTCTTAAATTCGTTTGTCACCTTCCTTGTAGAGTCAAGGCGCCCAGTGTCCCTTAGATGCTAATCAGTTAATTTTCTGTCTGCCTGTTGCCCCAAGTTGCCAAATGGACCTTACCAGGTGGTAATTAGCAGATGTTGGGGCTTTTCTCACTATTTCCAGTTGCATTGTCATAACAAGGCCCATTAGACACCCACTGACACCTCTTCTGGTTACATCTCTTACTACCTCTGCTCTCTCTTTTTAGGAAAAGCATTCTGTCTGTGCAAACTCTTTGTATACTGACTTCTTATCTGAAGTGCTTGTCAGATGTTTTGGCCCCAGTGAGTAGAGGGCATTCTGGTGTGCCAAAGCTTTGAGGATTTAATAGAAGAGAAAGGGTGATAGCTTCAGCTCAGTGCTCAGTTTCTTTTAGTGCAGACTCTTGGGTAAATCTGTTGCATCTTTAGCCATGTTAGCTCTATAAATCCCCATTTGTTGGTCAGTGAAAGTGAAAGGATGTGGGGGTTTGTGCCTAAAGCAGCATCCGCAGGTTATTTCCGATCTTTCTGAATGAAATGAATTGGCACATTTTGGATGGAATAACAAACTTGTATGTTTCGTATACCCCTGTAGGATTTGTTTTACTAACTTCACACATTAGGATTTCACAGTCACAAACTTCTTGAATTTTTCTGAATTCATTTAATAAAACCTTAACTTTTGAGTGCAGTTTTATCACAGATCTCTGCTGGTTCAGAGTACAGAAAGCTGATAAACTGAACAACCACGTAGTCTTTGATCTGCTGTAGTACAGGTTTCGTCTCCTTTCTGATGACGTCTCCTCCTCTGTCACCATGTCCTCACTTGGACACCTCCAACATCACGATGTCGACAGCAGAAAATGTTGACTTGCACAAAAATGGCTTATAAGAGTGCAGAAGGAGCTCTGCAGATAGCTTTAACCCAGGGAGATTATAGGTGAGAGACTGTGATTTCCACAGTCCTTTTCATTTTCTACTTTTATTCCCAGTCACAGCTTTTTATTTTTCTTCCTCTCTCACAAAATGATGCTGGAATATGGAGTTTAACGTACAGGAATAAGTTGAAATTATTATGCATGTTCAGGTTTCAATCACACACAAAGATTGTCCAATGATGTCCTCAGCTAAAATCTAATCAAATTCTAATAAATCAGTGGAAAAAAGTCTGTTTAATGCTGTGAATGTTCAAAACTCAGTCTTTTGGATTGAAATATGGCACATTTTTATGCCAGGGTTGTACGCTCAACAGCTGTCAAAATCATTCTACTGGTTAAAAAGATTATAAAAAAGATTTTAAAGAGCAATATCTGATTCTAAATGTTGCATTTATTTAACTTTGAGCTGACAAAATTGTTTCTCTCATCTGCATTCAATGTGTTTAGTTTCAAGAGAATTTCACTGCTTTAAGACTTTTTTAAATTAAACAAAAATTTACCACATGTTTATTATTTGAGCTAAAAAGGAAATGCACCCTAAACGTTTCATGAGGATAATATAAATGGTTGCCCTCCCTTCAAGGGATATTTTGGCCATTTTGATGTCAAAGTTGTAAATAATCATTATCTGATGTAGATAGCTTACTGACCTGCCTCTTTTTGGCAAAATAAAGTTTATGTCTGACTGGACTGATGAGTATTAAAGGCTCATTTGAGTGCAACCAAAACCATCTTAAAAAGCTCAAACTTATTACATTTCATAGTATTTTGTGCAATGCTATTTTATGCACATTTGCATAAGTTTCACATTACACCTGGCATTTTGGCAGAAATGTTAACAAAATCCTGCTGAACTCGACCCTTAATTTTACAGGAAGTGCTGAGTTTTATTGCTGCGGGTGATATATAAGAATTGGTGTCCTAAAAAAACCTCATAATGTGAAATGAACAGCAGTCATACTAGCACATCAGTCCTGTCTAGACCTTTCTAGAGGCTGTTCAAAATGCAGTCAAAATGTAAAAATAGTAATATCTATGACCTTTACACAAAACACTATTCAAAATGGCCAAAACATCCCTTTAAGACTAACATTTAACTAGGGATGCTCCGATCACGTTTTTTGCTGCCGATCACCAAGTGTGCTGATCGGCGATACCGATCACCAATACGATCACATGGATTGACTGTAAATTTCACATTGTAGTAACGATGAGGGCTAATGGCTACTTGATCTGTAGAAAATAAACCATAAATCACCTTCATTTGGAGAAAAACAGGGTTTACTGACTTTTTCCAAGATGAAAAAAAATACAGAAACTTGAAGGCACCATGTAGACATCCATCCATCCATATATTATTTATAGATACATATTTCCAATCCTTATAGAAATCTATTATTTTAATCCATATAGAAATCTATTATTTTTATATATATTTGAATAATTAAACATATGTTCTTGTGCACAAGATCCCCATTAATTAATTTGTGGTTGAAATAACATTTTGAGAAAAATATTTTTTGTCTTCTACTGCTATTCAGACGCAGAAAAGTCGACATTGTTTTTACCCTCTGGTCCATTTTATGCCCAGAAAGAACGAATTAATTACTGACAATGATCTGATCATTACTAAAGAGTCTACCTGCTCTCAGCTTCTCCTCCCTCTACCTGTCAGATCCACCTGCACTGCGCGCTGCTCTCCCCTCTCCACATGATGCGCGGCGTGGCTTTATCCTCTCCTCCTGGTGCATGATCAGCGAGCTCTTTTCCAACTCCGTCATTAATATTTATGCGCAACGTGCAGCAGCAGCAGACTCTGTGCAGCTGCAGGAGGAGATGCAGCTGAGCGAGGCGCGGGACTCACCGCCCAACGTCGCCTCCTGGTCTGAGCTCCGAGTCCGAACCAACTATAAATGGAGCGGTCTGTTCAGTGAATGGTGAGTCCCGGCTGCGCAATGAACTCGCGGTTGTACCGCAGATTTTCTGTGCGCCTAGTGACGTCTGGTTTAGGAGCTATTGATCGGCTGGTATGATCGGAATATCGAATTTACCGATCACATTTTTTTCATGAATATCGGCCGATTTTGATCGGTGCCCGATCAATCGGAGCATCCCTACATTTAACCATTTATTGTACAAGCGACCTGATTTGATCACTTTTAAATCTCGATCTGTAGTTTAAACATGAAACTTTTCATAAACGTTTAAAAACAGTAAACACATAAAAAAGAAAGAAAAAGTAAACAAGAATATGTTATTAAAGGAACACATTTCCTCCACAGTGATGTGAGACGCTTACTAGTTACGACTAACACTTGATTACAGTTGTTTCTCCCAACAGTGTCACAATCAGTTATTAAGTTTAGAGGTCAATTACTTTTTCATGAAGGAGAGGTGATGTAGATGCTTGTGAAATTAGAGCTATGGGAAACGAGCGTGGGGAAAAAAAGCTGAAATTGACTATGGTGAAGAAAGAAAAGATGGCTGATCCAGGGAAGGCTGTTGGCAGGTTGGAAAGCGATCCCGGCTGTAGGTGTGAAGAGCCCCGTGGGATTCTGCCACGCCTGATGGATCTCCACCGTGAGGGAGGCAGAGATGGAGCGATGGAGAAATGATGAAATGGCAAACGGAGGGAGGCATGGTGAGGTTCCACATGTGCTGCCATGCATCATCATTACTCCTCTGTGCAGAGACCCCTCTTCCCTCCCACCGCCACTGCCCTTCGCTGCTCCTTTCATTTTTAATAATTTCCTGCCCTTGAACCTCAGCCCCCTATTTGATCCCTCCTGTATGAGAGGGAGAGCAAGATGAGCATCCACAAAGGCTCCCATTGTGTCCCACAAGCCTCACACTTGCAGCATGGTCGGTCACTGATGCACTGCCCTGTAACCTAGTGGGAAACTGCATCTCCCCCACTACCCTCCCCTCCTCTTTTTCTCCCCATGTTTGGAGATATGAGATAACCCAACCTGACAGGCGGGCCACAAAGACGACACTGTTAGATGAGTGGGAGTCTGCTAGCTTTGGGCCGGGGAGGTGATTTGCATTTGTTCATAAACGAGGATACGAAACAGAGGCTGATTTTGCTGCAGCAGTGGGGTGTCTACCATTAGTTTGCAGGAGTCCTGTGGAAACAATTACCATCCTTTGCTACCCGTACCAAAACCAGCTTATCTCTCCAGGCTATGTGTAATAAAAAACGTTGTTTTGGGATGTCCCTGGGGGTGGAATAACAACTTCTTTAACACAAGAATACTCACTGAGAGGGAGCGAGGTGAATGTTCTTGTATGGGAATTTGTATATTTCATGTCCCACAGCTTCTGGGAACACAGACCGCAGGCTTGTGGCTTGTTGAGTTGATGCATAGTCAGACCCAGCTTTTGTTTCCTTGACCCAAATTCCTTGAATTTGTTGCACCACTTGAAACTCCATGCAGTTACATAATGCCTCGCTTTGCCCCGGTCCGTGTTTATACCTCTACCAGTGACTGAACTATTTCAGTCAAAAGATTAGCTTGTGTGTGCTGCAAAGCACAAGCCCCAGGAGCTGAGTCGTGTTGAGCACTCTGTATGTAAGAATCCTAAAAAAACCCATTTCCCTCCAAAATATTTTTAGTTTTTGACAGATTGTGAGGCAACACAGCGCTGCTGCTGATGTGCACTCGCAGCAGAATTCACTTTACTCCCTTAGGGAGGATGAACACGACCGAATGAAGTTTACAACATTTCTGAACCTGGTTGGTGAAAGCTTTTTTATTTCCTAGAAACCAAATCTCTTATACTTTTCTGTTAAAAACCAGCGTCACAAAAAGCACTTCCAGAGGGGAAATCTCACAGTGTGTCGAATGTCTCACACTTTAGGAATGCCATAGCTCTTTTTCCTCTTTGTCACTATGCAGGATGAACATTTTCCACCTCTGACTGCCAATTTCAGCTTGTTTGAACCCATTTTTGAACGAGCGTGTCTGAAGTGGAGAATGGATTGAAATGCAGTTGGAGAATATTTCTTAGGGAGGTCAAAGGAAAGCCAGAATGAGGATTACTGAAGTGCTGCACCTAAATGCACCGCTCCAGACTTTAGCACTGTGATGGAATATTAATCAGCAGATTTCGATGTATTTACAATCTCAGCAGGTGTCTTGCTGGAGGAATCTGGCTGACGGAGTCTCCATTCAATAGCTTAAAGCAGGTCTCATTAAAAAGCTGTCATTATTCACCACCTGGATGCGGCTTAGCTTTGATTTGTCAACATTTCCTGATCTGGAGAAGATCTGCAGGATCTTAAGTCTGCTGTCAGAGACTCTGGCAGAAAGCATTAACACTTTTAGATGTGTTTGAGGCTGCACACACAGATGAGCAGAGGCACCTTTGCAGGTATAGTTACTGTGATAAAAATCAAAACAAACGGCCCACTGTGTTTGATGCTGATAACTGATCCTTGTGATCACCACCTCAGTCAGCTGGAGAGCTAATTTTGCTCTGTAGTGTTTGAACTGTAGCTGAAAACATATTCAAAGCACATTCTGTCGGTCCTTTCTTTTGGAGAGTTAGTTCTTCTCCACGTACAGCTGGTCCACACAGAGGGTGTATAACCAAGCAAGAGACGTGTCTCCGTTTCCTCCTCCTCTCTTCATCTATCTGACATCAGTCACTTAGAGGAGAATGGTACACTTCCTTTGCTACAGCTTATGATGCTCTGACACTCCTAACATGTCTCTTTTATCTGCGACTGAGATTATGAACAGCGTTCACTTCAGCTCCCAGAATGTCTCAATACAATCACAGAGTATTCCCACTTCCCCTGCCCTGCTCTTGAATTTCAGCAAATGTTTTCCCCGTCACAGAGCTATGCACATCCAGAACTTGTCCCCTCTCAGTTTACTGTATTTTTCTGAATATAAGACCACCCTGATTCTAAGATGACCTTCCTGTTTTCAAAATGAACTTTTTGAAAAAAGGCTTTTATAAACACTAAATCTAATATTTTATTAAAACATTTTTTTATTAAGAATATAGTTACACAGCATAAAGTATTATAAAATGTAAAACCACATTTAAAATTAAACACTTCATGGCATACCATAAAATAATCTGTGTCTGATTTTATTATTAGGCTTTTTATCTCAAAGTAAAAACCATTTTGCTACTGAATTTTATATTTTATTAACAGTAAATGCCTGAGAATGAGAGGACAGTTATATTCTCCCATATTCACCTATAATGTCTTTAAAGCAGACAGTTTTGGGACCACGGTTAGCTTTTTGCTAACTGCTAGCGTTGTAGAGGCTTTCCTTCTGGGCTCTCCATCTCCTAACACTCTGACACACTGCTTGTGAGTTTCATGCTGTTTGTGCTGTGTTTATCATCATGCGCTTAAAGTTCGCATCATAACTTCTCAGTTGCTGGTTAATTTGCAAAACCTTTGAAGTGTTTAGATGTTCGCTCCCATCGTGCATCTGCTGTCTGATTTTACTGAACTCCTTGCCGTATGCACACAGCTAAATTCAGGCTGCGAGTATCTATTATTACTCAACTTGACAGCAGTATCCAGTCACCTGTTTGTAAGAAAGGGTTTACTCTGTGTTTGTATTAGAAAAATGCTGCAAGTCTTATATTCAGAACGATACGGTAGTTTAGTAAATCAGAAAATGTGATAATCTTGAGACAATTTGGGAGGGGTTGGTGACCAAATTTTAAATAAAAAGAGACACACTTAGTGACTAAATTACAACAACAAAACATTTCACAACGGTCATAATTTACTTGCCCCATGTGACCTGGCCATATATAGAAGTTGTCACAAAAATATTGCTTGCACCAATCCATAAGTCAATATGAAATACAGACATAAGGAACTGCAGAATCGAACTAAAAAAAAAAAAGAAAAGATTTCCCATCAAACTTTTCTCCAACAATTAAAACGTCTGGTCAGAACAGAGAGCATCCCTTGGTAGAGCATCATCCTTTATACGTTGTTGAAATTGTCTTTAGTCACAGGTGCATCAGGATTTTAATAGTGGAGCCTAATTAATGTTTAATAAGACACGGATACTGTTTTTGGGCATTGTTCTAATGGTTTCCATGTAGAGCTCCCGTGTGACTGACACTGATTTTTCTTTCCTCCCCTCCAGGTAAAGTGCTGAATACAGATTTGCGTCACTACCTCAGTCTGCAGTTTCAGAAGGGCTCCCTGGACCATAAGCTCCAGCAGGTGATCAGGGACAACCTCTACCTGCGCACCATTCCCTGTGAGTAGCCTTGGTCACATCAGTCCCCTCTTCCTTGTCTGAGTCTGCTCGTTGCCCTCTGACCCCTCCAGATGGAGCCCAATCTGGTCTCTTCTTTATCACCATGTTCACTAAAATACTTTATTTCTTGCATGTACTTTGATTTTTTTTGTCAAAAAATTCCCTTTAAATATTCAGCTATTCTCATTTTTCGGGTTCAAAAGAAAGAACTTCTTCTGCAGAGCTGCGCCTTTTCATTTTATATTCTTATCATAATTAGAGGAGAAGCCTTTTTGGCTTCATGGAGACCTTAATGCAAATGTGGTGCAGTAAGAAAACTGCAGTAGGTTTTTATATGAACATTTTCTACTTTGAGCAGAATGACTTAGAAATTGTGTTGTAGTTGGAGAGAAAGTCACTCTCCATTATCTTTTATATTTAAGGGTGATAATGTACAAGTTTTGAAGCCCCCTAATTACATTTCACTTTGCAAGTCTGTCCCAATTTGTGTCTGTTTTCATGTCTCGTTGCTTAAAATTTTTTTTCATGGAACTTGTACCTCAAAATGTGCTGTTCAGTTGGAAATAGTGTGTTATGGCTGTTGGTAATTATTGTATGATGTAGAATAGAAATCACAGAAAATTGAGAACTCCTCTCATAGACAACAATGGGATTTGTCACAAAAAGGTCAACTTTACCTGACTAAACTGGCATTTTAATATCTTAAGTAAGTTTTTAAAAACGAAATCACAGTTTACGTTTTATGATTTTTTAAAAGATTTTTCACAAAATGTTAAACGCACAGTTGAATTTCGCACATTTTTTAAATATTTAGCAAACAAACTCCTTGACAACCGATTCAGTACATACACAAATCAGTAGGGCTGTGTGCAAGAATCTGGCAATATGATATGCATCACGATAGAGGGGCAAACATACTATATATTGCGATACTACAAGCAATATTGCAATATTTATAAAATAATTTGTTGGAAAACTGTCGCAGCTTAACAGAAAAGTTAGCCTCTTCAGTTTTCCACTGAGCAGAATCAATTTGCTTTATGCTAAAATGAGCCTTTAATGCTACGTCGTCATGATATCTATCCACGTGCTCAGAAATTTGTCGTGTTTTCTGAGTATTTGACTCTGCCGTTGCAGATTTTACAGATTGCATAACTCCTGTCACAGTCTTTACTACATTTCTTTGTTTTGAAACCAAAATATCAGCTCAGAAAACTGCTGTATCCTCTCTGCTTCACTCATCAGATAGCTGTGTGAAGTTAGCAACATTTACCACTCACCGGTACTATCACGAGATCTCGATGTTCTGTGGAAGCAGAGGACTGCTGACGACTAATGACTGCAGCCAACAAGCTACCACTGTTAATTTTTGCGTGTAAAATTTTAATAACAAATTGTCATTATGCTTTAAGAATATCAATGTGAGAGATCCAGATATTGTTGGGGGTCAGATTACGTTAAAATATATAAATTGTTATATGGTAATTGGTTATTGGTTCAAAGTAGGGCTGCTTGATTAATCGAATTTTAATCATAATTGCGATCTGGGTTTTACACGATCATTAAAACTGGCTGAGCTGATTATTAGCTCCTCCCTCGCAGTTTACTCTCGCGCTGTTCCAAGTGGCAAATCAAGCGCACCTCTTACAGCATGCAGCTATGCAGCTCTCACTTTTCCAACAGCTGTCCAACAGTCCGCTCCGGTCGGTACAGCGCGAGCGAGTGGGTTCGCCAGGTTCGGTCCGGACGGAGCCGGCACTGCGTCCAGGCCGAACCGCTGCAGCTCCTTTCCTCCGGAGTTCATTGTGAGTTCATCTCGTTCGTCTGTGAAGCAGTTGGGGTGTGGACACAAAATTTCAGGAAAACCAGAAACAAGAGAAATGTGAAGAATTGATAAAGTTGGAGGTGAACAATTCCGACGGAATTGGTCTGTTGGAACTGGTCCTTGTGCCTTTCAGCGGAGGCTTACAGCTGTTCTTTGTCATGAAGTAGTCCCGAGTCTAAAGTAGTACCTGTAATTCCTTTGTGTTACTTTTTATTTTCACTTGCAGTCGATATGTTTACTGAGGTCACTAGGCAGAATTAGTATCATTAGTATCACGACTGAGTGAGTTTTAAGGACTTTTTTCTCACAATGCTAGTTGTTATCATTCACTTACAGCGTTTTACGCTAAGCTAAAGGAGTACTGCTGGATCAGGAAAACGGCTGGGCTGTTTACTAATTGTTTTTGCCCACTGATCTAACTAAAAGGAATATGGCAACAGACAAAAAATCACTTTCTGGTGGAGTATCCCTTTAAATCCCCTCATTAGGTCACTTGATCTCTACTTTTCGCTTCAAAACTGGAAGTAAAGGGTCTTTTTAACGTGTCATGTATCCAATGCAAAACATTACAGACACATAAAAACTCAGGTGTGACCATCAGAGCTTATGACACTCTGAATTGAAGGATCTGTTCAATGCAACTAATACTGTTTACACAGCAGCTATTTGTTGTTGTTAGTCTGCATTCCAGCATGAATGATTCAATTTTCTGTCAGAAGGAAGAAGCATAGTTGTGTGGTAACTATGGTGACTTCTAGTCCTAGTAGTTTCCATCGTAATCCTAATTAGCCTTTGGTGGTTGCCGTGGTGATCTTAATTAGCCACTGGCAGCAGCTTCAACATTTCTTTTGATCTTTACTCTTCTTATACATCAAAACATTTTGTCCCCGCTTGGATACAAGGATTCTTGAGAATTTATTCATTAATGTTCTAGTTCATTTCCAAGAGTTAGGTTTTAGGACTGCTTCAGGATTTAAAGCAGCACTTATTAAGTCTCACTTGCCTCCTCGTCTTTCTACTCGTGGGGTTTTGTTCCTCTGCGACTGTGCTCCACTGCTTCTTTGAGAACAGTGGAATAAATAACCATGACAGTGCGATTCTGAGTTTACGCCTGAGCGACTTTAAAAACGGACAACAAGGCCAACAGCTTTAAATAAAAGACCAGCTACAATTTTCTGGGCTGTACATTTTAGTCAGAAGCCCAGTTTCTGCCATTTATCACTGGACAGCATGGAGTTTTATAACTCTCAGTTAGCATTTGGAAACTTTTATTTCCAGAAGAAAAGTTACTTTAGAGCATGTTCAAATTCAAGTAAAACCATGTACTTTTCAGAATATTAGGTATCTAATAAAATCTTAACATTTTACACTAGGTTTCTGATTTGTGGGGCCACCATTGATGATAGAAAACATCTGCTAAGTGTGGACCATGTGAGACACTTTAGTCTTCAGAAGTTCAGCAGATGTCTCCTGTCCACTCTGCTGGTTCAGGCCGGTGCACTGAGCCACAGTGACCCACAGTGTGAGGAGCCCAGATAGCCACTACAGCATGATGTCTGTGCTCATTACAGCAGGTAAAATAGGCTCTCAGGGTGAGACAGGCGTGACTTCTTCATGCACACACACACACACAGATCGAGACTTGGTTAAGTGTCATCTCGCTCCAGTAAAAGATGACAGGGGCTCAGCATCGTGCCGAGGCTGCAGGTTACCTCCACATCCTGGAAGCTTTGCTCAATCTTGACCTCCTCCTCCCCCGAGCTTACCGCCTCTCTCCACCCGAGATGTTTGGTAATATCAATCACAGCATGGCAATCAGCTCCACCAGTCTCACTGCAAAGATTAAAAGAGGAAGAAGGATTGTTCAAATGTAAAGTAGAGAAATCTGCCCCAGGATTTCAGTTGCAGCAATTTGTTGGGAAGATTGAAGAGAAAATCCATTTAGGTCAAAGCCAGTGAGATAAAGGACGTGGCAGCATTGCTCTGACACAACATACCACTCTGACTTACTGCACTGGAAAAGAAAAAGGTTACATTTTGTCCACAGTGGCCCATAAATTTCATAAATGGAGCTCAGGGAGTTTCAAGAAATAAAAGGAGGTATGACAAGGTCAAACCAAGCGAGAAACACTGGCTGATCGTGTGCAGCCTAAAGTTTGTCACCGATAATCCATCCAGCTGGATCGATCTCCCATTTACTTTATGTTGTTTCAATTCAGGTTATATATGGAGCGCCAACAAAGGTCTCCAGTCCTACATTTCTTCATATTCTGCCTCAAAGGAGACAAGCGTTCTTGTAATCCTTTAAAGTGATCTTTAAAAGTGTTTTCTAGATTTTCTCAATGTTTTTTAAAGTTTTTCTTAAGACTTTGACTGTTTTTTCTAAGGTTCTTACAGGTGCTTAAAGTGCTTGAGTTTTAATAAACTAACTGAATGTGAAATTACCATTTAAGACCAGCATGAGGAAATTAAATATTCATTCAGAGTGTAAATCAGAGGTTGCGCTATAATTTTTTGTTGTCTCTCATTTGGACTGACAGTCAAAAATATGCAGACATAATCTGGTACTCGGTAGCTAAACAATTAAATTAAATGATTGCATTTAAAATATGAACAGTTCACCTGCTGTAGCCTGATTGCACAGTCCTACATTCCTCCTGGTCTGCATGGTCAAGAATCACCACCCGCTTGTGCGTAATCAAACATCTCCAGTAGGATCGCTGCAGAGGATATTACTATGAGAGTTTGGACTTTTCCCTCAGACAGACGACGTCTCAGGCTGATTACATGTTTGTCCTTCATCATCCACTGCATCAGTCCCTCTTTTTTCACCTCTTTAATCAACATTATCATCATTATTTGGCATTTTGATGAAACTTTGACCACTCAGCTGCTGTCATTTTTTTTCAGAGTGAAGCCAACGAGGTCATGCATCAAAAGAGACAGCAGCTAATTAATCTGCTCACTCGCCACCAAGTGGTCAGAGGTGTGAATTGTAATCTGTCAAAATAACATGGCCTTCAGATTTTTCCAAGACCATTTTGAGATTTTGGTCAAAGATGGAAAATATCTGGTTAATGTGACCCCTGGTGTAAATGTACTATTTGGGTATTGGTAAAATATTAATGTGAGGTACTGGGGAATCTTGAAAACTCACATTGAAAAAGCCTGAAAACGGCTTGAATTAGGTTTGTGTGTGATATTGCAAACATTGATATTGTGTAATCAGTACATTTTTCATATATATTGCAGCCCTAAAAGAAAAAATAGTTTTTTTTAGTTGCATCTGTAAAAATAGTCAAAGGTTATACAGTTAAAGTGATAATATGCAGTTTTGCTTGTTTTGGGCGCCCTCTGGTGTCCGTTTTAAATCACTGCATTAAAAAGTTAGCACATTGTTTCAGCTTCTAAACGCCTACATCTACCTGTTGAAATGTCTCCTCAGCCTTCATAGTTTTCTACAGGAGCGGTTATTTACTCCTTCAAAGAAATCAGCTGTGTTCAACCAGGGAGAGATTGGAAAAAAAGCAGGAATCATGAGCTAAAAAGACTCCGGAGCTAGCATAACAGCTAGCCACATTGAGTTAGCCTAACCCTCGTGAGACACGTGACTTCCTGGGTACCGTGACGGTGACGGAGATTTTGCAATAGTGGTATTCCGGATCTAATCACGAGATGGGGCTGAGTGACTTTTCATTAACTCTGTAAAGGGTCATATTAGCACAGACCGGCTCAAGGAAAAGATTTAAAAATATGGAAAAGTTGCATATTATCACTTTAAACAAATAAGTGCTTCAGTTGATTCTCAAACCCCCAAAACTTTTTCCTGTGGATGATGAGCTGAAGGTTTCTTAGACATGTATCTTAGAAACTGTTTACCTGCTATAGATGGCTTTTTGTTTGGTCTAAAACTTCATTCTTTATCCTTCCCATGTCCAGTGTAATTCTTTTTTTTTAAGGTCACACTCAGTTCCAATCCAAAGGATCCTAAAGATTCAGTCAGAAACTCTTTGGAATAATTTGATGCATCTTGATGCGATCTTTGACATTTTGACAGGGTGACTAAAGAAACCAGAACACATGACTTTTATAATTGGCTGGCTGTTGGTTTAAAGTTATGTAGTTTTTTCACTAAGTTGTCTGTTATATGGAGACAGTTGCTTTGTCTCTTGAGTTTTTTTTATTTTATTTTATGCTTGATTAAACTGCAGTTTAGTGTGTCTCAAACAAACAAACAAAAAAATCCAATAAAAAGGTCTAAATACAAGAACTGGACTGAAATGTAGAAATTAAGCTAGCCAGGGCTCCAAAAAGTTAGTTTGTAAGGACCTTCAGAAATATTGAAAGACCTTTTCAAGATATTACAAGAAATTCTGTGTCCTCAGAAGCAAAAAAAGAAAAAGAAATGAGCAGCTCTATAAGACTTGCACAGTCTACTATACATGTGGCCAATTTCTGAAAAGGTCAAATGGTTTCCCTTCTGAGAATAAACAAAAATGGAAAAAACACAAACAGCAGATGTTGCAGACAGCAAACAGGAAACACCACGCATGTAGAATCTACAGCCCATGATGTACGACATACTGTAGGACGCGTTGCACATGAGAATATAAAAACTATTACTTCTGCGTTGACATGTTTTCCCAGCTTTGGAAAAATAGACAGAAATCTTGAACTAACGAGCATCAATAACTTTTTGTAGTTTTTACTAAATTTGTGTTATATTTTATTGTTGACGTGTAAACTGAAAAAGTAATGCCATTTGTGTTTGCTTGGTTTTGTTCATTGTAACAAGGCTTCTCTATAATATTGAAAAGCCCGATTAGTCAACTTTACTATGATGTATAACTTTTAAGGATCATGCCACGGTGGACTGAGCAGATAATCCAAAACGCCTTCAGTATTCTCCTGTTGGTGTTTACTCTTGTTCTTAGTGTCTTGATGGATTGAATGGTAATCAAACAACACATATTGGCCATTTTTACAGGTTATTCATTTTACACTGCAGAGACTGCAGTAGCATGTAGAAAAGGGACAAAGTGACAATCCAGTCAATCAGTCAACTCAAAACAGGAGAATAATGACTGGAGATTTTAAGGGTTCAGGTTCAGATGTGCTGTTCATTCAACTGATGCACGGCCCTTACAGATAGTACCTCATAGTAAAGGTGACTAGTCAGGTTTTCTAACAATATAAGATCTAGCACCATCAAATATTGTTACAAAGAAATAATCAAACAAACACAGAATTTTAATTTTGTTCTAAATGTCTTCAACTTAGACCAGATATTACTCATAAAGACCTGCCTTTAAATTGAAATGTTTTTAATATTTTTAATGATTTTAATTTATGGATGTATGTAAACAATGTTTTTTCTATGTTTATGAGGTCCTATAAATTGAAGATAGCGCGGAGAAATTAAAAACCAAACAAAAGCCCTGGCCTCAGAAGGTTTTAACAATGATCTAAATCAAACTACAGTTTTTGTGTTTGGAGCTTAGCGATGTGCTGTCATCTCTACTGATACAGACGTGTTGCCTTCTGTTTTATGTTTCTAGCTCTTTGCTGTCCTGTTGAGTGTCCTGTTGAGTGTCCATCTAAAGAGAGACGCCAACAGTCAGCTTTAGATGCTGCAGCACCGACGCCCTGTGGGACTCATTACTCGTTGCTGTTTTATGCTGTAGTTTAGTTTGTATGTAGATGTTTCGTCTTAACAGGACTCAGAATGGAAGTTAATCTTGTTATCCAGTGAGAATTTAACAGCAAAACATTTCTTTTCTTGTCTTTCTTTTTGGAAATCGACATGATCTCTAGCGAGACTCTCAGGAGGATCCACCTTTTTTTTCTATCCAGAACTGGGGCACAGCAGTCCAGGTGTGGACAGCTAAGAGATGCTTTTAGGATTCCTACATTTAGAAAACATCTGTGCACGCTGCCTTTGTTGCTCCTGTGTTCTTTTATCAAGCTGTTTTTTGATTTTTAGATCATCTTGCAACAACTTGATGCAGATAAATGAAGTTAAGCATAACTGTCAGGTTGAGAAAACCGATCCAACCTGTCTCCCCTAGTCTGCAAATGTAAAAATAAAAAGCTAAATATCCACATATCCTTGTTCTGCCAATCAAGTCTTCTCCCTGAGACTCCGCAGATCTCCTCTCATTACTCTGTTTGACAGAATAAAAGATTGTTTTTGCAGCAGACCGTTCTGCTTGAGACGTGACGGCTCATTCTGCAGTCAGGATGGATGTTGGAGGGAAATGAAGAATGGGGCCAGGTCCCTGCTAGACTGAGTTAAAACCCCTAGGGTCTGCAGAGCGCAGAGATAGAGCGATTTAACTGAGTTACTGTTGGCATGATGGAGGATGTAAGATGATCTTCATAACAATGTGTTCTTTAATTCAAATGAAAATGAGGCTCAACATGTGGCAGAAGATGAGACTTTTATAAAGTTCAAAAAGCAAAGAAACAAGCTTTTTATTTTTGGTGCTGATCAGATAAAACTAACATCACAGATTTGATCTCTGAAGTCTGAATGTTAAAAGAACTTTGTGGCCATGAATGGCTTCAGTTCAGAGAAACAAAGATTACTGATAACTCTGATTAGAGTTCAGAAAAAGGAGCGCTGATGTTGCCTTTTCCAGTAACTATATGCTTTTAAGTGCTTTCAAGTCATCTGACTCAGGTCCAGGTCAAGTCATGAGTCATTTCTGCTAACGTCTGAGTCGAGTCCCAAATTGTGACTCAAGTCCTCACCTCGTAACTACAGTCATTGTAGAAAGCTTCCTGAACAGCCTCTGTTCAGAAAAATAGAGTGTATACCCTACAGGACTGATGAGCTGACAGCTAGTCTGACTGCAGCCAAGACCAAAATGTCCACATTTCACTTTAGTTCATGTGTTGTAACATGGGGATGTAACTTTTTTTAAATTTGGGTTTTTGTTTTTGCAAACTACATGTTTTTCACAGTTTACAATGAAGGAGATACGTATTTTAGCTGCTGCAGCCTCCATAAGTGATGTGACAGAGAGGTGAGGTAGCGGCGAGCTGTGGAGAGGCTTCTGACATCCTACACATTTAACACTCAGCACATTTATAGCATAATATTATATCTAAACCTCCATTATTTAGGAAAACAAGTTGTTGTTAAAGCATAAAGAAAATAGCAAGAAAATGTGATGACTCAAACACAGAGAGTGAGTTAGCATTAGCCTCACTTTAGCAACTCTTCCAGATAAAAGCGCATCAGAATTTGAAGGTAACTGATCTCTGGATGTGCTTCCAGGGATCATCGAACCCACATCAATCTGCATGTTACTGCTGGTGATATTCACACATGTAGTCATGTAATCTATTTTATTTATTGAACCATTGGAGAAATGTTTTTTTTGTATTTGACTCATCTCTGAGGAGCATTGGGATGCCAATAGTACGGCACGTAGGGGGGAGACTTTTCAGGTTCAGTGTTTTTCCTAAGGATACTCAGACACGTGGTCTGCCAGGGCCGGGAATCGAGCTGCTCACCTCCTGATCATCAGACGGCCACCTTTCCCTCTTGATCCACAGCCGCCATGTTTAATACCTGTGTGATGCAAATTTAAACGTGGTGTAAAGATTTAGAACATATTGTCTCATGAAATGTGAAGTTTAGCTAACTGGTGCTGTTTTATGGTTTCTGCTCTACTCAGTCTACTGTATATATATAATATTCCTAGTATTCATCAAATATACAGAAAGCAGGTCAAGGGAAATCCCGTCTCTGACTTTCCCAGAATCTCTGGTAGTCGTTGCAGCAGGACTGTGTTTGTGTTCATAAAGAATCCTGCTGAAGCTGCTGGGCAGAGTTAGTGAGTGATTAAGATCCTCTTCATTATCATCCGTTACACTTCCTTTACATTCTGACAGCTGTGCTGCTCTGTGGAGGGTTTTTTTCTCTCCTCTGATTCGTGTTTGAATAATGAATTCATAGCTTTGCACTTGCAGACCCAGTCCCGTTGACTATTCATACTGTAGTGTAGACAGAGGCCGTCCCTCAAGTCCCGCATTTGGGCTTGGACCACATCCCTGAGGGCCTGTTGGACTCAGTACATCCACCCCTCAACCCCTCCCAGCCTGGCAGTTCGTGTTTGGCTTTTCCTGCCGTCTTATGCATTCTCGTTGTTGGCAGGTACCACTCGGCAGCCCAGAGAGGGGGAAGTTCCCGGGGTGGACTACAACTTCATCAGCGTGGAGGAGTTTCGTGAGCTGGAGGAAAGCGGGCTGCTGCTGGAGAGTGGCACCTATGATGGTATGTCTGTCAGTGCACACAACACCACAGATATGTTTACTCTGAAACATTCTCAATATAGAACAAGAACATTGATATATATAAAAACGATATGTTTACGACTTCTACTAGTGTTGAAAAGTGAAGCTGAAATGTCTGTTTACAGAAATAAACATTCACAGCTGCTACTCTGTATTTTTGTCTGAGCACCAGGATGTGGGTCCAGTCTTTTTCTCCTCACGCAATCATGGTGTTTCTTTAAGAATCAAAAAACTAATTACAGCTAAACATAACAGAAAATGCATATTTGAACATTTAACAAGGTAATGGGTATCTGAGGGGTATTTTTATTCTTAAATCAGAAAAATGTCCCATAAAAAGGACCTTAAATTTGAACTGGAACCAGCCACTAGAGGGCGCTTTGGGCTCTTTTGACATAAACTCATGAGTCTTGTTCTTCTGTCTAATTATTTTACATTTCAAGGCCGCAAACTTTAGGTTCATATTCCTGTAAAACATCAGCTGTAAGGCTAATGCTGTATGTGGTTCACTGATGTTTCTGTATTCTATTACTTCTCACATCTGTTGACTGCAACCGGTGTGTTTGCACCACCAAAGACATGTAGTTGTTATGGTTACTATGTTTACAGAGGACCATTGCTCACATTCCCAAAGGAGTATGTTAAAGCGGTTCTCTGGAGCGTTTTTCTCTGTATCAAAGTTTTCTAAATGTTTTAAATGATATTTCAGGTCTAAACTATGATCTATGGGTTGAGTTCCACAACATCTGTCATTCTGATGAAGACCCTCCTTCCTCCTAGAGACCCCTTTCCATTATTTCTTGCCGCTGACATTTTTCAGCCAATGAAATTCAAATTTCTGCATTCTCTCAACATGCACGCGCATCGACCAAACCTGTACCAGTAGGGGGCGCTGTCGTACAGGACGCTCCGTGTGTTTCTCTGCCGTCTCAGCCGTTCACTGAGGACTCACAGCTCATTTCTACTAAAAACCTACCCATTCCCCAGATAAAGACGGGTTTATTTTTATTTTTAAACCTTTCACCTCACAGAATGGCAAGGCTTGACAGGGTTACGCGTTTATTTTGGTCAGAAAGTTCATCCAGGGCCTAGTCAAGTTCAGCTTCAGAGTCCAGCAGCAGCTCTCTGCTAACAGAGCTAATATCAGAAGCAGCAGGGACAGAGAGGGCTCATCAGACCCTCGTAGTGTTGTTGGAATAAGATTGTGAACTGTGAGTGATTAAACCCTACACATTGAGCTGTACAGTTCATGTCCGAAGTATATGCGCCGCGACCAGACGCGCGTGTCGAGATGTTTTGAGGAGGAGCCTTTGGACGCTAGATTCAAAAACTGCTCTCTTGCTGAAATCCTCCGGAGTGCCGCTTTAATCAGTTGTATTTAAAGCTTTTTCTTAATGCGTTCTGAGATTTATTTCAAAATGAAACTGTTGTTGGTAATTAGCTTGATCTTGAAGGACTAACATTGTGATTTATTCTGGTGAATCTCAGCTGTTTGTTCTGTGTTTATAACACCGCTTTAGAGGTTGAAACCTGTAGTTATGGTTACTTTATTTTATGGATCTAATTACTTGTTTGTTTTAGTGTCTTGGAGTTTTATGAAGAAGCAATGGAATGAGAAGACCCTCTAAAATTATTAGAGTTATTACTGATGTGTTGCTACTTTTCACATGTTGTTTTCTAATTATGTGTCTGGAAAAAGATATCATAAACTAACTTGCAACTGTGTTTCCATGGTAACCTGATAATATTTAAATAAACAGGCAATAATTATTCATAGCTCATGCAAATAAATTAACCTTTAAATTGGTATTAAAACCACAGGAAACAATATGAAAACTGTAAATGTTTAATGTATTTAATATTTAATGTGTTTAATATTTATTGTGACAACATTTTTTATAGTTAGCAATATCATATTAAATTATTTTGTACCTTGCAAAGTTTCAGAGGCAGCTGTTCATATTTATTCTTATTAATAAGGTATTTGTTAGTATTTTTAGCAGTTATATTCATAATTTTACTCTGTTACAAATTTAATTCTTCACTGTCAAGTGGAAAATTTTAACATGGACTTTAGCACCTGCAGCTTGTAGGATGAAAACATGATGCACCTGGCATTCAGTCTGTTGGGTTTTTATGAGTGGAGAGGAGACTACATTATTTAAATGACCTTAAAATGTTGTACTTTTTAAAAAGTATTATCATTTTACAGTGGCGGATCTAGAAAAAAATTAGAGGGGGTCCAGGCAGGGGCCAACTGCTATTTTAAAGGGGTACATTCTAAAACACTAAGCACTTAACATGGGGCCACATGGGGCCAAGCTTGTTGTTAGGGGGGCCCGTCTCCCCCCCCAGATCCGCCCCTGTCATTTTACCTTAAACATGATGTTGTGAAGGGTTTTTAAAGAAAGTTCTCGTATGACTCAGTTCAGTCCAGTTGATGCTTTCAGGATAATCAGGCAGTCAGAGTCTTTTAACCAAAACACCTCACATTACTTTAGCAGCTTTCTCAAAAACACATGCATTCCCCTCTGATTACAGTAGCAAAATACATTTAGCAGCAGGTAAACTTGATAAACACATTTCAAGAATCGCAAAAGGCTAGAAAATTAGAAAACTCTGCTTTTTAGGTAACGTATCAGCAGATACAGACAAATCGATAGGTCTGTGATTCCTTCATCATCTCTCATTCCTCATGTTGTGCAGAAAGAGAAACTTTGATTTAAAAGAGTCTTTCAGTTTAACCCTTTATGGACTGGTTTTGCTAATTAGCATTAAACTACTTCTGGCCTTAAAACGACCAGATGGAGTATCAGGATTAGTACTTTCATCAAAACCTGCCATCTTCTGTTTGATACATGTCTACTGCCCTCTGGTGGAGGATCTGCAGGTGGACAAAGCCAGTTTTTTTTTTTTTTTTTTTTTACTGTTATAGTGTAATTACATAATAATCATTATATACTTGTTTTGTTAATAATAGCTAATAAATTGTTAATAAAAAAACTTGGTATTTAAATTATTAATGCTTCATAATTTAGGCTTTAAATGGCAAAAGGTGAAGTGGAAAAGGTCGAGGAAATTTAGGAATACCACGAGTGACAGAATGCTCCCCAGGGTAACCAGTGAATGGCGTTGCTGTAGTTCATTGGCCCAGTCCATCCCAGGGACGAGTTTGTTGTTAATTCTCTGGTGAATTTTCTGAGCTGTTTACCATCAGGTCATCAAACAAAATCAACAAATCGCCGTGTCATCAAACAGCAGTTTAGAAGAAATGGAGATAATCTGTCCCTGGACGACTGAGTTGCTGGAAAGGATTTCACCTCCATCACCCACACGAATGTCCTGGGAATGTAACGGATATGTAAAAACGCTCTCACACACGACCTCCGCTCCCGTCTTCGTCCTGGGAGACTCCACCTTTAACCCTGAGCCTATGAGCGAGTCATCTAGATGAATAATGGTTCTGCTCTGTCCTTTCCTGCCTAATAACACATACATATGTCCCACCGCAGACACAGAGGTAGTTATTAAAACTCAGATTTAACCTCAGAGTCTCTGCACAAGGAATCGCTGACATACAGGAGTTGAGACAAAATGACAGATTGTTCCTTGGTTAGTCATTAACTTCAGGTCTACCTGCAGCAGTACATGCAATAAAGCAATGTGTATTTTAGTAGAAGAGTACAACATGTGTCTTTGTTTTCCTTTTTATGTGCGTTTATTTGTGATATGCTGCAAAGCAGCAGTATCTTTGTGTTAAAGGTTCTGAGGGAACCTCTCTCCATTTCAACCCATTTTCCCCTGGAGTCATTATTTTTCCTCCACCCAGCCTCTGTAGCGCTCTTTACATTCTCGTTCCCTCCCTTATATGCGGCTGATTGAATGAAATCATCGACCTGAGTCTTTTTTATTGTTATGATTGATCTTCCCGACCCCTGAGCTACAGAGTTTAGATGGAGTCGAGGTTAATGTGCAACTAAAAGTGACTCTTTCTCTCTCTCTCGCTGTTCTGCTGGAGCCAATATCTGAGATAATTTGTTTCTTCCTTTTTGTCATTTATTTAAAGATTAATGATTTATTTTAAAAGGCCAGAATTGGTTGATAATAGATGAACAATAGTTAGAATGTCAGCTCATTTCTTTGTGTTAATATTAGAGATGCACCGAAAATTCGGCCACTGAAGAATTTCAGCCGAAAATGACACAAAAGTGCATTTTCGGTTTTCGTCCAAAACACCTAAATCACCAAAACAACATGTGATGTCGCGAGCAAATATCGCAACCAGCCACTGAGCCTGGGAGCCTGAGAACTAAAAGCTTTGCCTCACATTTTATTGTTTGAAACTCTAGGAACCACAAGTAAACCTGCAGTCTGGGAGCGAAGAGCTCTGATGGAGACATCTAGAACAAGAAGATCTCTGATAGAAGATGGAGCCTGATCTTTGAGAGGTTTAGAAGTTGGAAGCAAAACTCTAAATTAAATTCTGGATCTTACAGGGAGCTAATGAAGTGATGCTAATGTAGAAATCTGATCTCTCCTGACTCTGGCAGCAACGTCTGGATCAGCATCACTTCTTGTCTTTACTTCACTGTTTATTTTGTTTGCATTCCACACAGTTAACAATCCGAGACCCACGTTTTCAGACAGACCAGAGCTGCTTGTTTGGTCCTCACCAGATCACTCACATCTTCCCAAAGGAAGAGGACTATCTGAGAAAGAAACTCTAGACCATTTAAAGAGTACCTCACATAAAAAGTAATCTCCCCCACCCTCACCCCCAGGGGGATGTTTTACCTTTGTATTGCTTTTAAATATCAATAATGAGCAACATAGCTTTACAAAACCCTTTTTTAATGTCAAAGTTAAAGCTGATTTCTAAAAAAATATGACAATTCAATACAAATATGTACCATAGAATAAGTGATATGTGAACTGAGGCCTTTTAGAGAGCGATCTACAACAGGTGAGGTAGTAATTGTCCCTTGAAACCCAACAGATCTGGACTCTGAATCAAAGACCTGCTGCTTTGAACAGAACCACACAGTGTGACACATACAGGAGGCTGGGGAACAGAAAAAGATGTTGTTGTTTACAGACAGGACCAGGCTACTTAAACTGCAGCCGACAGCTCTGTTCTGTAGCTGCAGACCCGCCGGGGGACAGTTTGACACGGACTGAAAACGGTGGACTCCTATTGTTTGTGCAATATGAGACTCATTCACTTCAATGATCACAGGTTTTAGATGGTGTGCTGAGCTTTTGTTTCTTTTGGCCAAAATGCCTTCAAGTATTTTGTAATTGGGCGTTTTGGGGTATTGTGTTGTTTTTAGTTCTGGGGCAAAGCTGCATGGCTCCAGATTAGATGAAGACAGGGCGCCAGGCCAAAAGTCACTCAAGAGGGAGGATGGGAAGGTGCTGCTCTGGCACCGACTCCCCACTTCTAGGAACTGACTGAACAGAGGCCTCACAGACTAAAGAATTCATTAACTCTAAGGATTATGCAGTTGATAACTTAAACCTGGATATAGTTACTGTGCAAACAGCTGAAGGACAAGAAAAAGAAGATAAGGAGAGTCAGAGGAATCAAAATGATGAGGAGGAAAATGAGGAGGAGAAAAGGTTCCTGTTTTGTTTAATTCAACAAAGACAGAGGAAATGGACATGAACTGCTTATGAGAGACTGTTGAACATTTGGTGGCTAAAACATACACTAGGACAGAGAGGAGGAGCACAGTGTTTACAAGGCTGGCTGGTGAAACATAGTCCTCCATGCCAAGCAGGACTGACGAGGGCCAAGGCTGGAGCTCAAGATGGGCCTCAGCCGCCTCTGGCTCTGGTGTCAGAGAGGAGGCCTGACAGCAGACTGGTCTCCAGGCTGATTAATGACACCTACCACTCCACCCCACTATCAGTTATAAACAGTTGTTCAAATCATCCACTGGAATATAAGAATAAACTTGTATTTAAAGCTGGTTTTATTATTGGCTGCAGACTAGACACTTTTTAAGTGATGCTGAAGAAACTGTTGCTTTGCTGTTGTAGCAGTTACTACAGGAAGGTTTTCCTGCCGTGGACCTTTATGTTACAAGATGAGATGTTACCAAAGAGCATGTTGGCTCATTATTGTCCAATCAGAGTTATCTTAATAAAAATCTGTTTTATTTAATACTAAAAAACACTAAAACCCCAAACTGGCACCTGGACCCCTCACACACACACACACGCACGCACACACACACTCATGCAACCCTGCACCAGTCAGGAGAGCTCCCACAAATGAGCTTGCTCTACACAGCGTTCCTGTCGAGCACAAGTCTGCAGCGGGAGTATAAGTGGTGCTCGATGCTAAAACCACCTGTAGTGTCTTTTTGTGCTGGACGGTGGAGCTCCTTCGTACACCACCCGCTCTTGGAATTGGGGACACCAGACTTCGAGACTCCCAGCAAAACAGCTGCTTATCCGGGTGTGACTGAATGGTCCACGCTCCGTACGCCAAGCAGACACTGCTCCTGCCCCCTCCACCAGGGAAAGGCAGCAACCTGACGACGCACCAAGACCAGTGTCAGAAAAACGTACTGGCTTGGTCTGGCCAACGATCAGCCGTTTACCAGCCGCACCCTGAGGTGAGCGTAGCCCGAGTCTCACACGCAGCTCTCACCTGAAGGGGAGCTAAGTACTGACTGGCAACCTAGATGACAAAGCCATCAACCACAGGCAACCACAGCTGCACCAGTATGAAAAAGGCAGACCACATACCACATGCTACATTTATAATCTACAGCAAAATCTGTCACCTCCAGTTGCAATAAATGCTATTCCTGTGAATTATAATTTGCACAGTTTAAACCATTTTTACACATTCTTCAACAATTTCTACATAATTTAAATCACATTTTAATTTTTAAATGATAATAACAGATCCTTTATTGTCCTCTTGTGGAAATTACTCATCCCTGAGGAGCAGTAGGCTGTTGATGGTTCATTATTTTACTAGAGGATGCTTCAACACATGGCCTGCCGGGGATCAAACCTTGATATCCTGATCAGTAGACAACCCCTCTGAGTGACAGCCACCTGTATACTTGCTCCCTCACTCAGACTCTGGTAGTTGTAAACTACATGTGTAGCCACCACTGCCCTGGGACAGTCTAACAGACAGTAGTGGAAGGACCTGTTACTGGAAGACTTGTTTAATGCGACTTATTGGTGTCTCTCAAATGGCTGTCTGGTTGTGGAAAACCAAATCGTTGTCTTTTAAAGAACCAGCTCTAGCACCCACCCTGGTCTAGACCTGGAGCGTCTTTGATGAGAAACATGCGTTGTTTTCCTACTCCACCTGAGTCAGTGGTTATATGTCCTCAAGTTCCACATAAATCTATGAATCTGTTTCTGTGTTGGAACAGGAACATCTAAAACTTGTGGGATAGTTGGTCCAGGACCAGGTTTGGACACAGCCGCTCTAGAAAGCCTCGCCCTTTCACCTCCACATCACCGAAACTGGCATGAAAACACAGAGGTGGAGCCAAAAAGAGGAGAACACGGGATTAGGTCTAAAGGGAGCCTCATAGCATGTAATTCTTGTCACAGCTACACACACATTTCACTCACGCTCTCACAGGTTGGAGATGAGATACACTGGCAGCTGCTGACTGCAACAGATGGCGTTACACACACACACACGCACACACACACACACACACACACACACACACAAACATATACTGTATACATTCTTTCCCACCAGTGCACACACAAGGCCCTGGTGGTACAGATTTCATTGTGAGATCTCTCCAGACTTCCAACCGGAGACCAGCTAGAAACAAGAGCCGTCTCCGACATGTAAATACGTCCTACTGGCTGCAATCACCCCCATACAACATCAGCTAATGGTTGTGCAATTCACCGAGTGTCAGCCCAAACTGTTAAAACAAATTTGTGTAGCATTTGCCAGTCATCACTCACCATCCACCCACCAAGAGTTCTAAAGTAGAAACAGCAGGCTAACTCCATCAGCCGTCTACCAGCTGCTGTTACCTTCAACTTCACTGCCACTTGTAATTCTACTGCCCATAAATAAAAGGAAAACCCAACGGAGTGATGGGTTGGAATACTGTCATCCACTGTTGTTTGCTTTATTCATGGCAAACCTCTCCGTTTAGAAAATGATGAGATGTTTTCCCTAAAATAAATCTACATTTTATAAACGTGTTTGGTAATATTTTGATGACCCGAAGCAAAACGTTGGAATTCGTGCTGAAAAATGTGATCTGTGATTAGCGAACAGCTTGTAGGGAAATGAGTCTTTCCTGGATAAAACAGCAGTGCTTTTAATTTTAGCTCATATTTGTCACTTGTTGTTGCATTTATGCCAGAACACAACATGCTCAGTGGGTGAGTCAGCGCCCATATCAACAAGTGTGTATTTCTGTCAGGCGGAGCTGGTTGAGTGGTGGCTCGCAGGAAGTTTCTTCATTTTGGATCCTTTATTTTTACCCAAATTGATCAATCTGTTCATCCTGTGGAGTCGTTTATCTGGAGCTCTGAGAAGGTCGCTTTGGTGTCAACGGGCTCCCAGGTCCTGTTGGAGGCAGGAGGGATTTTACAGCTTTTTGTTGGTAATGACTCACTCTGTTAATGATGTTAGATCAGTGCTTTCTCTTTTCCTCTCATTCTCATAAAGCAAATATAATTTAGAATATGAAAAAACATATAAGTCAACCCCATGTTGATACTAATTATGCAAACTACACACAACACATGTGTGCATTTATACTATAGATATTCTTATCAGATGCATTATGTTATCATAACGATGAGGAACAAGTGGTTGCACCAGACTAGAAGTAGACCAGTTGGATTTTTCAGACCAGTAATAATGTGCAGTCAGCATTAAATTAACCTGCTTTAAATGCTTTGGGGCGCATTTGTATAACTGTTTAATATTCATACACAGATCTACTGAGGCCCTGTCTACACTATTCTGGATACATTTTATTAAACTGATATTTGTTTCTTCATTTATAAAAATATCTCACTGCATGTTATTTTAACAAACAGACTGAGAAACTCCCACAGTGCCACTAGGTGGCAGGCTCTTCCACATTAATAACACATCAAACTAAAGAAGAAGAACGTTCTTGGTGTGGTTGATTCTCCCAAAACCTGTGTTTTTCTTTTGATGCTGTTTACAGTTTTCTGTTTTTAACCAATTCAGCCCAGCATCAGAGTTTACCAGCATAAAGATCAGAATAAAGACAGACAGAAAAACTGATCATTGTTGTTTTAGGGTACAGAGTAATTGTAGAGCTACTGTACATAGGCTGCTACATTGTTTCTGAACATCCCGATTTTTCCAGTTCATACAAAGGTGCAAAAGCTGAGCTTTAGACCCTTCTGAGCTCGGAGGTTTTTTCCTGTTAAGTGAGTCATTCCTTCCCACTGTCACCCTGACGCTGTGCTTGCTCAGAATGGAGGATTGCATTGAAGTGATGCTTCAGTCCAATCTGCTGGTTCCTTTTATTTTGAGCATTTTGACTAATTGGATTTTTATAATGAATCAAATTTTATTATTTACTGCAATCAGTTGGCCTGAATCTGAACTGGAAAGAATTTAAACTGGTTGGTAGAATGGAGCAGGAGATGGACAGATGGCTCTTTGGCTTCATTAATGAGGGCGTGGCACCAGTCTGTGGTTGAGAGGGAGCTGAGTCAATAAACAAAGCTCTCAATTTACTGGTCTGCATTTAAACCCTCAGCTGTGAGATGTGGATCATGACCAACAGAATGAGATCCTGGATTCAAGTGGCTGAAATGATCATCCTCCATAATGTGGTTGGACTTAGCCTCATAGATAAGGTGAGGAACTCCATCGTCCAGGGCGAGCTCAGAGTAGAGCTGCTGCTCCTCTACATCGAAAGGAGTCAGCTAGGTTCGTGCATCTGATTAGGATGTCGCCTAGTTGCTTCCCTCTGGAGGTTTTCAGGGCACATCCCACGGGGATTAGACTCCCGGGAAGACCCAGGACTCGCTGGAGGGATTATGTATCCTCTCTGGTCTGGGAACGCCTTAGGATTCCCTAGAAGGAACTGGGGAGTGTCGCTGGGAGGAGGGATGTCAGGGCTTCCCTCCTGGACCTGGTACATCAGATGGATGAATGGGGGGCTTGTGTGTTGAACTGGGGCTTTGAAACCTGAAATACAAAATTATACTATATTTCCACTCTAAAATTATAATTCTTTTTAACTTCTTCATCTTCTTCTAACAGCCCCCCGTCTTTAAAACAGCCACTCCTTAACACAAGAGTAAAGATTCATGTGTAACAACCACCATTAAAATAAACCATTGGTTTTAATAGAAGGAGCGGGACTTAAAACGTTTACTGCAGCCAGCCACCAGGGGGAGTATGTCTTTGTTTAACTTTAACGTCTGCGTTTGAATTTTGTCTAAATATTTTTCATATCAACAACACTGTGTTGCCCACAGATGTGCCTGCCTTTTAATCAGTGTGATTTGCTCAGCTATGGTTGGTGTTATTTTTTAAAACAAGTAAAATAAAATGGATCAATTTCAAAATACTTAAAAATTAAGACTTTTTATGGATTAGTAACATTTTTGTTGTTTCCTGTGTAAATTTATGCTAACATAGGATTCATGGTCTATGATTATTCCTTTACTGGTTTCTCAGTGTGTTTTTCTAATATTGTTTGTTGTTTAATCCATTACTATTAGTTACTTTTTCTCTTTATTTTTCTTTTCAGATCACATGTTTTTCTAGTTTACTTTAAACCTAATTTGCCGCTCATCTTTTGGCTGCTTTCATGTGATTATGTCATTATGTTAAAGTTTTTTATACTATAAGACATTTATAAATAACACAAGTTTCCAAACTTCCCAACAAAACAGTTGATTCTTCATGTAAATCTTAAAAACAGCCAGCTTTGTGTCTTTTGAGCTCTCTGTTTGTTTCCTGATTGAACAGTTCCGCATCTGTGCTGAATGAAGTTATAGATCCTCAACAATGACTGCTTTTCAAATTGCAGCTCATTAGTGCAGCGTAATTACAGCGCGATCCATCTCACTGCACCTCCTCAGTGTGGCCTCCGTCTCTCAGCTTCCTGCTAATGGCCACTTACCCAGGCTACGTGGAGCGGCTACGTGAGAGCTGCACAAGCTGAACGGAGCAGATTAGTGCTCACATTTAACTCCCTCATTTGCATTCCATCATTAGGCCTCTTAATAATTACAAACCTGGTATGGGATTTAATACTTCTCATATCACATTTTGTAAATTAAAACATGATTACGTTAATCAATAATGATGCATTGTTTAGCAATTGAACTTTCTGGTTGATTATTCTTAATCAAGAGTTGATAAGTCCTGGTATTAATAGCACTCATTTAAAAGGTGTTTTAAGTTATTTTTGCATAAATATGAGAAATTAGATTAGAAAAAAAGGAAAAACAGGCTGTATTCTATGTGTCTCTAAGGAAGTGCTCCGTCTACTCCTTCCCAGTAGACTTTGTTGGCACCGTATCCGTCCGATCCCTAATGTGCTGACCGATAGTTACAGCACAGCTCTGATCCACGCTGAAACCACACACAAACACAGTTCCCAGAGAAAACCACCAGTGCATCCGTAGTTTGTACCAACTCTATTCTCACCTCATGAGCTTTTTAAGTTTTCATTTCCTCCTAAGTCTCATTCTCCTGCTCAGGGGGAGAAGGTGGTGTGTGGTAAAGTGGGTCATCCTGCTCCTGTAGTTGCAGAAGAGACAAAGACTCGCTCTGTGGAGAAGCGCTGTTTGCTGCCTTAGGCGCCAACATGACAGCAAAGCAAGCTGATGGACTTAAAGGGGCAATCGAGTGCCTGGAAGCCAACATTAGCATACACAAAGGCAGAGAACCCTGTAAAGGCTAAAGGAAAATTTAAATGGGACAAAAACACTTAGATTTAGCAAATCGTTTTATGTTCAGAGTTGTTCGTCAGATGAGAAATCAGCAAGTGGTAGAACACTATGTGGGTCTGATTAGACATGTAAAACCAAGAGTCGGTGTCAAAAACTAAACCAGAGGACTGTTTCAGACTCGGAGAGCGATGACAGAAAAAACCTTGGCCTCATTTCCTGGTTCAGCTCTGACACATGTGATTTGTATCTGAGAACGAGGCTCCCCATTAGCATCCAGGCTCCAGTGTCCCTTATATATAAAATCAGTTTGTCTTTATCTGCTTAAGTAGAGCTTGATGAGCCATTGTGTGTCTAATTCTAGGTCTAAGATGAGACTTTAGGTACTATAATTTAAATAGGTTTGTTTTTGTCGACTGGTTCTACAATGTAAAATTTTTAAGTCTAAAAAATTCCAAAAGATGTCCATCCACCGTCCTCTTATACAACATTATGGGACAAATGTGTGAAAACATCAGTTTCCTGGTGGACTTGAAGGGAAATCTTTCTGTATGTCAGAAGCTACCAAACTACCGTATTAACTGGATACTTAAACCATCACTTCATTTTAAACACATTTCTGCTGAAAATGCACATCATTTGAAGCAAATTCTGATAGTAAATGATTGGATGCTTGCACTGAGTGGATTTATAACTGACCTAAAATTTGAGGAAAAACTGACAGCCCAACCCACTTGTATTATTAGTTTAATCCTGCTTATTAAATATATTTAAAAAACATTAGTGTAGTTATTCAGGTTTATGTAATTTGATGCCAAAATCACAAGGAGCAATTCAGAGAGACTGAAGACCCCTAAAGTCATAACTAGTTTTTTATATTTAGTTTGCATTAAATTTTGCTGCATCTCGGGGGGGGGGGGGGGGGGGGGGGAACCCACCATATTTTCTGCAGAGTTTAAGTTATAAATCTAATTAGGTTAAAAAGCCATTTGTAAGGAAAGCTTTCTGAACTGACCCAAATGTAGGTAAGCAGGAGGCGGGTTCTGGGTCAAGACTTGAATCTTTAATAATTTAACTCAACAGGAAATAAAGTAGGACAATTGAACATGACATAAACCAGAATAATCCAACCAGTCACCAGTCCATCACCCAGGGACAAATTAGAGTCACAAATCAGCCTAACATGCATGTTTTTGGTCTGTGGGAGGAAATCCACACATGCAAACTTTACTGAGTAGGGATCAAACCAGCAACCCACTTGCTACTAGACAATAACACCACCAGCTGGATCTGACTCTAGGAAACAGGGAGTATAAATGCAGGGAGGCTGATTAATGAGTGACAGCAGGTGAGCTGATTAGAGATCCAGAACAGCTGGGACACCAGGATCTGAACAAGAGCACCTGCAAGTCCTGCCCAGAACAAAACTAAACCACAACTCACAGTGTAATGCACAACAACCCCAAACATGACAAAATTAAAGAATATATCTTTATCATCTCTGCCCAGGTAACTACTATGGAACCCCTAAGCCCCCTGCAGAGCCCAGCCCCGTACAGCCGGACCTGGTGGACCAGGTTCTGTTTGATGAGGAATTTGACACGGAGGTCCAGCGGAAACGCACAACCTCAGTCAGTAAGATGGATAGAACAGACAGCACCGCTCCAGAGGAGGAGGAGGAAGAGGAGAGACCTCCCATGGTCAACGGTGTGGGAGGTGAGACACTGCTGGGTTTGATTCTTTAACTGCTTTCACACTTTTTGTTGCTCTGATGACTAGATTTTATTCACACCATCACTTTATATGTTTCTCAGTATCCAAGTCAATAAAGGTTCTTTATTTCTCTGTTAAAAAAACATGATCAGGATTAGTTAGTTTCACAGAAACATCCTTGTTAAGTGGAGATGCAACCAAAGCCTGAGATCAGAGATTTCTAATGCCCTGTATCTATTATTCCAGTCATTTTTTGCCTTTTAATAATGCCAATTAATGTTTTTTATGTTGTTGAAAAGCCTGATTAGGAATTTTTACTATGGTAAATTGTAAGGATTGTGCTCTCACAGAATGAGTAATACAGCTAAACATGTGGGTAGTTCCCCTCCACCTCATACTGGTCCCAGTCTGCTGTGGAATGGTTCCCATTCCTCAACCAGAAGCCGCTGAAGGACAACCAGCATGGTGTTGGTCACTCAGCAGCCCAAGATGTCTAAGAGCAGCCAATCAGGTTCCAGTCATACACCTGCTGGAACACACCTGGCAGCATTTGAAGGTCAAGATAAGAGTGAGACTCAGCAGCATTCGTTCCTCGTCCCACTGATGCACAGTCCTTATTAGTTATGCCTCTAGGTAAGGCAACTAATCAGGATTTCCAACAATTAAAACAAAGCACCAGGTGGTGTGATTGAGGAAAAACATTTTCCAAACAGGTTTTGAGGAGTTTAGTAAATGATTCACAGGTTGAAAAGGATGGAAGCTGCAAAGTGCTTTGTCATTATTTAAAAAAAACTAAAAAGTTAGAAACAGAATTGCATGCAAACATTTAAAATATTCTTACAAGATGCTACAAGTTTATGTATTTGACAGATGCTTTAATCCAAAAAATAATTCAAGAAGTTACCATTGAGGCCAACAACAAACTACTTAGAGGGAAGAACACTAGTCTGGAGGAAATCTGTACAAACTGTTTTTGTCAGTTTTCTGCCATTAAAGTAATGATTTTGTGAAGTTTGTAAATGTTGAATGTAACTTGCAGCTTAGGAAACATTTAGTATTTAACTCTTATTTCATTTAGAGTTGAGCTGAGATGCATCACATCTTGAAGAAGTGTGGAGCAGAAAATACTACAGATGTAAATGAATTCCAACTCTGCAAATTGCATTGCAATTTCAGTTTATTACACTTGTGTCAGCATGTGGATGGTTTGGAGATCTAAAATGGCTGGAGTGTACATCAAAAGCAGCAGACATTCAGTGGTTTTATGCCTCAAAGGCAATTTGATAATGGCCGTCTCATTATTGCGGGCTCCATTTTTCTTGTGCGTCCTTTTTAGTTTATGAGACCCGGATTTTTTAATGGTTTTCTTTGTGTTTGTTTGTCCCCAAGAGCTCGAGTCTGCTGTAACCTGCAGCATGTTTGCATCCAGTAGATGTTTTATTTACACTTTATTAGTGCAGAAAAATCTCTTCTAGTTCTGATGACTTCTTCTTTGTGTCCCGACCCTTGACTTAACCAAGCAGACTGAGCATCCAGTGTTATGATGCATCCACAGAGTCTGATAGAAACCTGAGATAAAGCACACACATGCAGATTAGACACATGCGCGCACACACACACACACATGCACAAAGCCACAGTGTGATGTTAGCAGAGCTGTGGTGTGGTGCTCCTGGCTGAGCTGGAGCATTCCCTGCCCTTGCCTTGGAGGAAGTACAATCGTTGCTGACATGTAAATCCTATGGCAAATGTGGAGCTTTCTTCCTCTTCCGTGTACTTTCTCTCTTCCTCTCTCTCTCTTTCAACCCCTATAACTCCTGTTGATGTAACCGGCCACACAGTGTACAGGGGGAAAGCAGCTCGAACAGCAGCAGCAGCAGGGAGGCATGCAAAGAGCCCAGAGGAGCTCTAATGGTGCCACACTCTCACCTCCTGTCTCCTTCTCCTTCTATCACCTCCCACACCCGTACTCCCATCCCATCGCCGTCTCCGTGCCCGTGTCCCTGTCCTCATGCCGGACCGCAGAGCACAAGGACAAAGCTGACTGGAGGAAGACGGTGCCCAGCTACCACCAGTCGGCGGGGGCCATGGACCTGCGCATCTGGAACACGCTGGATGAAAGTCAGGAGCCTTTGCCTAAAAACTGGGAGATGGCCTACACAGAAACTGGCATGGTCTACTTCATAGAGTGAGTATCCTGTCTGCTGTGACTCACCTGCCTTGTTTTGGTCTCGTATTACTGTTTTGCTAACTCACTCCCTGTCCTACCGGTTCCACCCCCTCCCTCCCTCCCCACCATGTTTTTTTTGCTGCTGTTGAAAGTTCTGACAGCTCCTTCCAGAGCATTCCTCTGCACGATACAAGGAGTCTACTGAGCTCTCGGCTACGACAGCTACATTTTTCTCAATTATTTTTCCTTTCCTGTCCCCGCCGTGTTTGATGTGAGGTTTGTTGGCCGGCGCTGGAAGCAGCGGGGCGGCACTGTTTACCCGGCCCGTTAGTGTGGCGAGCAGTCGATGCCGAGGTAGCCAGGTGCTCCTGTTTGCTGCTAAATCAATAGCTCATTCTGCCAGGCACAGAAACAACAGGCTAAATGGAGCTCGCCACCCTTGACCCGCTCTCTTTATGATTGCTGATCTCCAGTCTTTCCTTCCAGAGCTGCTTCTCTTCCTCCTTTATACCAAACGTTGTCAGTGTTTCATTTAAAGCTCCTGTAATCATCTATTTGATTGCAGGTTATTAAATATTACCCACGTTTTTATTTGCTCTGTAACTACTTATAGCCACAACACCAAGACCACCACCTGGTTGGACCCCCGCCTCGCCAGGAAAGCCAAACCGCCTGAGAAGTGCGATGAAGGAGGTGAGACGACTACACACACACACACCTCTCCTCTACTCAGTTCCCGCACTTCCTGCCTCACAAAGCAGCGTGCTCGTGGTTCCCTCCAATCTGAGGGGGGCGGCGGCTGGCAGATGGAGGCTGAACAGCTGAGTGGTCCCAGTCCTGGTCGTGTTGGTGACACAGCACAGACCTCCAGCCCACCACTAACAGCCCCACAAACACACACAGAGCTCATCAGTGCAGCATCTCTTAAAAGGCAATTTTCTCCGGCCCTCTCGTGCGTAAAGATCTCCTCAGCGCTGCGTGTGCATCGTCTCACACAGAGGCAGGAAGTCGAGATGGGCCTCGCATACAGAACTACTGCAGGGATGCACAGAGAGCGAGAGGTTGTTTTCAGGGGAGCCTGTTTAAAGCAGCACTAGATCGATGGCACACTAACATTCACTCTCTGTGTCTGAACCTGAAACTTCCCTGGACCAACTAAGTTCTGAATGCTGAGGTTCATTCGGTGACTTTTGCTTTAAGCTGAGTGCCAACACCTACGGTAGCTAAGACTATAAAGGTGTGTTGATCTTTAACAATCAAGAAATGAGAGGAAACCTCAACCATCACGAATAAATAATACTAATTTCAACAGCATTTAAAGAGATATTGGCTTTTTTTAATGTGCATTTTTAATGTAAAAGTTTTAATTCCTATCTCACCTATAGCAGGTAGCTTTCTGAACAGCCTTAATTTGGAGAAATAGATCCTACAGGGCTGATGAACTAATGGCTACTTTAAGAGCAACCAAGAACAAAATGTATTGCTGCCATCTTAAAACATCTCCAGTCTCCTAAATTTCTCAGTAATTTATGTGATATTTTGCTTATAAGCTGTCAGTTTTACATTATTGTTATGCAGGCAGAGACATTAAATTCCTGTGTTACCCGTGCTGCTGCTGCTGATAGTGATATTTTATCTTAAATAAACTTGTAATGTGAAACTTAAGGTGGTGTAAAGGTTTATAAAATTATGAGATGCTGTAAATTTAGGAGATTGGAGCTGTTTTAAGACAGCAGGAACACTTTGGTGTTCGCTGCACTCAGACCAGCTGACTCCTCAGTCCTGGAGTTTCAAGCTGTAAAGTTTGTCGTCTTATGTAAAATAAAGAAACAAGTTTCCCTCTACCATGGATTTATTGTTTGGTGCCCAAAATGAATGCCAAACAATAAAAAATTGACATAAAATGTATGTTTTGGATTTGTTTCTAGTCAAGTAAAATTTTATAAATTTTTAATTAATTTCTGAAGATCTTTTTAAAATATTTATTATTTTCAATCACTCACCATGAGATAACATCTATTAAACACTATATAAAGATGACTTCAGACCAGAACACCCTCTCTTGTTTTTGCTCTAATGTTTAATGTTTCTAAGGACGTGGACTTGCTAATTGGAGGATTCACAACAGAATTAGATAAAAACATGTATAAAAGGTCTTATTGTTGTTAATCTGATTCCCTGAAATACATTTTTAATTGGTCTGTGTGGCCATGACATTAATATGAAGGCATTCAAATCCATTTTATAAAGTGATGCTTTGGAGTCCTTAAAAATGCTTAAATTTAAGCTTTTAATTTTCAAGGTTTTGATTTTTTTAAAATCAAGTCCTTGAAAGATGATAATAGAGATGCATCTAAGAAATTTACTGGTGATCCAAACTTGTCCATTTTCAGCATAATCTGTGATCGGTTGGTGTGAAACTGAAAAATCCAGTTTTATATTTTAGTCCATGAACTCACCATCACTAGGAACTAATTCATGCAAAGAGATGGGAAAGTCTCTACTTCCAGAGTCATGCATTTCAAGCTGATCATAAATCTTTTATAAATGTTTTCTGTTATTTTTAGAGATGAATCAGATCAGGAGGTCACATCTGAACAAAATCAGAAACTGATTTCAGCCCTTAACCCTAAACCAGTGCAGCTCTACTTAAAACTGTAGTGAAACTGGATGTAGCTTAACATTTCCTTTGAGATAATAAGCAATTTTGGTATAAATGTACGTTATAAATAAACTATAAATGTACAGAGCCTCAGTGATGTTTCTCCCTTTTCTCTCTGCCCCCCCCCCCCCCCCCCCCCCCCCCCCCCCCCCCCCCCCCCAGAGCTGCCCTACGGCTGGGAGAAGATCGAGGACCCCCAGTTTGGCATCTACTACGTAGAGTGAGTCAAGTCCTTCCTGTTCCTGGGGATGCCCAGAGGGTTGCAGCTGTGAATCAGCAGTGATGTGGATGAAATGGCCAGCAGCTCGCTCTCATTCAGTCTCTTTTATAAAAAGCTACACCTGTGTGGATCCTCCACAGCTGTGTCCAATTTCACCTAAATAAACCCGGCTCTTTCGTGTACCTGGAACTCCTATCTGTGGAGTTGTGGCGTTATGTCATGCTGTTGTCCAAACAGTCGTTTCCCACAGACCTCCGGGGAGCAATTAGTGTTGGGTTGGAGCTTCGTCTACGTATGTGAAAGAGGATACAGTGAAGGCAACAGACAATGGGGGTTTGTGGGTCCCATAGAGGGAAACAACGGGGAGTTTCTTTCTGACTGACAGTGTAAACAAGAGGACAAAGTGTCATTTAGACCCATTTCTGTAGACAAAGACGGAGGGACGTGCAGGCAGGGGGAAATCATAACGCCGGTTTATGCAGGAGGGTCACTCAGAGGCGTCCTCCGTCTCTTTAGGCTGGTTATTTTTTCTTGTGAATGAACAACAAGATGCCACAACGTGACAAAGTCCAATTATTTCTGTGAAACGCGAGGTGTGGCAATCAGGGGGGGGGACGGAGCGAGGGGGGAAATGAATGAAAGGGGAGAATGTTTATCTCCTCAGACTTAATGGGGTGGGCATCTCCGTGCATGAGTCATACACACAGCATGACTGCGTTGTGTTGAATGCACACGCACGGTCACACACAGTGTGTACCATCAGCTCCTCAGCATGTGGCTGATTCACTGTGCAGCGTCAGTGCGTTTTATTTTGCCAAGGTGCCGTCATGACCAGGATTTACGCCTGTTAAAACTCATTATGCAGATGAGCCATCTCTCTCGTTTACCACCATGAGGGGACGTTTCTCTAACAGGAAACGTGTCACCACACAGGTGAGACGGCGTAGCTCTTAATTGTTTTTAAATAGATTTTGGTGTGGGGCTGCTGATCTGGATCAGAGGTTTTGGAAGCAGCTCTGGATGTTTAGTAAGAAACGTTCTGCTGCTTGTTGAATCTTTAGATCCTGAGATTACGGTGATTGGAGGAGACGTATAACTCGTCTTGACGATGTGGAACAACATTAAATTCAACTTAGTTCAGTTCATTCCTGTAGAGGCAGTTCACAACAAATGAAATCTCAGTCAAACGTAGAGAATAAACGTCAAATCAACGTTTTTTACAGTTAATTAATTTATTATCCAGTCAATTTTAATCCAGCCAAACTCAGTGTCTTCTGTATTTTTTTACTTTCCACTTTGTAAACTAAAAATCTTTATTAAAGGCCTTGAATTCCCAGAGTTTTAAACTAAGACCATCTTCTGTTGATGAACAATGTTTTAGTGGGTTTGGTCAAGTTGTGATGAAAACATGAATGACTGACTGTTAGTGCTTAGATTATATTGAGGGGATGACTCTACAACTAAATGACGTTTTAGCTTCATTTCTTTAAATTTGACACACTTTTAGCCTTTTATGTGTTTTCAAATGCTAAATATTTGTGGTGGACATCTTGAATTGGGTTGATTAGAAACATAAATCACGGGGGTGCGCACAAGTGGTCCACGGGTACATTCACTACTAGTTACTACCAGTTTCTTCTGCCACATTGCTCCGTTGTGGACCGATGTCATCGTGGTTCCAGTCCTGCAGCCTGTGATCACACACTGACGAGCTGCAGTGTGAGCTGAGTGGCTCGTTGTAGAATTCACCTCCCATTGCGGGGCATCAAAAGAGCGCTTATATAGCTGTGGAAGTTTGGTCAGACACACACACTCCATCACCCTGAGGTGAACTCACAAGGGTGGTGTGAGTACCAAACATCAGTGCCAGGTACTCCACAGAGCACCTCATAGAAAAAATGATGTGCACCCCTGTTTTTTCATTTTCATTTCCTCTGTCAAATGTTTTTTTTTTTAAACCATTTTCCCCCTATCTTTATAACCCTGCCAACTATTTACCACAAAATAACTGATTGGATTGATTATTTGCCACTGTCTGAAAGGCTAATTGGAATTTTTATTGTTTTGATGCAGAATAAATGTATTTTTGCCCAATTTACCCTTTTATAGGACACGCGATTTACTTATGAACAGTTTATAAAACACTGTTGCCAAATAGAGATGAGATTAAAATATGTGGGTCAGGAACAGAACTGATGGTTTGATCACAGGAGAAGGACAAAAAGATATGAAGTGAGCAATCCTCAGTAACCATGGCAACCAGACCTACGATGGAGCTGACACAGTGGAGGAAGGGGAGGGGCCACGCCTGTTTAAGACTTGTCAGTTGAAGAGTTAACTTAATTAAATAAAGCTGTAGAATTATTAAACCACAGCTTCCCTCATAACACAACCACACATCCATCTAAACTTCTTCAGTTCAGTAAGTGTTTAATATGATTTTGTGGCCTAAAAATGTCCTCATGCATAAATAATAAGGTCTGTCGTTTAAATATTCATGCAGCACATGCAAAAGACTTTTGGGATGGACGTATTTAGGTTTGCGTTTCCATATAGTTGACCTGTCCTGAGATGGACCAACATGATGCACGTCTCTCAGTCCGGATAGTCAAATCACAGCTTTGCATGACAGTCAAATAGCAGGAACAACAGGGTTGGAGTGTTCTGTTCTGAGATGAGAATTAAAGAAACTTTTTAAGGAACTTGTTTAAAACTAAATCTGTTTATTTTTTTTCTACCTTCTGCAGCCACATCAACCAGAAGACCCAGTTTGAGAATCCGGTGATGGAGGCCAAGAAGAAGCTGAGCGTGGACTCGCCTGTTGCAGTACAGTCTCCAGCAGCTGCACCTTCAGGTAACTAAACACCTGAGCTTCTCAGGATGCATCCAGGTTATCCATTCTGGGTCACGAGTGAGGAAGAATCTGCTCTGGAGTCAGATCAGTTCTGTTTCTGGTAGAAAGACGCCTTCTAAAAAGACTAAGTAGACGTTTTTTGACAAATCTTTGCCATGTCAGTGTTGAGATTTGCAAAGGCTGGGACATTGCTGTGTTGTACCATCATTACTGGGTTCTGTTGGGGTTGTTTATGAAGTTATAGTTTAAATAAGGGCATGGATGATGTATGTTCTGTCCAGAAGAAACAGAAACTGAAATTGTCTGCTACAGATTGCATCCTGGGAGCCGGGACGGCATGATTATTGTCTCCTTTTTGTTTCTGTTGCTACTCAGATGTATGCAGAATCCTAGAAATGCAGCTTGTGATTTTTTTCAATCCTTTTGGGCAGCATGGTTCTAAAGCCAGTTTCTCACTGGGCAGCAGCAGACAGAATACAGACATTCACTCATCATGAACTCAAAGTGTGAAAAACACTTGGATTATTAAAATAATCCCCGATTTGTTCCCATCCACATGTTGACTAATCTTGGGACGTTCCACATTTGACCTTAAATTCCATTTTTATCATCCAATTCTGTGATTCTGATCATGTTTTTCTCAGGGTGGAAATCATAGCACCCTGGATAAAAAGCAATTTGCTCAAAGAAATGCTGATTAGTCCGAGGTAAACGGCAGGACCCAAAGTTTTCCAGCAGAGCATTACCCAAAGCATCACTCTAATGATGATGAATTGGACTCTAAAGCATGCCTTCTTCCCATAATGCACCACGTTACTTTGTCTTCCACCATTAGTTTTTTTTTCACCCAACTGTTTCCTGTGCGGTTCTTCAAAAACACAGAAACAAATTTGATTTCCATAGTCAGAGAACCAACCCAGAGCCACGTCGTTACATCCCATAAAACATCTCCTCTAAACAATGTTTAAGCCTCCTCCTGATGTAGTTTCTGTAGATGATCACAGAGCAGGGAGACGGTGTATCTGTGTAGATCAGTTTGTCTCATTATTCCTGCAAACAGGAGTCTTACCAGTCGGAGTTTAACGCTCTTTACTGATCTCTAATTCCTGGAAACAAAGGTATCAGAACATGTTCAGAGCAGGATTTATGAACACCAGCTGGTGAGATTAGAAGAGTTGACATTTTTAAACAGTGTTTCAAACAGTGTTTATCAGAATCAGATCTGAAAGCCGCCGGTCATTTTGACAGGTGTGTGCACACGCTCCTGCCCGTCCATCAGACCGTCATGGGCAATCACTGAGTTGTCACCACTAATAATTCAAACCAAGGATGCAGAAATACGGTAGTGCTGCATCATTCAGCAGACTGAGGTTCTGTGCTGCTGTGCGCGGACCTGTGCTCCAGACGCTCTCTGCAACAGAAGAACTACAGAAACTGATCTGCCAGTGCGCACCAGGTGTCAGACCTGATCCGCTCAAACGCGTCTTTGCGATCCGGTGCTTTCAAGGTCCCGATAGCACTCAGTGCACAATCAGATGCAGATTAACTACACTTCCTGTTGTAGAACGCTCTGAAGGAGCTCTCAGAGTAGCGTTCATAGGCTGTGGAGGCTTGTTGACACACACAAGCTGCTCCGTGAGCACAAACGCATAGAACTGGACTCCAAACCCACTCACTACCCCGCGAGGAGGTCTACATTAAACCTCAGTGCCAGGGTCTCCCCTGAGTATCTCGATGAAAAAAATATGGGAACCCCTTCTCTCTCTCTCTCTCTCTCTCTCTCTCTCTCTCTCTCTCTCTCTCTCTCTCTCTCTCTCTCTCTCTCTCTCTATCTCTCTCTCTATCTCTCTCTATCTCTCTCTATCTCTCTCTATCTCTCTCTATCTCTCTCTATCTCTATATCTCTCTCTATATCTCTCTATCTCTATCTCTCTCTATCTCTATATCTCTCTCTATATCTCTCTATCTCTATCTCTCTCTCTATATATCTCTATCTCTATCTCTCTCTATCTCTCTCTATCTCTATCTCTCTCTATCTCTATCTCTATCTCTCTCTATCTCTATCTCTATCTCTCTATATCTCTCTATCTCTCTCTCTATATCTCTCTATCTCTCTCTCTATATCTCTCTATCTCTCTCTATCTCTATCTCTCTCTATCTCTATCTCTCTCTATCTCTATCTCTCTCTATCTCTATCTCTCTCTATCTCTATCTCTCTCTATCTCTATCTCTCTATCTCTCTATCTCTCTCTCTCTCTATCTCTCTCTCTCTCTCTCTCTCTCTCTCTCTCTCTATCTCTCTCTCTCTCTCTCTCTCTCTCTCTCTCTCTCTCTCTCTCTCTCTCTCTCTCTCTCTCTCTCTCTCTCTCTCTCTCTATCTCTCTCTATCTCTCTCTATCTCTCTCTATCTCTCTCTATCTCTCTCTATCTCTCTATCTCTCTATCTCTCTATCTCATGATCTCATAATGAACGTTAATATTATACGATGATGTCCCGCGGAGTGCACAGAGCTGCACCTCACCTGCTCCTGTGCTGTGCTCCAAACTCCGGATGGAGAGAGTTCTCAGAAATGTCTATAAGATGACTGGTTGATCAGGTAATTTAGTGTCTAGCTCTATGGATCTATGTGCTAAATGGGCCCAGTGTTAGATCAATCCAATGATTGGAACCGAGTGATCCTCTGCAGCTTCTAAACAGGTTCTCCAAACCGCGACCGTCAGTGGAGGATGAAAAGGTTAAGGAACAATCACAATAATTTTTAGAAGTAATAAAATAATTCTGCTGAAAATGTCATTATCATTTTTAAAATTAATAAGTGATGAATAAAAATAGATTATGACCGGATTTTTATAACCCTGTCCATCAAATGACAGAAAACGAAAAAGTCTAGCGCGACCTCTGGTGCAGACAGAACCAGTTTCTCTGAGCTCGATCCAGAGCGCTCTGTGGTGGAAGAGGAAGAGCTCTGGTACTGGTTTAGCACTGGAACCTGTTTCCCCATTACTCTATATAGTTGATGCTTTAATGATGAACCTGAGTCTAATGATCCTTTGACTGGTCTGCGTCTTTTGACTGTAACAGCTTTACGTGTTTTTACCAATCTGAGCTACATTCTGTTACCTTGTCTAGCAGTTTTAGCCCACATGTCGTCAGTCCTGACCTCTGCTATGGGGTCATCCTACAGCCAGCATAGTTTGACCCTCGACAAAGTTGCCTAAATATATAAACTTGCTCATTTCTTGTTTTTAATACAAATAAAATGACAAAATATTCACTTGTTTCACTCGTTTAGTTTCTCATTTCACCTATCGGTGTGAAAACTGCCTCGGCTGATTGATGTTAGGATTCAGATTAGCGTCACCAGTGTAGCTGGTTGTGTTTTAGGTCTGTTTCTTAATCAACTGCAGCATGGGCGAGCGGCATTAAAAAGACAAATGTTCCAGTCAAACAGTTTGAGCTTAATGTTCTGCAAAGAAATAAGAAAAGCTATAACGGCGCATTATGCGTGTTGTCAAAATACTGGGGTGTCGTTTCATCATCGGCTCCACGCTGAAACGTCTGTCTGGAAGATGTTCTAACAGTTGACAGGCAGCCGATAAACTGCCTCTGAAGCTACGATACTCAATTTGAATAATGAAACAGCGCTTCACTGGGCGGCAGAATTCATTTCGACAAGTAGATATGGAAAGGGGAGGCTCTGAGGGGTCTTTGAAAATGCTTTTACCCCCGTCGTTCGCAGCAGAGAGGAAGGACGGAGGGGCAAACGCGGTTGAAAGTGACTTGTGATTGTAAATCGGCTTTCTATCGACTCATCTGCTCATCATTTACCACATGTGGTGAACGCTCGGCCGGTAGTCACCCTCTGCTTGGCGAACGAGAGGTTCTGATGAATGGAAGCCCCGCGTTGTGAAATGAGTCAGACTTATTACAGTCCAAGTGTGCATACGCAAAGCGTGGCAGCATTAGTATTCAAACTAGCCCCTGTGTTTCAGACGTCCCTTAGACAGATGTGTCTGCCTCAGTCTGATGCACGCAGACCCCACCTCCCTAGCCGAGCCTCTCTGCAGTCTGTGGATGATGTTGCCTCCATATCCAGCTCCCACTGCCTCCCTCCCTACCCACACATCCTCGTTGATGACAATTAATACCCAGTGGTCTCATGTGAGTGTGCGGAGCCGAGGCCAAGCTACCAGACAACGCCGCAGAGCTCACGGCTACGCTCGGACATAATTACAGCGCTGACAATCCTGTCTTCACATAATCACTTCACCCTGAGAAAACACACACCGTCCCTTTTGTGGCTCGCGGTTTAATCAGGACCGTGTAAACATGGCTTTGGTGTGTGTGGCCCTCCAACCCGGTCCCCCGCTCTACTCTCTGTCTCTGCTGATGCTGCTTTAATGAGGGTCATTAATTATGCTGGAGAAGAACCGGCACTGATGGGAGGGGGGGGTTGACTGGCATCGCTCACAATCTCACACCTGAAGAACATGTGAAACATGTGAGCAGTAACGTCCCGTTAATCTTATGTTTGGTTGTTGTTTTTCTTCTTAACACAGGTCACGTTTAATCAGCCAAGCACAGTATAGTTATGCAAATCAAAACCCAGTGAGAGTGGAGTGGGGAGGCAGGGAGGGGAGTGAGAGGTGAGGCTTCTATCGCTCCCTAATGAGATTGATGTCCCACCGTCTATCAGTGTGGGAACTGCCACAGAGAATCCCGACACGCAGGGACGGAGCGCATAACTCACCCCCTCACAGAGGAAGGACGAGCCAGCATCCAGTCAGAGTTCACCTCTTTCTGTCAGCCAGCCCTAGTCCTCTGTCCCATCGGTCTTCTTCTCTCCAATAGAATCCATTTCCTACATCTACTCTCCTGGTTTGTGCGTCCTCCTGGCACCACAAAGGAAACTGGTTATGAGAACTTACCAGAGTAATCTCGGCATAACGCTTTTGACTTGTCTCAGTGATGAAGAACAGGAATTCTAGCAGGATCTTAATGTTTAGGTTCTTAGCAAGTTTATAGAAATCCTAGCAGGCAGTGATGTTGTCTTTGCTTTAATGTTGCTATGGAAACTCATTGCTGTTTTAAAATCAGTTTCTCTTAATGTCCCAGGTTCATTTTCACATGCATTTGTTTGAACGTGTGCACTGGCATGTTAACCTAATGGCTACACCAAAGAATAAGAAATAAACATGTTGACTTTAACTGTTTTTATTCATTTGACACAATAAGAGCTGTAATATAATCAGGGGGCTGAAATCCTTGAAAATGTTTGACTTTTAATTTAAAGATTTTAAAAGTGCTATAAATTGGAAATGAACCTGTAAATTGTGATCTGAACTGGTCAATATTCAGCAAGAACATCTGGTCTGAAACTCAAATCTAATAGATTTTTTCAGACCATGAACTCACCTTTGCTAGGCACTAATTAATGCAAAGAGATGGGAATGTTTCTTTCCAGATTAATGAATTCCAACATAGTCAGGAATAGTTAATACAATTATTGTTATTATGAAGTGAAATAAGCATTTTGGTTATAAATGTGCTGCTCATGGAACAATGGAAGGTTGCTGGAAAATCTTGAACTCTATGAAAGATGAAAGTGCACGAGAAGTATTTTAAATAGATTTGGCCAAAAGTGTAAGTCATGTTTATTATTATTATTATTATTATTATTATTATTACTACTGCTTATAATAATAATACCAACAATAATAAAAACATAAAAATAAAAACAACAAGAATAATAATGTTTTAATATTTTGTAAAACTTAAAACATCAAATGTTCTTAATTTTTTAAGTGTAATTAACTTTTTTCCAGTGTAGTTCACTGCATTCTTTAATACAGGGGTGCCACAAATGTGTGTGTGTGTGTGTGTGTGTGTGTATATATATATATATATATATATATATATATATATATATATATATATATATACACACACACACACACTCTGTATAAAATGAGACTCTAGAAGTTTTCTTTCAAACAAACCTGTGCTGCATCTCAACATTTTGATCCAAACATGACTCGGTGTTTGAGCAGTTCAGAAATGCTATTTCTCAGTGTTGTTGATCTTCCAACACCTTTTCATAATGACAAAAGATTAAGGGAGTTCAGAGGTAAACTGTAGTGCATAAAAGCTAAAGGTTGAATCCTGTGATCGATTTATCCACATGAGCTGCAGACTTCCTTGGAAATGCACTCAACACAATCTGCTGCTGCTTAGAGAAATACAGCCTGGAACTGTAGTACAGAGAGGAAGTCATAAATCAGCAACACTGCAAGAGTTTTCTGGTTACAAGCTGAACTCAGATGGATAGAAACACAATGGATGCATGCTCTGTGGTCAGATGTTTTCATTTTCTTTATGGAGGAATTTGGTGGAGAAAACCCAGAAATCCAGGCTGGAATTGTTTTAAAGCCATCATCTGACTGTGATCATATGAGGATTCTTTGTTACTAAAAGCATTACAAGGTGTCCTGCCTAAAATGTGTGGATTCTGAGAACAACCACAAACTGTCTTCAACAAAAAAGGAAACGAATATCATATAAAGTAGTCTAATTTAATGGAAAGCTGATGTGACACAATAGAAAGTAGCTTATTTTAAAAATTTCAATTTGTCAAATTTGTTTATTACTTTTTGAGTTGGATCACTAAAGAACCCTTTAGAACCCGTTTTAGGTTTGTGTCAAATAAACCCAAAGTTTTATAAACCCAAAGTTTTGTGGTATTTTAGGAAACTAGATAGGAGGATTACATATTCTTACTCTTTTCCCTTTTCTACTGAATTCTTCACAGGAGAGGAGCCTGCCAGGGGAGCAGGAGGTTTCACACGAGATCCAGCTCAGCTGCAGGGGGCCATCCTGCAGACGGCACTTAGAAAAAGCCCACAGGGGTTTGGGTTCACCATCATCGGAGGAGACCGCCCAGACGAGTTCCTTCAAGTGAAAAACGTCCTTCCTGATGGACCTGCTGCACACGACAACAGGATTGCCCCAGGTGACTTTCCTCTCAGCCATATTAATTATAAATGTGTCCTCCAGTGTCGAGACTCAAGTGTTTTAATGGTTACAGATGAAAACAGTGGCTGTAATACAAGGTGATACAAGGAGGAATAACAAGAAAAAAAAAAACAAGACATGGGAGAGACATCAAGGCTTCTGTTACTAATTACAAAAAAGAATCTGTGGTGACACCTAAGTGTGCGTCACTAATTAGCTTCCCCAATAAAACTGGCTCATGCTGTTCTGCTCTCTGACATTGTTTTAAATAAAGAGTCGTTCTGTTTCAGCAAGTGACTGAGTGTAGTTCAATAGTGACTCCCGGCTTCACTGTCCCGATTGTGCAGCCCTGCACGCGCGGACGCACCCCTCCCCACCGATCGCGCAATCATTAAATTATTCTTAATGTTGCACAAGTTCTTGTTCAAACTCTTAGCAGACTATGGTATTCACTCTTAGGTGTGCTTACGTTGATTGGGTGTGGCGGCCATCTTGAATCTTGACTGTTTCCAATCGTGAGCCTGGTGGGCCAGTATCCAGCATGTTTTAGAGGTTTCTCTGCTTCAACACACCTGATTTCAGTTAGTGATTGATTAAAGGCTTTCTGCAGAGCAGGTGATTCAACCATTGATTCAAGTGTGTTGGAGCAAGGAAGGAACTAAAACATGCTCTTGAGGGCCGACTTTGGATACTACTACTGTAAAAGATAAATAAATTAAAAATTATTATTCAGTCTATTTATTTGAGAAGAGTTGTCAGGATATTTTCTTTATTTAAAAAGCCACCAGTCACTAGATCCTTTAACTCTGTCCAGGAATCAGACCTTGGGATGTTTATGACTCATTCGTTTTTGTTGTTGTTGGGTGGAGATAAAATCTGGACAGATATGCGAAGATGAGTGAGAGAATGACCTAAAACTCTGTTTGGTCTGCCTGAGTACAACAGCTTGTTCTTCTAATAATCCAAATGTGTGTTGTGGTGGAATGACCCTGATTACAGGAGAGTTCCTCATCAGCTGAGATATTCTGTTGGGAACAAACAACTTATGGTGCCTTTCATAAAAATGTGTAAACATTGGTAAAATGGACTCTCTCTCTCTCTCCTCTTCTACTTCCTACACTGCAGGAAATGGTTATAATCACTTATTAGCTTCCCATCACAGTTCAGTTTAGTAATTTAGTAATTAGCCTAGCTTAATGGCTGTTGCCAACATTTCTTCTGCGTACCACTAGAGGGAGCTGTACCGCTAGTAGTATGCGTAGCGTACATTGAGAATACCTGGTGTACAGTACAAAGGGTTCTATTATAATACACCAGCAGTGGGTTTCTTGTCATTTGCATGTGCTTTTCGTGCGTCCAGTGAAACTGAACACGTACGGTGACTGTAGTTCTTCTGAATAGCTGCTGTGCAATCTGCTTTAGGACTCAACACTGATATCGATTGCCACTCGAGCACTGCTGTGGCTGAGAATCAACAAGAAGGTGGAACAGAGAGAGTAATTATTTTCACTGTCTCATTTCCCTTGAGAGGGAGGGTAATTGACTGTACCAGAAGATGAATGTAATTAATTTAATTGGGTTTTAACGGCAAGGCAGTAGACTGGAACAACTTTCCTCCTGCATTCCTCACTTCGGACCGGCTGTATTTATTCACGCCAACAAGTGGACTGTTTGAGCTTTGTTAGGGTGTTTCTTTCACTCACCTTTTTTATTGGATAAGACGTTCGAAAAACAGGCACCGAGTCTGAGCCCCCACGTTGGTATACGGAGCTCATTACAGGAGTGAAACCTTAGCGGTGTTTGCTTGAGGAGAGTATTGATCGTGTCGATGGGCTAGATCCTCCTCTGGGCTCCAAGCCAGATATCCAGTCAGCAGTTCAGCTGGTTATCCAGGCCTATATCTGAGCCAGGCCAAGGGCGCTGAGGTCCCAGCGCTTACAGGGAGATGAAAGTGGAGGGGAGAACCATGGTTTTCTACTTTATATTCTCTCCCTCTCTGTTATCGTTATGGAGAACAGAAGGAGAGGCTGTTTATGTAACCAGGATCATTTTTATCAGTGATGAAGTTGAATGACCTAATTAGGCGGACCTGACTAGTACCAGGTTGGACTCCTTTTTGCCTTCAGAGCTACGTTTATGTCATGAATTCAACATGGTCCATGTTGACGTGACAGCAGCACACAGTTCCATCCATGATGTGAACCTCTTGTTCCATCACATCTCCAAGGTTCTGGACTGGATTGAGATCTGGTGACTGGAGTCCAGTGAACTCATCATGTTCTAGAAACCAGTTAGAGATGATCTGGTCTTTGAGACATAGAGCTTTATCCTGCTGGACATAGCATCAGAAGATGGTCCACTGTGGTCACAAAGGGATGGAGCATTGATACCAGACAGAATGGATCCAGCTTTCATGTTGATGCCAAATTCTGATTCGAAAGTTGCAGCTGAGATTGAGACTCATCAGACCAGGAAACGTTCCTCCAGTCTCTTCTGGTCCAGTTCTGGTTCCTGTGTGAATTGTAGCCTCAGTTTCCTGTTCTCAGCTGACAGGAGAGACACCTGCTGAGGTCTTCTGCTGAAGTCCATCTGATTCAAGGTTCAACATGTTGTGGATCACAGATGATGTTCTGGTTGGAACCAGTGGTTATTTGAGCTTCAGTTACTCTTCTGTCATCTAGAACTAGTTTCTGACCTCAACTAGACCTTTTCAAACCCACGACTGCTGCTCATTCTTTTTTATCAGACCATCATTTGTAAACCTAGAGATGTTCGTGTGTTAAAACATTAGATTTAATGAGTATATCCAATGAAGAGGTTGAGTGTACATGACAGCTCTTTGTTCTCCTTTCAGGTGATGTCATTGTGGACATCAACAGGACATGTGTGTTGGGAAAGACTCATGCTGATGTGGTCCAGATGTTCCAGTCCATCCCAATCAACCAGTATGTGGACCTGGTCCTGTGCAGGGGCTACCCTCTGCCTGAGGACTCCAGTAGCAGTGAGGAAGCATCGGGGAGCCTCATCGCCTCAAAGGACGCTTCCCCTTCCCCGTCCACCTCCACTCCACAGGAAGCCCCAGATGGAGGAGCTCTGTCCAGACAAACGATCAGCAACGGAGGACGCCACCACCATCCTCATCCTCAGCAACAGCAACACCTTCCTCTCACCCTCAACCAGGAGGCTCCAGACACCACTCTGTTACAGCCAGAGCTGGTGAGCGTGCCGTTGGTTAAAGGACCTGGAGGTTTCGGCTTCGCCATCGCTGACTGCCCACTGGGACAGAAGGTGAAGATGATCCTGGACGCCCAGTGGTGCCGCGGCTTGTTGAAGGGCGACGTCATCAAGGAGATCAACCGGCAGAACGTCCAGACTCTGAGCCACTCCCAGGTGGTGGACATCCTCAAAGACCTGCCGGTGGGCAGCGAGGTCAACGTGCTGGTGCTTCGAGGAGGTGAGTCAGCAGGAAGGAGGCGTCACACGCTCTGTTTTTATTCATTTACCAGGGTTTCATTCAGAACACAAACAAGCTCTAGGCTGGAAATAAAGTGGAAGATCATTCTAGCAGTCCCAGATTTTCATCACCCGCTGTGTTCAACTCTTCTGTTTTTGCTCGCTCTGAAAGTAAAGCAATAGGTTGACTACCCAGTTTGCATCTGACATTATTTTCTTAAACAGTGAGACAGCAACACGGTCCGTTCTTTGTCTAACATCTGCCACGTGTAGAGGAGATGAGAGTAACTGTACAATGTTTTAATTTATAAATGACAGGATGGGTTGTGTGCCGCACGTCGTGCTTGAATACACACACACACACATATACTCTAGTTGTTAAATAAAGCAATTTCACGCTCCGGTCCACTCCAGCTCTGCATCATCTGCATCCAAAACAGGAAGTAAGTAAAGCTCGGTCACGTGTGCTGGGAGTGAAGAGAGAGAGATGACAGTTTTACTGATTCACTCACTGCCTTGAGAGGAGGAGGGAGAGGAAGGCAGGGAGAGAGCCGGAGCGTGGTGGGTAATCATCACTGCTTGCCTTCTTACTCCATGCCTTCACAGATTTGAAGGGCTTGTTCTTTTTTCCTTTGCCTTTGCTGCAGTGCAGTAGCCTAGATTCAGGAGATCAGCGTTGCACCCACACATCAGATGTGCTGAGCCGGGTTCTGCTCTGCGCTCCGGGGGCCTTGTCTCGTGTGTGCATTAATCGCACATGTGCATATGCTTTGTGTGTATGTGTGTGAGGATCACAGCTTCCCAGGGCTCAAAAGAAGATCACACAGGTCACCTAAAGACTTGGATTAGGTTAGAATTCACCTTCAACCAGCAGCTTCCTCTGATGACAATAAAACAATAGTAATTGGCTCCGTTCTGGATTTAAAATCACAAATGAAACAAAGCGCCCGTCCTCATAGTGCAGATTATTATGATCTGTACATTTATTCAGAAAATGTTTATATTCTTAAAAAACGTTTTTGCAGATGTGCCGGCTGAAGCAGGCAGATGGAGAATTAATAAACTTTAATTAGCTTACAGAACAAAGGAACAGATGAAGGCTCTGCAGAGGCAGGAAATCCAAATTAGTCAAAGCATAAAATACTACAAACAAATGAAATGAGCTGGAAACAGAGCAGTGGAAAACAGGCAGGAAAACCGTTTGGTGATGGAAGAAAGGATCTGGTGAGGAGTAGAGAAAACTAGGAGGTGTAACAGAAACCAGCCAACTAGTCAGAGAAATGACCTTCAGTTGTCTTATCTTCTGTACTGGAAGAAGGTAGGAAGTTAAAGAGAAGTGGTCGGAGATGAACGTGAGGACTGAAGGAAAGGAAATTCTGTAAGGTCTGCAGGAGCTGTTCAAACACACATCAGTGTAAAGTTCCTTTAATTTAAAATAATTTATTACTATTCATTCTCATTTACACAATTCTCAAGTTCCCAGTGTTATTTATTTCTAATGTTTCACAAAAAATTGTGGGATAAAATGCATGAAATTAAGTATAAATCAAACATTTGACGATAAACTCCGCCCCCCCGTTGGAATCCCATGACACACCTTTGCCATCCTTTGAAAAATGTTCTAGATCCGCCGCTGCAAACATGGCAGCATTGTCTCCTACCACTTCTCTTGACTTCCTACCATCTTCCAGAAGACGCTCATTTTTCTGACTACTTGGCTCGTTTTTGTTGCACCTCACCAACATTCCCACTGCCATCAGTTTCTCTTTACACAGTCATTTAGATGGAATTCTTTAGTTATCTACAAGCTAACAAGTCACCATCAGCAGTAAAACATAGCCCTTATTTAGGGTCGAGTCCTGCAGGAACTTTATCATCCTACATGTTCCTGTAATGTGAAACTTACCAACGTCAAAGGGTTTATTTAGCACTCCTGCATGAATGTAAGTTCACTTTGTTCTTTGCTGTTCTCAGATCAGCTGTCCACTCATCAGTCCTGTTGGTTGGTTACACTATTTCTCTGAACACAGGCTGTTCTAAAATTTTTTATTTTTACAAAGACAACAATTCAAATCTTCTGTAAAAAGTTTATGAACCAATACGATCTGTAGATGGCTCTTTGATTGGCCTCAGTTTAGAAAAACAAAGATTAGTTCTGACCAGTGAGCTAACGACTGCAGGGTAAATTACTGCTATTTAAAACAAAACACTCATCTAAAAATGACATAATGCATCATGCTAATAATATTAATCTTTTTACTGGCATATGAGGTTATTAACAGCAAACATGACTGTCAGGTCTGTTACAGTTCAGCTGAGAGGTTCAGTTTTCTGCCAGAATAATTTGTGGTGTTTAATTGATCAAAGTGTTGAGTTTTAAAACATTGTAAAATAAGTTATTAAAGGTGACAGAAATCCTATTTGTAACTGGCCCTGCTGTGATTGGCTGTTAGCTCATCTGTCTGGTCAGAACTGTTTCTTCAAACTGAGCTCATTTAAAGAGCTTTCTCCTAAAAGTAAGTTTTTAATAGTTCAACTCACTTTAAAATATCTGCAATATCCCTTTAACAATTTGGAGAATTTAAGTTTAGAAGAAAAACTAATTCAGATGAAGTTAAAAAAGCAAATAGACTGTAACGATTTTATGAAATCAGTCTGAATAAAATGTTAAAAACCTCAGTAACAGAGCTGTAGTTGCAGTGGATAAGTAGCCGCTTTAATCCAGAAAGGTGCTGTTTTCCCATGGCCCCAGATTATCCAGTAAATAAAGCCCTAACACTCCTGGTACTTGAGCCTACTGCCCCCTGCTGGTTACACTTCTCAGTGTTTTCTATCATGTTTCTCACAAAAGTTGAGAGATGAGTTTTAAAGTTTCAACTGAGGTACAAAAATACACAAACATGGGTGAAAGTTTTTTTTATGAAACTCTATAGATCAGCCTTTAAGCAAAACGTGTTTGATTATGTTTTTTAAAGCTTTAACCTTCATTTTCTCTTCTCTGACAGGTCAGACATCTCCTGTGAAATCACTAAAACCTGTAAGTTAAACAACTTTTTCTTTCAATCATTTTTAAACATTTTTGCCTGAATGCATAATTTAAAAGAATAAGAGCAGTGAAGACAAATGTGCTGCTGGATTATTAAACGATAATCGGTGTTCCCTTTGTATCTCCTCTCACGTGGGGCTGCGGTTAGCTGCATTATTCAGGGAGCCCACATTAGGCAGGTTGTTATTTCTGGAGCTCTGTGTGGGTAAATACGCTGGCTCCTTGCAAACAGCAACTTAACATCGCTGTGTGTGTTTGGGTGTGTGTAAGATGATATGCCATGTTCAACAGCTTGTCCCTGAGCTGCTCCTCCGTGCCGTGCTTTGAAAATAGAGGGGAGCTGAGGCAGAAACAGGCTTACTCATACTGTTTTGTTGGTGAAATGCGGCACTGTTCTGTTTTGAGGAGCTATTTTTGGGGCCTTTTATTCTGCAGAGTAAATCTATCCTGAATGTTCCTGCATACTTGCTCTTGCAGACATGCATCTCTGAGACTGAATATGTTTAATTACTGCTATTGCTCAGTCTATATGACTAACAGATGTTTGCCCCGTAGTGCTCCTCCACTTGAGGTCATGCATTAATCAGCTGTTTATCTCGCCTCTGGTTGATGTGTTGCAGAGCGCGACTCCCATGTCTCACACCATTTCCCAGCCTTCCCTTCATCAGACAGTTCTTCCTGCTGCCCAGACGCTGCCCCACCCGTCCTCCCAGCCCCTCATGCAGCAGCAGCAAATGCAGGAGATGACAAACGGCACAGAGACCCTCAGTCAGCCGGAGGCATCCTCCGGCGGGCTCCCCATCTCCGCCAACAACCTCCGCTCATCATCGCCCAAACCGGACCCGTCTGAACTGTACCTCAAGTCCAGAGCACTGATGGACAGCAGGCGTAAGTCAATAAAAGTACTTTTGTTGCCCCAAAGACTCCAAATTCCACCTGAAATTTTAAAAGTAAAAGTTTTCTTTTGAAAAAAATATATGTATAAAAATCCATTATTTGGATTAACTCAGGGATGTCCAAAGTGCGGCCCGGGGGCCACTTGTGGCCCTCAGAGGGATTTTAAGAATGATATAATTTTGTGCTCCTGCAGGATGTTGATGCAGAGAGATGATTTCTGATATTTTTATGTTTAGATTTTCACTAAAAGACTCCACAAACAAAATATCTGGTTAATTAGAATATTTTTAAAATACAAAATTTATTATCTAATCAAAATATTTGATTTTTATTGATCAGCTTTTTCCAGATAATTAAATTTCCTGTTAAAAAGAACCAAGGCCTTCACTGAAGTTTTTAACTAAAAACAGTCGACCAATCAGATCCAGTCAGTGACTTAACACTTTTTATTATTGAGTCAAACGTACGAGTTCCCTGTACGCCTCGTATTCACAAAGATTCTGTTCATTAAAATGGTGCATTTATAAGGAATTTGTGAGCAGAACAAATAAATAAAATCATTATTTGCCATTTCGTTTTTATTTAAAAAATGTTCAAACTTATGTAGCCCTCAAGGACTTTACACTTGGTGATTTCAGCCCTTGTGTTGAAAAGTTTGGACACCCCTGAATTAACTAAAATATTTTAAATATTGTGCCTCAGAAAGATTGGTTGCCCATTTCGAGGTGTGTTTCTGTGTAAAAGTTTCAAATCATGACCATCTTTCCTGTTTTCATTATCTACCTGAATGGCCTGATACGCTGGAACGATGAGCAATGAATAGGAATGATAGGTACAGTATAATAGGTACAGTCTGATGAATGATAGGTACAGTATAATAGGTACAGTCTGATGAATGATAGGTACAGTCTGATGAATGATAGGTACAGTATAATAGGTACAGTCTGATGAATGATAGGTACAGTATAATAGGTACAGTCTGATGAATGATAGGTACAGTATAATAGGTACAGTCTGATGAATGATAGGTACAGTCTGATGTATGATAGGTACAGTCTGATGAATGATAGGTACAGTCTGATGTATGATAGGTACAGTCTGATGAATGATAGGTACAGTCTGATGTATGATAGGTACAGTCTGATGAATGATAGGTACAGTCTGATGTATGATAGGTACAGTCTGATGTATGATAGGTACAGTCTGATGTATGATAGGTACAGTCTGATGTATGATAGGTACAGTCTGATGTATGATAGGTACAGTATAATAGGTACAGTCTGATGAATGATAGGTACAGTATAATAGGTACAGTCTGATGAATGATAGGTACAGTCTATGATAGGTACAGTCTGATGAATGATAGGTACAGTCTGATGAATGATAGGTACAGTCTGATGTATGATAGGTACAGTCTGATGTATGATAGGTACAGTCTGATGAATGATAGGTACAGTCTGATGTATGATAGGTACAGTCTGATGAATAATAGGTACAGTCTGATAGGCAATGATATGCTATGACTAGTCGGAGCACAGCCAAAACCAGAGTGTATTGCTACAATCTTAAAAAGCAGCATCATTACATTTCTTTAAATATATTTTATCAAGTTCTTTCCAAACATTCATCGTGTTCATCTGAGCGAGAGTTAATTCTGATTAAGGATTATTGCCTTATTCAAATTTTTGCTAAAAAATGACGGTGTACCCTTGGCCCGGAGTTTTGAATAAAACATATTTGTGATGAATATAATTACCACAAGTTCTGTTGCTAAAAGCACCCTCAGGTTGAACAGAAGCTTGTTAGACATACATGTTGGTTTTTACTAATTCTGCTTGGAGATATTTGTGTTTCGTGGTGATAATGTTCTCTTTGTGATCTTTTAAAAAGAAAAATACAATAACTCATGGGATTAAGTTTTTAGTTTTATTGTTTTTGTTACCAACGGGGGTTATGCTAAGGAATGCACCCCTGCCTGGAAAAGCACAGTTGTTTAGTTGTTGAACAGCTATTATGCAAGAGCCATCACTGAAGTGAATATTGCTGCTAGGTCACACAAACAGTGATTCTGCGGGACCATTAGTGCACCACAGCACTTAGCTTACATTTAGCTAGTTAGCCCCTCTAACCTTAACGTGTCTGTTTATTTATCTCGTGTATTCACTTAGATTTGTTCTATTACCATGTTTACTTTTACATTCGTGCACCTTAAACTGACTGTGTGTGCAGAAGAAGTGCGTCTGGTTGTGACATCTATTTTAGTGTTAATACCTGCTTAGAGCTGTCTTTAAGCGAGTGCAATGACAATTTCGTTGTACACCTTTATCAACCTAGCTAGCGCACATTACCGCCACCTACTGGTCATGTTAGAAGAGCGTTATTAACAGGTCTCAGGGAGAAAATCGCTATTAACCAAAATAAAAATAAAATAAAATGCATTTTTCTAATCGGTACATGAAAAAAATCTTTTTAAAAAGCTGCCCATTATTTTTTGCTGCCATCTTAAAATGTCTACAAAATGTCTAATTTGCATTACATCATTTCCTGATGGAAACCTAAATAACTGTACGCTAAACTGAGGGTGTGTAAATGTTTATTAAGTGACACCACATGAACCTCTGCCAAGTTTAGAAAATTAGAGCAGTTTTCTAAAGACGTGTTTGTCCTGGCTGTCCTCAGACTAGCTCTTAGCCTATCGGTCCTGTAAGGCTGTTCAGAAAGATTAAGACAATCACTAACACAGAAACACTTCATAATATCCTAAATATCCTCCTCATTTAATAATAAATTAATCCTTACATTCAAGAATAAAGATCCTAGCAGGTAGCAACCATCTTATATATAATGGAAACATTACATTTCAAGTCATTACATATAAATTTATTTTGTCGTGAACCATTTTTACTACATTCGTTTTATCAAAAAATGTTTATATAGCTGATCATGATGAAAAGCTGAGGATTTCTATTAGCTAAGTGATGAATTTGGCTTTTTTTGCGCTTTTTCTTCCTCTCTCTGCAGCACCTAATACCAGGGATCTGGATGTGTTCATCAAACGAAATCAGGAGTCAGGCTTTGGCTTCAGAGTCCTGGGAGGAGAGGGCCCAGAACAGCCGGTGAGTAACGGCGTACAAACATTTTAAACGAGCCACGCTGTGGTGCTGTAATCCCAGATCCTCAGAAACCACAGAACAGCAGTCACACGCCCATCTGGGCCTCTGTCAGCTGCTGATAGTAGAAATTAAATGCTGTAGGATGATGGAAAGTTCAGCGCCTCGTTATACGTCATCAGATTCACAGCTTTGAGGATTTCAACCTTATTATCTTACGACTCGATCTGTGTGCTCGCGCTCAAATCAGCCCAATTTTCCAACATCTTCCTGCTTCCACAGGTGTACATCGGTGCAATCGTGCCTCTGGGTGCAGCTGAGAAGGACGGGCGCTTACGGGCTGGAGACGAGCTGCTTTGTATAGACGGCGTCCCCGTCAAGGGCAAATCCCACAAACAAGTGCTGGAGCTGATGACCAACGCCGCCCGCAATGGTCAGGTCATGCTCACCGTCCGCAGGAAACTAGTACACACAGGTAGGTCTGCTCTCAGATAAGCAGCTCTGTATTCCTCTGAGGGCACTTAAAGCTCGGTTTCTTCCTCTCCTCCTTTGGCTGAGATCAGTATGCTGGAGGAGGACCTCTGAGGAAAAGCTTTGATGTGGGATTTTCTCAGTAATCCTTTAAATTTGCTCTGGGTGACTTCCTTGTTGGAAAAATCAGAATAAATGAGGTTTGATAAAAATTGACTTCCTGCTCTGTGGATATTTTCCTAAAGAGGAAAGATAACTTTGGAAGAATTCCATTTATTTGATTTCAGTAAAGAGAAATAAATATTTAAAAGTCAGAGGAAATAGCAGAAATGTGCTTGCTGTTTATCTCTTCAGGCTGAATGGGAGTTGTTTAAACAGCAGTGAAAAGTATTTTAGCTGAATGAGTTGATTTACTTCTCAAAGGATGATAAATAAGGGGATATGCTGAGTTTTCTTTACAGCAGCTTGTACCTCCTGCTGCATTAAGAGGCTGCTTTAGCCCCACAAGTAGCCACTCCACACTTTGCAGGAGCACTCTTCAAATGAATGTGCAGAAATTAAGCAGCAGTAAAGAAGGGTTTATGCTTTTTATAGCAGGGGTTTAGTAAGAGATTCCCTGGAGCTGTCTTATGAAATAGGAACTCTGCAAAACAAAAGTACAAGAAGAACACAGAGGTAAAACCACCTCAGAATAACTTGTTTTGAAAAGCTTTAGTCCCTTTAGTGTTTCTGTCTGTCAAAATAAATCAACTTAAAGCCACAGTTTTTAAAGTTAATCACAGGACAGTTTTGTCAATAAATCCTGGGAGCATTTAGACAAATAATTGTTTTTACATGGTAACCAAATCAGAAACACCATCCACTCCTGTTCCTGTTGCTGAAGGTCACAAACTCCTCCTCAAAGACCGCTTCTAAACCCAGACTCACCAATCTAGGCTGATTCTAAGGAGTTATCCTGGCTTAAACAGTGTGTGGGCATCAAATTACAGACGTTCTCAGTCTATATAAACTAATAGCATCATTTATTTTTGGAGTTCCTCAAGGCTAAATTCTGTGCCCCATTCCTTATGCTGCTTTTTGGGGTCCATTTGAGAAGATGATATCCAGTTGTACCTCTTTACAGATGCTATTCAGATTTTTATACCCATAAAAGTTTTAGTTTAAGAACTCTTTTGAAAAGTTAGTTTTTCTACATAGCATAAAGTAAAAATGTCCTATGTGGGTAAATGAGTCTGTAGATGACCCTCATATCAATTCTGGGTCTCAATCATCCATTCAGTGGGTCCTCTGTTAAAAACCTCAGTGTAACTTTCACAGCTCCGTTAACTAAGACGAACAAATCATTTCAGTTATGACTTCTAGCATTGGTAAAGTCTTCCTACTACAATGATTTTGGGGAAAAAAAACTTTTACCACGATGTGCTTGGATTATTGTAGTTTCCTGTATAAACATGGAGATCAGTCCTCTCTTCCTCATCTACAGGTTGTACAAAATACTCATGGTCTTCTAACAGGAAAGAGAACATTCACTCCATTGTCTTTCTGTTCAAAACAGAGTCCATTATAAGATGATTTTCTTAGTTTTTAGGAATCATAATGGTCTGGCTTCATTCTGTCTCCAGGACTTTTAATCACACCTTCTAGAACATTTGGATCAAGCAATCAGATTATCTCTGGTGTCTCAAGATCCAAACTGAGGAACAATTTACCCCCAAATAAAATCAGCTTTGAGACACTGTTAAAATCCCTCCTTTCCTGTCTTTGTTATAGTTCACAGAATAAACTATTCTACGCTGTTCTTTACTCTTCATTTATTTGACATTGACCCGTCTTTTTTTCTCAGATGGTAGCGGAGATGAGGAGAGCGGCCAGCAGCCCCAGCAGGTGGCGTCGGCTCTGGTCAACAGCTCTCCGAAGATGCCTCACAATGGGGCACCAAACATCATGCAGCCCTATCGACCCGAGAGCTTTGATGTCACGCTGCAGCGCAAAGACAACGAAGGCTTTGGTTTTGTTATCCTCACATCAAAGAACAAGCCTCCTCCTGGAGGTTAGCAGCACGTCAAATCACACCTTACACACGATATCATCGGTATACATCATGTAATATCACTACATCGACTCCAGTCTAATAGTTAATGAATGAGTACTGATTTAGGGTTTGTGATATGTTTTAAAACATTATCAAGCATGGTGCATTTACTGATAAAATGGAATTGAGACATTTGTTACCCTTTTAATATATTTTGATTATTCTTTTAAACACGCTTATTAGCATCAGTATCACTGTTTATATGCAGTAATACTCCAGTCTGAACCGGATTAAGACCTCTTTCTGAATTAGACACAGCTGGCATTTTCTGATCACTAACCCAAATGAGCTCATCTGTCTAACAGAGAATAATGTAATTAAGCCACGGGGAGGGCTCGTTTTCCTAGCTTGTTTCTATCAGTGCACAGCAGAGAGGCTGCTGGGAAAAGGAAGAGATGCATACGGACCGAAATGAAAATCTGAGTAATGCTTCGTGATTTCAGGGATTTTAATCTAATAAAGAATTCTGATGGATGCAAACAGTCAGTTTTAAACCAGAATATTTTTTAGGGCGGGGGTCACCAACCCCCGTCCTCGAGGGCTGCCATCCTGCAGGTTTTCACCTCCTCAGCATGTTGAGTTCTGCAGAAGCCTGTTCATAGTGGACTGACAACTGTTGCAGTGACTGAGACCATTGTTCTGCTCCAGGCGTCACTCAGACTGATTTCTCATGGTTGTCTTTCATTCTGCTGTTTTGTATGAAGCCATGTTTAAGTCTTTCTTATATACAGATGCAGATATGGGCTATACATACCCTTACAGAATGCTTCTATTTTTTTGTCATACTTAAATGTTTCAGCATAGAAAACTGATTCTATGTATAAAAACTAATTGCCCCTGTATGACCATTTACAAGTAGGCATACACATTGAATTTCATTGTACTATTAGTCAGGTGTCTAATTGAATTTTATTGATTTCAGTTTTTTTATTTCATTTTTTTGTTATCTTATGTTTTTTTTTTAAATTTAATTTAGTACATTAAACCCTTTTAATTCCCCCTGATTCTGCTCTTTACTATTTAATTCAGATTATATATAAATTGCTGACCTAAGCAACAAATCCAAATCATTTCAGGTCCAGATTCAAGCCAACTGATTGTAATAAAATGTAATTAAGTTGTATGGAATTATTATAAAATGCTAATTAGTCAAATTTTCCACATATTAAAGCACATATAGATTGGTCTGAGGTGAACAGTAGGAAAGAATGACTTCCTTTAACAGGAAGAAACATCTCCTTCTATTGCAGGACTTTACTTTTGATCTTTTAATGGTTATGATTTAAAGCAGAGTGGTTCCCAAACTTTTTCTTCTGGGCCCCCTTAATTTTACACATTTTTCCCCTAACAACTAACCCTGACAATAGATGGTGTAACACTAGTCTCTAAGGTGACCGTGAGGGGAAAAAAAGAACACAGGATAGAGTGAAGCGCATGAAGAGAGTACAGAGGAGTAGGGAAGGTAGGAGCTAGTCTAGAAGATGTTTTCTGGGTCTTCAGGAGTTTCTTGAAGATGGACAGGGTGGATCATTCCACCGTCGTGGAACGACACATGAGAAGAGTCTGGACTGTCCCAGCGTGGTGTAGCTCTGCTAGCTGACAGTTCTTTGATGACCAGAGTGACCGAGCCGTGACGTAAGCCTTAGCAAGAGGCTTCAAGTAGATGAGAGGCGTTCCTTTAAGGACTTTGTATGCTAGTGTTAGTAAGTAAGTAAGTAAAGTAAAGTTTATTTATATAGCGCCTTTCACAGATATACATCACAAAGCGCTTGACAATATAAACAAAAAAAAACAAAACAGAGAAAACATTGAAAATAAAAACCAAAACAGAGATTTGGGGGTACCAGATACAATATTTGGGCAAGATTTGGGGTGTTAGCTACTTGAATTTGATGGTGGCTACCCAAGGTAGCCAGTGGAGTTCAGTGAACAGAGGGGTGACATGTTCTCTTTTAGGCTGATTGAAGACCAAACGTGCTGCTGCGTTCTGAACCATCTGTAGAGGTTTCACAGTTAGAAGGACATTGCAGTGATCAAGGAGGGAGATGACCATAGACTGTACCAGGAGCTGGGTGGTGTATTGTGCTTTTCTATAACTCAGAACACAGTCCTTTGACCAGTGCTTTGAGTATGAAGGATGGAGCTGAAATAGGATGTGGTTCAGATTTGGGAGGTGTTGTTTTTAATTAGTCCTTTGATTTCTGTCCTGTTGTTTTTGTGCTCTTCAAACTCTGATTGACTCATAAAATTAAAGTTTCTATGTTTGTCTTCCTGTTGCTTATTTGAAGTGTCCAGAATGGAGACTTGGCTCATATTAGTTGTCATGGTAACCCTGGTCACTCTTTACCTCTTTCCCTGCAGAGGGGAGTGTACCAGCAGTGTGTTACTCATGTAAACACCTACATCTAAGTATTGCCTTTAATACGACATAGATGGAACATTGATCATAGACACACAGGTGAGGTGATGAAGGTCCTGTCACCAAGAAAATGGTGATCCTCGTGGGTGCAGAGTACCAAGCTTTTAAACTAGTGAGATCATCATTAATGCGAGCCATCTCACAAATCACTTCCCTGTGACGAGGTGGAGTTTTTCATATTTTCATCCCACCAGGGGATTGGGGTTTAGAAACTCTGGTGTCTTTAAATCTCAGCTGAATGATGATGACAGCGTATCTGACTGAATAAGGTCAGACTTATCAACAGGCTTAATGAGGCATCCTTTCAAATGTAAGAAACTAGCGTGTCACATTATTTTTCCACACCTGTATACTGTATCATTCTTTGAGTTATTGTCATAATGCTGTATAAACATGATCTTCATTCTTATTTTTCTCCGTTCCAGTTATACCTCATAAAATCGGCCGTATAATTGAAGGCAGCCCAACGGACCGGATTGGTCAGATGAAAGTGGGCGACCGTATCTCTGCGGTTAATGGTCAGTCCATCATGGAGCTGTCGCACAACGACATCGTTCAGCTCATCAAGGACGCCGGTAACGCGGTCACCCTGACTGTCGTACCTGAAGACGGTGAGTTGGCACAAATCTCGTTTTTATCACGCCGATCACTGAGGAGAACCTGATAATGGAAAGGTTGATGTGTCCTTACAGATGGCGCTCCTCCATCCGGAACAAACTCCGTGAAGCACAGCCCTTCAGTCCAGCACAGAGCTGTGGGCCAGCAGCCTCCCAGTTACCAAGACAGGTACACCAGTTTACACCCAGTGTGAAATTCAAAAGATTAAGTACTCACTTTAAATGTTCAAGTTGTTTGAAGGCTTGCATGTGTAGAGGATAAATTTGGTTTGTTAGATCAGATGTTTGTTCAATAATCAGCAGCTGTTGACTGTTTTTTACAGCTGCCTGGTAGACTGAAGTTATAATAAAACATTTAAACAGACAAGACTTGAACAAGTGTTTTAGGCAGGTCATCTCCTCGGTTGTTATTTGGGACGCACCGATACCAATTCTTCCAAATTGAGTACAAGTACCCACTGATACAGAGTACTAATAAACGCCATTACACTTCTTACAATTACTTTGAAATCTGTTGGTTTTTCCTAGCAAATTATGCTTAAATAAAGCAACACAGGTATGGACAGACACACAGTACCTTTACCAGTAACTCTGCATGAGCAAAGCACGTCTTTTCAGCAGCTGCTAAGGTCTCCTTCATTGTTTTGATGCCATGATCCTCGTCAGTTTCTCTGTTCCGGAGTCTCAGATGAACGGTCACAGCAGGACTGTCATTGGATGCCAGTGCATCAGAGAAGCTTACTCAGGGTTCCCGCGGGTCCTTAAAAAGTCTTAAAAGCATTGAATTTATGAATTTGGAAATAATACCTTAAAAAGACTTGAAAAAGTCTTGGATTTTGATATCTGGGTCTTAAAATGTGTGCTGTATGTAGGCTGGGTACCGAAACTAAAAATATATTTTTCGGTACCAAGTTTCGGCACTTTTATAATAAAATGTCCCTCTAAATGCGCCGCTCCTCCTCCAGCCCCGCTCTGGTCTGTGCACGCAGCCGCGCACACAGGCCAAGTGACACAGCCCCTCCCCTCTCCTCTCCTCCTCTTAAAAGTTGCAGCAAAAAAAATAAAAAGGCAGACTCGGTGCTTCAACAAAACACAGGAGGTGTGTGAGGGAGAGGATGGCGTGGGTCAGGAATCGGGATGCTCCAGTTTTGATCCTGCCTCCGCAAGTCGCGACCCAGATCTGGATAAGCGGAGGGAGGCGAGACTTTTCTCTCTTGTTTAAACACTCGTTGGTACCGGCTGGACCATCAGAGCGGCAGAATAAAAGATCAGACCTGAACACCGTGTGGTCACCGTAAGCCCGCAGCACCGTTCTCACCTGCTGAGAGGCAGCAGCGTCGGCGCAGCAACAGAACTCCTCAGTCAGCGCGCTGTATTTTTTTAAAGCATGTGAAATTGCATTTTAAAAATCTGCTAGGCCACGAGACGTACTCATTTTATTTAGGATTTAGATTTAGCATTTACTATTTTGATAGCAAGGATCATTCAGTTTTTCCTGGTACCTCCAAAGTAACACTAGTTTCTGGTCGACTTGAATCCGTGTAGTACTCTGCATTAGCAAAAAGGGAATAATGAAATAATGAAAACTGATCTTTTTTCCCGTATTTCTGACTTTGTTTTGCCATAACAAAAACCAAATAATGGTTAAATCCGGTTATTCGGTTTCCGTTTCAGAAACGAAAAAACGAAAGATTGTAAGACAGCGTCAGTTAACAGAAAGTTCCCGAGGTAAGAGATAAATAATAACATTAAATGCATAAATATGCCATAAAATTGTGGGGTTTTTTTTGTTTACTTAAAAAAACTACTTTGTTATTTTTTCTAAGAATTATACATATAGGTATTGAAAAAAGTATCGTTAAGGTAGTGTATCGAAAAGTCTTTAACGGTACCCAGCCCTAGCTGTATGTCACTTCTCCGTATCGCATTTCACCTCAAAGGTTTCATTTGTCTACCATGATTATTCTGATTTAATAACTTGTCATACTTTGCACATTCCACATTTCTTTTAAAAATAAATGAACATATGTTCAAGAATTTTTGTTTTTCCTTGTCGGTAGGTCTGTAGGAACCCTGTTACTTTTTAACTCCTCAAACGGAGCCAGGGCTGCTGGCTTTTACCAAAAGTGCCCCCACTGGTTGGCATTAGCAGTGAGATTCTCAGGAAGCTTGTGCTCTGATCTGTATAATCCAGTCCTCTCATCTACTCAACAAGTGACTGCAGCAGGTAGAAAATGCTGTTCCAGCATGTCTGTTGGAAGTCTTTTAATTGGCTGGTTAATTTGTCCCCAAATGAGGCGGGAGTAAGCTAAAGCAGAATGTTTAAAATGTCTTGTCATGAACTCATGGACTTGCGTCACTCGTGGCTTTTATCACGTTTTTTTTTGCCTTATCAATGAGCACAACGTGTATGGAGCATTTAGGGATTCCCCATCACTGAAGCATGTCATCAAACACACCTGTGATAGCATGGCTATTCTGCTAGCCCCCAAACTGTTTTGCAAACAGGACGAATTGCTGCAGAGTAAAATCTCTGTTGACCCTCTGTGGCGTTAAGCTAAGCTAGCACTAACGCTGCTTGTACAAGTCGACTTTGATCAGTGTTTCTTAAAAACAAAAGCATAAATAAGTGTTTCTAGAAGTTCTGTGTTAAAATATTAACAAAAATATGAACTTAATTAATTTTGAGATGTCTTAATTCAGAACTTTAGTTTTTTGAAATTTTGGGGATAAATATTTTTCCTGCCATCCTCTTTATTAGCACATTTTACCTCGTTTTTCTAATTAAAGTATTTTATTGCAAGTCATCAAGGCATATTAAAAATCCCTTAATGAAAATTTTAAAATTACCTTGGACATCTGTAAAATATTGGAGAAAACATTAAATGTGACGAAAGAGAAAAAGACAGCTGTGAGAGGGCAAACACTTCTCCACAGACCTGGTTTTAGAAGTGAAATCATCATTTGAAAACTGCATTTTATGTTTACTCAAGTTATTTTTGTCTGATACAGGAATTTATTTGTTGATTTGAAGCATAAAATACATAAGTTCCCCAATCTAGAACCAAACGAGTGTTATTGAACTACAAACGCTCCTACATCAGGGCACTAAAATCCAAACTTTCATTTCACCCTGTACTTATTTTCTGTTCTTTCACGCTTTCAACAAAACCCCTGCGTTGCATCAGGTCTCAAAGTAGCTAAAGAAGTGGGCTGTCTCTGATTTTACAAGCTTCCCCTCAAATACTGAGTTCACAGGAAGCGGTCCAGTTCAGGGTCTGCTGAATGAAATCACAATTAGCCCCAAATGTCCCGAAGCACCTCTGGTTCTGTGCTGCCATGTGGGCCATTACCATCATTTGTAGTCTGCATGCTCCTTGTTATCCAAACGAAGAGAAAATCCTCCCCGTGGTCACTCTGGCTGGAGAGATGGAAAAATGATTAATGAGGAGACTTTCTTTCTCTTTGATCTTTGTTTCGGGGACAGATTACCTGTGTCAGACTCTTTAATTCCTTTTACTGGAGCCACGTTTCACCATCATCGTTTCCCACCTCCTTCGTTCCTCAGCAGCTCTCTTCCTCCTCTGTTTAATCAGCAGCGTGCCTCTGGTCGACCCGGGCTCAGATGTGAGCTGTGGCTGTCAGCTTGGCAGCATGAAGTGCACAAACAGTCGTCAGCGCTGGAGCCGCTAAGAGTTTCTCAGCTCTTCAGATGGTGTGTCAGCACGGCTAAGTTCCCACAGAGGCATTGTAATGAGCTCTGCGAAGCGGTAAAGCGTGACGCTTTATCTGTCACTGAAACGGGGAGGCGACATGGCACTTGGAAGGATTTCCATTTCTCTGTGTTGGTTAAATAATGAAACCATGAGAGAGAGGCTGGAATCGAGGCGTGGCAGAGCGTGGATATCTGGTGTTATTGTTTAACCCACTGAGTGTGGCTGTATGGTGACTCACTATTATGTGTGTTTTGTTCTGTGATAGGAATGGTGACCCTGATCTGAAGAACTCAGTCCAACCAATTGAGAGAGGAACCCTCATCTCATCAGGACCCAAGCAGGTGAAACAAAGGGCAACGTTTTTTTTTCTTATGAGGGACTTAGATGTATTTTGGTGATATCAGTTTAGCCCTCTTCTTTACCTGGTGCATTTACATATTTTGAGACAGTTTTTTGTGGAGAATTTTGGATGTATTGCTGTAAATGAAATAACTGCCACGGGTCTAAATTTTGGATTGAAGTTTAAAATTTAAAACATTTTTTTCCCTCCTGGTACACTGCAGAAATATTGTAATAAATTTTGTCCATGGTCACATTTATGCGCAATAGATAGGGATGTTCGATATTATCGGCCTACCAATAATATCGGCCAATGTCGGCATTAAAATGAAATATCGGAAAGTATCGGTATCGGTTTTTGTGATGACACACATAACCTTTACATACCGTCCACATGTTATACATCAAACTGTTCGGCTACTTTTCCTCTCTCACAAAATGTCAAAATATAACAAATCTGATGTTTAGTTTTTGAGATATTTTTATTTATCTGGCACACCCTGCATTAAATCCTGTGACTTCAGCATTTCCCAGCCAACCTTGAATGCAACATCTATTGGTACACACATGATGACATCATCAAACCATGTCATTACTGCAGCATAACATGTAACATGTAAGAGGACTCGTCAACCTGTCTTTGGTTTAGAATTATCTCAAAGTGTCTCCGGACAATAAAACTGTTATTTATAATGACTGTAAAGTGGAGGATATGGAGGAGGAATCAAGATGTCTCCTTTTTTCAAGAGGAATTGAAGCAGTTGTTCTATTTTGCACTGACAATATTTAAAGTTTAAGTATGCATGATGGGAGGTATGGGATGTTGGTTACCTATAATGATTTTGTTTGTCTTTTTTTTAATGAGGGGCACTAGTGATGCGCGGGTTGTCTTACCCCGCGGGTTACCCACAGTTCGGGTTGGGTCGGGTCAATGAATTTTTACCTTCAGTGCGGGGCGGTTTGGGGCGGGTTCAAATCAGGGGTTGCGTTATCGGAAAAATTCCCGTCCGTCCATCCATTTATCCGTTTTCCTCCACTTATCCGAGGTCGGATCAGGAGGGCAACAGCCTGCCAGGCTTCCCTCTCCCCAGTCACCTTGGACAGCTCCTCCGGGAATCCTATGTGCTCCCAGATCATCCCTCCGTCCTCCTCCAATACATCCCTCCAGCCAAATTTTTCGTTATTGTGTGCGTGCGTGCGTGTGCGTGTGCACGCACAGGCCCACGCTAACCGATAGTGTCTGCAGCTGTAGCAACCGCTGTGGCCTCATTTATAAAACTTGTAAAATAAATATATATGTTTATAATTTATTATATGTTATATGAAATTTATAAAACAAAAAAACGGGTTGGAATGGGAGTCACTTTCTCCACAAACTTTAGGATTTATAAAAGAAAACGTGACGGAGAAATAATGTACTGTACAAACTTTGAACTTTGCGTAAGCACATTTTGCAGACTGTAAAAATACCCTTTTTTAATTTGGAGAGTCAGACTAAATAGTGCTTTCAGTCAATATTATAACGTGTTTTTAATGAGGCGGGTCGGGGCGGGATCTAAAAATAGACGCAGCGATGCGGGGCGGTTTGGGGCGGGTCAGAAGTTTTAAAATGTGCAGGACCCGCGGGTCGATTAAAAACCCTGACCCGCGCATCACTAAGGGGTACCCCCCGCTTATATCTGTATCTGTTTATATCGGTATCGGAAATTAAGAGTTAGACAATATCGGATATCGATATCGGTAAAAAAGCCAAAATCGAGCATCCCTAATTTTTATACAATAATACACTGCCATTGCAGTATGAATATTTGTTTAAATGTTTTCATGGATTCATGATATTAAGGAACAAAAAATATATTTGACTGTTTTTTACCATGTGGCAGTAGTTTTTCCATATTTTACTGTCTAGTAAAAACCGTTTATGTCCAAAAGTGTTACTGTCAGGAGATGAGAATAAAGATTTTTTTTTTCCCCATATCAAACCCTGGATCACCACAAGTCCTCAAGCTCTTCAAGACATTTTAAGTCATCCATAAAACCACTGATGTATGTGAAAGATGACCAATAGAGTTGGTTTATGTCAAAACATGGAGGTATGAGGTTTTAGCCCAACAGTGACTGTATAATAGAGGGAGGTCTAACTGGGGTGACTAGATCTTTTCTGGTTGCAAATTTTGTCATGGCTCTAAGGCTAATGCAATACGTATTTATAACTAACATGGTTTGGGTGTATTTTGGGAATATCATAGGCTTTGTTCACACTGCAGGGCTTAATGCTAAATTCAGATTTAGCATTAAAGTGATAATATGCAACTTTTTTATATTTTTAAATCTTTTCCTTGAGCCAGTCTGTGCTAATATGACCCTTTACAGAGTTAATGAAAAGTCACTTAGCCCCATCTGGTGATTAGATCCGGAATACCACGATTGCAAGATCTCCGTCGCCGTCACGGTACCCAGGAAGTCACGTGTCTCACGAGGGTTAGGCTAACCCAATGTGGCTAGCTGTTATGCTAACGCTGGAGTGTTTTTATCTCATGATTCCTGATTTTTTTCAATCTCTCCCTGCTTGAACACAGCTGATTTCTTTGAAGGAGTAAATAACCGCTCCTGTAGAAAGCTATGAAGGCTGAGGAGACATTTCAACAGGTAGATATTGACGTTTAGAAACTGAAACAATCTGGTAACTTATTAATGCAGTGATTTAAAACGGACACCAGAGGGCGCCCAAAACAAGCAAAACTGCATATTATCATTTTAAGTTATCCACATTATAGTTAAAATGCTCTGCTATCAGACTCTGAACTCTCTTTGGTTTGAAGTGACCCATGTGTCATCATACGAGTGACATGCTGTTTGTGGATGCTAGCCGTTAGCATGTGTGTATCAGTTCTAAAGTTGTTGAGTCAGAACCAACACCATATAATGACCAAGTGATGAAACAAAGATTGTTGTATCCATCATTTACATGGATGGGCTTATTCACACGTGATCATTCATCCTCGGAAAACAATGTGTGTAAAATCAAGGGGGCCCAGAAGAACCAGAGCCATAGAGTGTGTTCTGACACACAAAAAATAAAAATAAAACTCAGTGTTGATGCCTGGGTTTTACCCACCCAGGCTCTGATAATCCCACCCCCAAACCATCGTTTTTGCATAAATGGAAAAGAAAATGTAGTTTTTCTTTTTTTGTCCTCTTTAAAAATAATCAAGATTTATTCACAAAAACTCGTTCTCCAACAAGTTAAGTTTCAACAATCCCTATGATTATTTGTTATGTACAGTGAGGACTGAAGTTAATGATGATATACATTTTAAAATGTGGAAAGTATTTAATATTTAATCATTATTTTGCAGTTTTAATGCTGTTTTGTTGTTGTTGAAGTAAAACTCTGCAGACTCAGTTCCTAGGCTTGTCGGAGGGTTAAAGTCTTATATTTAACAGATTTTGCATGAAGTGTCTCAGTCCTAAAGGTCATTTCTTTGTTCTGGGACCAACAGGGCTGCTTCGTGGTGGAGCTGGAACGCAGCCAGCGCGGCTTCGGCTTCAGTCTGAGAGGAGGGAAGGAGTATAACATGGGCCTGTACATCCTGCGCCTGGCTGAGGAGGGGCCTGCTCTTAAAGATGGACGGATTCACGTATGTATCTGTCCTCCTAATTAACCAGATTATAGTCACTTTCTGGCAAAATCCTTCATCAGAAAGGAAATCAATTTAATGAAGGAAATTAAAAAATGTTTTTTACATGTAAGAAACCCTGTGTGGTCACATCCTGACACTTTTCTTTGAAAAGTCGTCCATAAAACCATCGAGGGATGTGAACGATGACCTGATGAAACTGATGATGTAAGGTTTTAGCCTGACAGCGACATTTTTACACAATCAGATCCCATTATATAAACTCTCATACACACAACTGATATGGAAAAACCGGTAGATTTCAAAATTCCACTGCTGAGTCACTTTGAGGTCAAAATCTGTAGAAAACCAAAGAAAAATCAGGAATCTGACACATGATGACAACCATCTCCTAAATAAATGCCAGATGGGATTTATCATCAGTCAAACAGGAAGTCATGATTCTTCAGCACAGATACCACATGGGTAAAAAACACAAAGAAAGATATTTATTTTGTGATGCGTCCTCTCATCAAAGCACGACACAGTTCACATTTTGAAAGTGAGATGAAACATTCAGAAATTAAATTACATCTTATGGTAAAGAAATACAGAACTTATGAGGAAATTTTAATAAAAGGTTTTCAACCTGTTAAAACAAGAAAAAAAGTATTTGCAAGTCTTTTAGACTAGAGTTCTAATTTAATGTATGATAATGTAGTAGTAGTAGTAGTAACTATAATGATGTTGTAAAATAATGTTGAAGTTTTAATTCAAACATCCCCATATTTTTAAAAATAGAATCTTATTTAAAAATCTGAAACTGCCAAAATTTTACCAGACAGAAAAAAAACTGACTGACTATAAAATCTAAAACTGACAGAGAAAAGGTCAAATGGAAATATTAAAAATAGATAAACCTTTTATAAATCAAGTTTACATTCAAACTGAAATAGACTTCAACCTTTATTATTATTATTATTATTACTACTATTATTATTATTATTAGTAGTAGTAGTAGTACCGTAGTAGTAGTAGTATATTATCATACATTGAATTACAATTTTTATTGCCTGAAATATATTTCTAATGTGCAAAGAAGAAAAATGTAAATGTATTTTCATGGTTTGAACGTAACAGGATTAATGCATTCTAGAATAAAAGTTTTGGTTTCAACTTGTACTGATTTAGTTTAAAATGTAATTTTTTCTCTAAATAATTAAAGACTTTGTATCTGATTGAGGCGCATTACAAACAGGTCTTCAGTAACGTTCCTGACAGCTGGTTACTGGATTTATAGAATGTTATTACTCAGACTGCTGGAACGTTCCTGTGAGTCCTCAGATTCATGACTTCTGGTCTGTGTGTTTTTTCATCCACATCACTGTGGTTTGGGTTTTCCACTTCTCATCACATCGGTACTTGGGGGGACGTTAACGTTGACGCACAGTTCGTTTGCATGTTTCTAGGTTAGAGTTTCAGCCGTTGGTTTGAGCAAACTGTCACAGATCAGCTGAGCAGTGCGTTCAGTGACCTCAGGCCACATGTTGACCACTCATCTCTCCATCTTTGTGATTCATACATTTAACCTCTGAATCTGGATTGCAGGTCGGAGATCAGATTGTGGAGATCAACGGCGAGGCCACACAGGGCATCACGCACACTCGGGCGATTGAGCTGATCCAAGCAGGAGGCAACAAGGTTCACCTGCTGCTGCGACCGGGTCAGGGCCTGGTTCCGGATCACAGTGAGTCACGGCTCCAGACGTTTAGCGCTACACATCAGCACATGACCCTCTCATGTATAGAAGACTCTATGCTTGTTAGCAGGGCGCTTCTTGATTCTCATGCATGTGTTGCAAAGCTTCTCTCTGACCTTTCCTTTTGTTCTTCTTCATGACCTCTGGTTCTGTTGATCACATTTGCTTTCTCTGTTTTTCTGCACGGCTGTCTGTTTTCTACCTTTTTATCTCTTCCTCCTATAGGTCTGAACTCTTCTTCCACCCTGTGCTTCTACATGAAACCAGAGCATCAATAAAGGCCTCACTGCTTTTTCTCGGTCTGTCCCTAATAACCTTGGTAAATCTTAGACTCCTCCTACTTTTTACCTTTGACCTCTGCTTTTAGGTGCCTTAGATTATCTGTCTGATATAGTTTTATGTAACTAACCATGTTGCAGTTCTCAATCTCATCTCTGGGTAGTTGATTTTAAAGCAGTGAGTCCTAGAAGAAAACTTGGGATGCCTCTGAACTTTCACCTCGTTCTCCAAATGAAAGGAGAGCCAGAGAGGAAGTTCTTTATCCGATATTAATCAGTGAGTGGCAGGCGGGAAGCGGCTCTCCGTGCTTTCACTGGCATTGGGCTTTTAATTCCAAAGACCAAAATGAGAATTAATTTCTGACACCAAGAGATCCAGAAATCTCATTTCAGCACTACTAAGTCCATCTCTCGTCTTCTACCCCTCCCCTCTCTCTTTCTGGGTTTTCTGCTGCATATATCTGCTCTGAAGCACGGCTGTACAGTCCTTATCAGCTCAGTGGAAAATTGAAACGTCAGTGCCGGGTGGACCCCGGCACCCTTTCAGCTGATGCATATCTCTCCAGCGTTTAGCTGGTTATTGCAGAGACTTACTTTAGAATGCCTGCTATGGAAGGTGCTTCTATTGCATGACATTTTTAATTGTCGCTAATCCTTGTTGAATGTGCAAAACACCCCCTTTAACGGATTTTTTTCTTTAGCTTTGGCATTTAATTTGAATTCCTGCAGTAGGTTTGTGGTCAGCTGGATGTTTTTCTGACTGTATGCTGTTTGTGTCTCAGGTTCAAAAGACAAAGCAACCATTCCAACCAACTTTCCCAGACTCTCCACCTCAGATGATCAACCATCTCCTACTTCTCCATCCTCTGCCCCTTTCTCTACCTCAGAACAATCCCCATCTTCCCCCAAAACATCTGCTCCAAATGATCTCTCCGGAGCAGTGGACTACTGGGAGTCAGAGTCACCTGGGGCTGGACAGGACCCCAGTAGACAAGCCAACAGATCGAGAGGACAGCAGCTCCCTCACCACAACTCCAAGCGCACCACCAGCCCTAGCGCCCTCACCAGACAGGCTGCCAGGAACGAATCTAAGTCTGGCAGTCTCAGAAGAGCTGATGAAGGTCAGATGGATCATGTGGAGCGGTCCCAGAGCCCTCGAAAAATAGAACAGGGCCACAGTGGATCCCTGGAGGACATGAGCAAAGAGAGAAAACCCCACGGACAAAGAGACTATAACTCCTCCAGTCCAAGGAAGGGCTCCAAGAAGGAGCATGACTCCGTGCAGCATTCAAGGAACCTGGAAGAGCCTCAGAGCCCACGGCGCCCAGCTGGCCAACAGCCCAGCGTTTCCACAGGGGAAGTGAAGGACTGGAAGTACATGGAAGAGGATGCAAGTCACTGGCAGGAGAGGGCAGCTACAGAGAGTGGAGACAAAAACTGGGGGACCAGCGAGCGCCACAGGAAGGGAAGGAAGGCTGAGAAAGAGGCGGCGAAGCCGAAACCCCACAGGGAGAGGACGGGGTCAGACACAGACCTCGGCATGGCGACCCAGAGAAGCGGAAAAGAGAGAATGGATCGAGAGTATCGAGAGAACAAGCACCAGGCTGAGGACGTGAGCAGGAAGGATCCCAGAAGTTCCAGCAGCAGCATCCAGGATCCCAACTGCAACGGGACCAACACCAGCAAGAAGGCCCCCATCACCCCCGGTCCGTGGAAAGTTCCCAGCTCAGCCAAGATCCAGTCCCACGTGGACACAACATATGCAGACGTATGAAACCTCGACTGGACTGGATGAAGCCTCTAAAAGTGGACAGCAAGAACAGGTTGTTTTTTTTCTCAACATTTCGAACAGAACAGATGTAACCAGCAGCATACCTACTCGTTGATTGTTTTTCTTGAGTTTTTTTCACCCAGTTTGCCTCTGACAGTTTACATCAAGCTGCTGATCTGTGAGTATTTGTTCTCCACATGGATGAGTTCACTGGGTTCTGAGTGTGTGTGTGTGTGTGTGTGTTTTGGGTTTTTAAAGTCTATTTTGTGCCAATCGGAGACTCCGGTTAAGAAGAAGCTCTCACTGTGAACCAGCGTATAGGTGATTGAATGAAGTGCTCATCTTCTCCATCTGAACTACATGAAGGAACTTGTTGTTTTTTTTCTCCACATTTAAAGGATTAGACACCTATTTCTGCACTCTTACAGCTTTTATAAGCAACGAGGTTGATTCTCTGTTTCACAAATGGACCAAATTAAAGTGAAATAAGGAAAACTTTTTTTTGTTTTGTTTTGAGAACCCGATAAGAGCTGTGACTCGTGTGGCTACAAATGTGAAGTCATGAATTGAATTTGGGTGGCGTGGCCACCCTGGAGCTTTATATGCACCAATGAGCAGACCAGATACTTGTGCTTATAAATCTAATGTTTATTACAATGTTTGTGTTGTGACAATAGAACATAATGTCATTTCCTGGAAGTGTGAGAAAACAAAAACTGTAAAACGTCCATGTCGAGGTGTCATGTTTTGGACGTGCACTTGGATAGAAGCAGAACATGTAGATAAGCATCGAGAATCCCACCATGAAAAAAAAAAAAAAGAAGCTCAGATTATAATCTGTAATCCTTCATGTTAGCAGCACTGTGTGTAAACGAGCTGACTGGTAGGTGTTCTAGATAATGAGCTAGTAATATTTAATCAGAAACATGTTATTTAACTATGTGAATCCTCATATATTGACACATATGTTAGACAATGACATTTACAGAGTCGAACTAATTAAAAAGTAAGAACTCTGCTATTAATTTACTCACATCTTTAAGAGATATTTGTATTTTTTATTATAAAAATAGGCACAAAAACAATACATTTTATTAATCTGAAACCCAAATTCTATTATTTTTTTCTTGTATGTACATGACTTCTGGTGTAGGTGTTATGGCTTTGTTGTCACTTTTGCTTCCTGAACCCCGGTAATTAATTCAGCATACAGAAACCGTCAAACAGCGTTTTGGTGGTTGAGTTCATGTTTCTCTGGGAATCTGATGGATGAAGACAAATGTAGCGTTTTTACTGTGGACTACAGAGCCATCTAGTGCTTCAAACTCTGCTCTGCACAAACGAGTCAAAGCTTTAACCCAAACCTCCATCCACCTGCCTGCTTCGACACAAAACAAGAGACTTATTGGTCCGCAGGGCCAATAAACCATTTACTGTCAGAGTTCTGATGACGATGGGCTCCTGTGGTATTTACTGTCCAAATCCTTACCATGTCTGATACTGTGGCCTTGCATTGCTCCGACATATTTAAAGCAGAAGTCATAGTTTTGACATCACAGTAGATGTAAATGTTTATAAAGTGTACAGCACCTGTATAAATATTTGCCTTCATGAAGAAAAAAAGAATCCTCTGTAAATCGTTTCATTATTTTTTTAAGGGAATAGAGAAGAAATGATATAAAATGGGTGAAAAGCAATTATTTGATCATGGCAAATTGTTCATGCACTGATAAATAAAGGTTTACTGAATGAAAATGACCATTTTTATTTTGTATAATATTTATAAATATTGTTTACATATATACATCACTCACTGGTCACTTTATTAGGTATACCTTGCTAGTACTTAATTGTTCATGTCATGAATGCAACAAGGTGTAGGAAACATTCCTCACAGGTTCTGGTCCATGTTGACATGACGGCATCACAGTAGCTGCAGATTTGTTGTCTGAACATCCATGAAGTGAGTCTCCTGTTCCACCACATCCTAAAAGTTCTGAACTGGACTGAGATCTGGTGACAGTGGAGGTCACTGGAGTCCAGTCAACTCATGTTCTAGAAACCAGTTAGAGACGGTCTGATCTTTGAGACATGGAGCTTTATCCTGCTGGAAGTATCATCAGAAGATGGTCCACTGTGATCATAAAAGGATGGACATGAGGTAGGCTGTGGAGGTTAAACCAGGATCAGATGGTACTAAGGGACACAAAGTGGGACAAGAAAATTACCTCACACCACTACACCACCAGCAGCCTAAACCATTGATACAAGGTAGATTGGATCCAGCTTTCATGAGTTTGACACCAAATTAGAGACCCTAGAACGAGAGGGAAAATAAGGTTTAGCCCAGTAGATCAGCAGGTTCTAAAATACCATACTCAGACCAGCTCGTCCAACCAACATGCATGTTTGAAAACTAAAAGTCTTTAAATTATCTGATGCTCAGTTTGAACCTCAGCAGGTTGTCTTCACGTCTACATGTAATGAGTTGCTGCCATGTGTGGATGATTCATTATTTTGTTAAGTAACTGAAAAGGTGTATTTATACTATTGACACGTTCATTTAGAGCTCCTTGATGAGCTTTTGCTCCACATTTGGTGCAAATCACAAGACATTCAATGCAAAAGATGTCTGAGAAAAAATATAAAACCTAACATGTAGCAAAGTCACAAATAACACATTAAACCTAATTTGGTTTGTTTGTGTAACATAATTTCATTGCTTGTTTAGAATAGCAATTTCAAAACATTCTCTTATTTTTTTATTCTTGTGCTGGTTTTTTTTTTAATGCGGTGGTCTAACGTTATGGTGATGTGTTTTTGTGACTTTTGGTATTGTTCATTTTAGTTCCTTTGTAATTTGTCTTGTGTTTTTTCCAGTGATGATTTCACACCTGTGGATTTTCTGTTTGATCCTGGTTTCATATTTAAAGGCACATGAGGGAGTTTTGGCTTGTTTTAATACCACTAGTGTTGTTTTAAATCACTGTCAGATTACAGTGTTTTTAGCTCATAATTCCTGCTTTTTTCCCCAATCTCTCCCTGCTTGAACACAGCTGATTTCTTTGAAGGAGTAAATAACCGCTCATGTAGAAAGCAGTGAAGGCTGAGGAGACATTTCAACAGTTAGATTTAGGTTTTTCTGAGCAGAAAAAATGATGCAAATGTTTTTACGGCAGTGATTTAAAACGGACACTAGGGGGAGCCAAAACAAGCAAAACTGCATAGTATCCTTTTTAAAAAGTAGAATAAATCACTAAATTTTTTGAAAAATCTACAGAAATGTAAAAGTTAAAATTGATAAATGTACATCCATCCATCTTCTGAAGCCGCTTTATCCTCAGAGGGTCGCAGGGAGCTGGCGCCTAACTCCAGCGGTCAGGGGGCGAAAGACGGGGGGCACCCTGGACAGGTAGCCTGTCCATCGCAGGATAAATCTACTAAATCATGAATATAAATGAACAACTTACACTTACAAGGAAATAGAAAATGGCAGACATTTAAAAGAAAAAAATACAACAGTTCAACAAAGAAAACTCAATAAAATAAAAACAACTGAAATTTAAGAAAAATTAAAGAAAAAAAAGTAAAAATCTTTTTAAAAAGTAGACTAAATCACACACACAAAAAGAAAACCTCAAAAACATTTTTTTTTTATAACCATCCATAATGTGGTTGAACCTTTAATTTTCCAGGTAATTCAGTGAGCCCTTTAGAGGTTTAAAGTAACCCTCCGCCGCCTCTGTTTAACTCGCTGTGGAAGGCGAAGCACTCCCTCTGGTGGGGTTGATCAAATTAACCATTACGTCAGCTGAGTGGAGTTGAGTGCGTGCGGTTCCGCACGCAGTCATTGTAGTTTGAACTCCAACTCCCAGAAAGCTACGAGTACAGCGACCAAAATACAGCCTGTACGCATGCGCAGCATAGTAGAGCTTAGCGGTTCACTACAAGCTGACAGCCAAGAGAACTACATGTTGTTGCGGACATGCGCAGTAGGACCTCCGAGTCCTTTAAATCAACCGTACGTGCAAAGATGGCAGCTCAAGTCGACCTGCTCCGTTCGAAAGTAAAAGACGAGCGGCTAAGGGACAGCTTTGATAGATTCATCAAAGAGAAGAAAAAAAAGAAGAGGAAGGACGTGTCGCCGCCAGACGACAAACGGGAGAAGGAGGTGAAGAAAGCGAAGCTCCATCACCTCCACCAACACGGTGAGCACCGGACCTACCAGTCGCATCAGCTGCAGCCGAACCCCAAAACACATAACTTCAGCGCCGATAAACAAAATGCCCTGCACCTCCTCCACCACCACCGTCATCATCACCACCACCACCGCCAGCACAGCCACGGCCTCACCAACGGCACCAAGAAGAGCCTGCAGCCGAGTTTCCCTCCACCGAGCCGAGCCGTTCCCCCACAGCCACCTGCGCTCTTCACTTTCACGCCCCTCAAAGTGGTCAAGGCCCGGCCGCTGGAGCTGGAGGACAAGCCCCGGAGCAAGGAGCCCAAACTCCGGCTGAAGAAGGAAAACTCAGAGGCTAATGTCAAACAGCCGCAGCTGAAGAAGAAGGGTAAGCTCATTGTTATTATTATTATTATTATTATTATTATTATTATTATTATTATTATTATTATTATTAATAGTAGTACTGTAATATTTATCATGAACATACACTAACATTGTTTTTTTCGTTTTAATGAAATTATTAGCTCTCTGTGACCTAAAGACTCATTACCGCCACTGGCACCCATAAGGTTAAATACACTATATTCTGTTAGTTTCTATATATGAATTATTACATACAAGTAATAACACCACTGTTATTATTGTTGTAGGTTATGTAATGGTGATGTTATTATATTTATGAATTATTTTAAAATTATAATATCTGTATTAGTATTATTGAAGTTGATAATAATAAAAATGTGAATAATAACCTTGCTGTTATTATTATTTGTACATAATACACAATATGTAAACAATATAATAATGATATGTATGTTGTCATGTTTACTTTTTAACAGAATATATTGTGCATTTAGCAGTAGGTGCCAGTAGCAGAATGAATAATGAGTGTTTAGTTTATTGACAGCAAATATTCTCATTAAAATAATTACATGCTAACGTATTGTCATGAAAAAGAGACTTTCACTACTAAGGTTTTATATGTCAGGATATAATAAACAGCAAACTATCTTTGATAAGTCGTATGATCAATACAACCTCACATACCTGACATTACTCTGTCATTATTTATCTAACAACTGTGTCAAAACTCAAGTCGTGTGAACCTGACCTTAGCAGGAGAGAATCAACATAATCATTTAATATGTGGCCTTCTTTTGGCTCACAACCCTTCAGTTTACTGATGCTTGCAGGTATTTTAGGTTTTAGTTGTTTTTGTTTTTGAGCAGGATAACATCTGGCCACAGCATTTAAATATGTTATAATGTTTGTTTTTCACTCTCTGCTCTGTTTTAGGTCATGATTCAGTTGTGTGACCTAATTTGGGTCAAGTTTCAGTTGTAGGACAGACGGTCTCACATTTAACTCTGGCGTTGTTAAAATGTAGGAAGGTTTAGGAGACGGTGACACAATCCCAAATCATCATCAGTCTTCCACCACTACGCTTCATAATTGGTCAAAAAAACAACAAAAAAAACAATGGTGCTGATTCTATTTTTTGTTGCCTAAAAAAGCAGTACATAATGAAATTTACGTTTTACCATCTGGTTCTGCTTAAATTTAGTTTAACTGTTTTTACTGTATGTTGAAGACGTTGTGGTTATTTTACAATGCTAGGCTTTTGCATCAACACTTGATTGTCACAAAGTTGCTGCCTCGGTTTTTATGATGGTAGTTGGAGTGAACAGATGAATTGGGATGAATTGCAAAGTTCCTCTTTGCCATGAAAGTGAATTGTGTGAAGAAAGTTTCTGTGAAAAGTCCAACAAAGACCTGGGCCGTCTCCAGAGGCTGATCCAGCTGCAGGATTGAGGCACAAATAGAAAACCGTTCATGTGTGAGTTTGCTTCTCAGGCAAATGTACATGTCCCACATTTGTATAACACATTTCTAAGTCATGCACTTTATATCAGTCATTCACATGCTGATGGTGAGTTACATTGTAGCCACAGAAGCAAAGTGACCTTTCACAGTGACCACCACCAGCAGGCAATGGGGGTGAAAGTGTCTTGCCCAGGGAGTGTCCTGCTCAAAGACACATAATGACAAAGTGACCAAGCCAGAACCAGGTTCCAACTGACAACCCTCTGGTTGCAAGACGAACACCTTAACCTACTGAGTGGACTCACTCACGTTCAGCCTCAGAACACAGCATCCCGCATTAGGAACTCCAACCAAAACAGTTTGGTGATGAACAATGACTTTTCTAGCATGATGGAGCAACATACCATAAAACTAAAGTCAGAACAAAACATAAAAAAATGTAGGTTCATGTCCAGGAAACTTCCCAGACCTTAATCCTGTTAAGAACCTGACTTCAGTCCTCAAGAGGCTTTAGACTAACAAAACCCTTCAGATTCTGACTAAGCATTGATTATGAACTTCAGAGATCTTGAAAAATAAGAACCAACATACGTATGTTGACTCTTTGTACAAATGTTTGTCAGCAAAAGCCTTTGAAACTTCTGAACTGCTTATAAGTATACGTCAGTGCCTAAAGAAACGCCTGACAGAAAGATCTAAAAACACTGAAGCAGCAAAGTTTGTGAACACCAACACTTCTCAGGAATTTTGTCTTCTTACACAATCCCTGAATTAAAAGAGGAAAGATTTAGTTTGAACTGGTAAATTGTTGACTGATTTAAATTGAATGTACTGTGGTTCCATTACAGAGTAATAGGATGCTTGGTTCAGCAGCAGCACTGTGAAAACGATCCCACTTTCTCTCCATTTCCTACACATACCCGTCTTTTCCAAACCTTATTATTTAAACTTTTTTGCAGAGTTGAGGCCCCACAACGAAAATGGCAAGTCACTACGACTGGAGGATTATCTTCTAAAGAAGAAGAAAAAGAAGAAGAAGCACCGCGAGGATGACCATGGTGCCAGAAAGGTCCGACATATGCACACCAAAGCAGTCCAGACTTTATGTGCTGGGCTGGCAGCTGATCTTAAAATGCCCGCTCGACCTGATGCTTCTCCACCTGCTGCCATAAAGCAGGAAACTAATCGCAGACCCATCGCGGACACTGCTGACAGCTATCCCCCCTACCTCCATGCTCTCAAGATGGGCCGCGTTCCTTTCCTCTCCCATCAAGACCACTACATCCGCAGCACCTGCCTCCAGACGGGCACCAGGTACGGTCGCTTCATGCACGAGGAAAGGCAACCGAACGGTGGGGGAGTCGTTCTGCACGCGTACGCTGACGAGCTGGCCTGCCTCAGCCCGGCTGAGATGGAGTGCTTTGCCCAGGAGTTCCTGGATTTGACCTTTGCTGAGAAGCTGAAAGGTGCAGCAGTCTACGCCTTGACGGTGGTCCACGGGGCAGCGTCATACCTGCCCGACTTCCTGGACTACTTTGCCTTCAACTTCCCCAACACTCCGGTCAAAATGGAAATACTGGGCAAGAAGGACATCGAGACCACGACAATTGGCAACTTTCATGCTCAGGTATGTGGAAGAGGTCAAATGTTTACTAGTAAACAGAAACCTCTGCATGAGATTTAGAAAGAAATCCAAGTCATCTGAACCAAAATATGTTTATTGGTTTGGCTGAAAAATGTCTAGCTGTTCTCTGAATGTTAGTCTAGAAAATCTGTCACTTGTTTGTCATCTAGTTTTAAAAAAAAACTGCTGAAATGAAGCTGTTTTGTTATTTTGTTTGTTTTTTAGGGATGTATGCTTAGTGATGTCTCACTGGCCTGGACAGATTGAGTCCATCTGAGTGTACTTATTATTATATAAGATGGTAGTTTTGTCTTTATGCAGAAAAAAACTAACATAGTTTTAATCATTTCACCACAGGAGAGGCCTCTACATATGAAAGTAACACAAATGCATTAAAATGCATTTTCTGCACATGTAAAGTTGCTCGGTTATGAAAAAATATAACGGTCAACAATGAAATCAGGTTAATTTAACACAATCATCGAGTCATATCCAGTGTTTACATTTTAAAGAGACTGTAGCCACTGGTTTATGTCAGCAGGTGGCAGAATTTAGCTCGTTAGTGACGATTAAAGCTTATAATCATTTAAATTATAAGACAAGAATTATGTTAATGCTAATCAATATAGACTGCCATAAACACAAGCCTGTTTAGGACTCAGCAATACATCAGATAAACATTTTTGTAACATTCAGACGTGATTTTAAAACACGTTCAGACACTAGCTAGTTGCGCTGAATTCTCTACTTGGGCTGTCAGCACTGCTTTAAAAGCAGAGAAGAGCTGCGTTGGTGGTTCATGCAGGAAGTTGGTGCTCCTACGTTTTCCAGGAGCGTTGACGACTGGAGATAAAACCGTCTGGGAACATTTTGCCAGATGTTGCATACACGTCATACACTGTTGACCGGTCTCATTCTGCCATGTTTACTTGTGTTGAAACACATATTCAATAAATGCACTACTCTGTGAACTTAGATGGTAGCCAACAACGTTGACATGATTTCTCTGGATGTTTATAGTTAACAGTCCAGGATATGAATGTGCAGATCTGTGAAGCCTTTGATTGCAGCGTAACACATTTCCTCTGCAGGTCTCTGCACTTTGGCAGCCTTGTGTTCAAGTGCAAATAAACAAATGTGATAGTGTGACTCACAAGCTTGCTGTTTGACGATGTGGCTTAAATATTCATGTCCTACAAGGTTAATACCATAAGTTACTATACATGAAGCTCTCTGACTTAGGTCTAAACCAGAGCAGTGAGATGGAGCCGTTTGGTACAGCTTTAACTGATATAGAGCTACTAAATCTGGTTTAGTGGAAACAGTGAGGTGTGTTTTATTACAAACTGCACATTGAAATGTAGTTTTTATACTTTTTTATATACAAAGACAGTTAGTGTATAGTTAGAGTTGGGAGCAGACATTAAGGGTTTTCTGTGTCTCAGGTGAACCGGACTTACTGTTCTGGAACGTACCGAGCCGGACCCATGAGGCAGATCAGCTTGGTCGGAGCCGTGGACGAGGAGGTTGGAGACTTTTTCCCAGAGTTCCTGGACATGCTGGAGGAGTCGCCATTTCTCAAGGTCTGAGCACGGTTTATATCTATGGTTTTAGTTAAATTTGGAATTTTCCAGGCCAGGATCACTTCATATGTTTAATGAAAGCGGAGATCTTAAAATTGTAAGAAATTAAACCCTACAGATCTTTAAATGCTGAGGCCTATTTTTTATTAACAATAGGTCAATTTTACACAGCTTTAATTCCGATTATTTGCTTGTTCTGTCAGAGTTTGAACTTAAATATGACATAATAGTCTCTCAAAAGACAGCTGCAAACCAGTCTTCATACATTTCACATTGGATCATCTTAAGCCACATATTCATTCATTGGTGAATTCAGTTTTTATGTCAGTGAGTTGAAATTTAACTGACAAACATTTCCTGAACTGATCAGAGTTCAGCTGGTTTCATTTAGACATCAGGTCTGTGAGAAAGCCCAGATCAAGAAGCCACCCTGCAGAAAACCCATTCCATTCATGTTGCTGCTCAGTGGCAGGTCGCTGGTGCTGCGCCAAGCTGAGCGATGGCCAGCACGCCGCTGAGCTTGACCTCCTGCACACTGCACTCTAGTTAAAAACATTTTAACTTGGCCGCAGTGATGATACCCTCATGCTTCAAATCACAGAGAGATGCTTTATAAATACAGCCTGCATGGAGATCAGTGGCCAAGCAACTGTCATCTTTGCACTCTGAGCGTCCTACTAAGCGCATCTTGCTTAGTGCGTGCGCCTGTCTCATTTTTTGCACCCAGAGAAATCATCCTTTATGGAAAATTCTAAAGCTTCAAAAACTAAAACTAAACTAATTGAGGATCAGTGATCAGGAGATGACAGTTTGCATCATGAGGAAAAAAGACCACAGGATGCAGGTGGACTTTATTCTAAAAGCTGAAAGAAAAGCTGCAGTTGTTTTATGTGAATCTTGGATAAAACTATTTGATTCATCAAGAAGTAACAAAGGACCAATGATCAGAAACTGAAAAAACGTTCGGTTTTATTTGTCAAACATTGTTTTCTTTGCATTCAGAGATTCCATGTTTATTGGAAAGCTGCATCAGTATAGAAAAGTTCCAGATGACACTGATATCTGAAGACCTTAACAAGTCTTCAGCCAATAAGGATTGAATGCACAAGTCCAAAAGGTGTTTTCTGTTGTTGGTTTTTACTGTTTTGTGTATTTATAACTACTTGCTAACTCATAAATATGTTTAAAAGTCTAATTAAAATTAACCATTACTTTTTCAAAACATGTTTAATGACCAGCCAACGACCTTCTCTACTGTGGGATCCTGTCAGCAGCAGATAAAACTGCATTTCTTTATGATTGATCTTTAAAGTCACAGTTTGGCTCTAAAAGTGACGTTTGACAGGTAAACTGGGTGTAAACGGCAAAGAAAAGATTATAGATCAAAACAAAAAGTTTTTTGGACAATGTGTGATGCTTTAAAAATAAATCTTCTGACGGCCAGAAGAGGGAGACACTCCATGTCATTTTAGTGTAAAATGACTAAAGTAGAAATGTTTGAATAGATATGTTTTACCCTGATGAACCTGAGGATTTAATGTGTTTCTGATGAATCCAGAGCTGTTCACGATGTTATAGTTTTAAGAACATTTACGTTGCAAACTAAAGCAGTGCTCTTACTGTCATGTGGAGGCAGCTACGTACATTAATATTGTATTTTTAAATGTCAGTATTCTCCAGTGAGCAGTTAGCGGTGGACGATGTGACGACGTGAAACCACGAGGGATTAAGACGTGTTGATGAGAGCAGAGAGTGTCGTTTAAAGGGCCTGATTCAAGTCTGATTAAAGACATCACCCAGCCCTAGGCTTTAGTGCTGAATTAACCAATAATTCAGTGTCTAAAGAAGAAATATAAAGAGTGTGTTATTATTATAACACGATCAAGCCCCCACATATTGTGTTCTTAGTTTCAGGCCACTTCACCCAGCTCTTCGTCCAGTTGATTTTAATATCCGTCTAATTCCAGATGACCCTTCCTTGGGGAACCCTCTCCAGTCTGAAGCTGGACTGTCGCTCCCAGAGCGATGACGGGCCCATCATGTGGGTACGACCAGGAGAACAGATGGTGCCCACCGCCGATATGCCCAAGTCTCCATTCAAACGGCGCAGGTACGACACCATAAGAAAAAAAACCTCATATGACATTTTAAAAATTAAATCATGTTAGTTCATTAAGTCGCTTTAGATAAAAGCATCAGCCAAACATAAAGAATCTTATGTCAGAATGATCACTAAACAGTTGTAAATAAATACAGTGAATGTGAGCAGCGATTTTCAGCTTGAGCTTATTTCTGTTAATTTAGATCCATGAATGAGATAAAAAATCTGCACTACTTACCGAGAGCCAGTGAGCCCAGAGAGGTTCTGTTTGAGGACCGGACTAAAGCCCACGCTGATCACGTGGGCCAGAGCTTTGACTGGCAGAGCACAGCTGCTGTTGGTGTCCTGAAGGCCGTGCACTTTGGAGAAGGGTAAATATACTGGAGCAGATGCCAAAAGTTCAGAGAATGACTCAAGTGAAGGTTTTTTCTTCAGTGTTTTCAGATCTATCAGGTGGTTTTATGGTTACTGCTGTAGAATTACAGAACTGTTGTAAGTTTCAAAGACTTTACTTCAAGTTTTTGCTAAAAGTCAATACTTGTGTCACATATTGGTGTCATCTGCTCTCTGAGCTGCAGACGAACTCACCTGCTTGCTGACATTCGACTAGTGAAGCACCAATCCCATGGGATGAATTCATCTGATCAATCTTCAAAACATTTATCTAAACTGTCATCATTTAAACTGAGGCATCAAACGTCTTGATGAATCCTGTTTGTCTCTTTCTCTGAACTTTTGGCCACAGCTGTACATGTAGGGCTTGGAGTTTCCCTGATCATTAACTGATGTCTCAGATCAGCTCTCGGTGTGTGAAGGTGTTGGGTTAGCTTGTTCTATTCAATGTCTCACAGGGAGAATCGGCCTCGGATAACCAAAGACGTGGTGTGTTTTGATGCTGGGGACTTCAGTGAAGTTGTGCAGAGGCTGCAGCTGGATCTGTACGAGCCGCCAGTTTCACAAGTAAGAAGTTCAGTTTTCATGCAGCATCATAAAGTTTGTTTCCAGTTGTGTTTTGGCTATATTAAAAGTATGTATCTTCATGCAGTGTGTCCAGTGGGTGGATGACGCCAAGTTGAACCAGCTGAGGCGGGAAGGTGTTCGCTACATCCGCACGCAGCTCTGCGACGACGATATTTACTTCATCCCGAGGAACGTCATCCACCAGTTCAAGACGGTGTCTGCGGTCTGCAGCCTCGCCTGGCACATCCGTCTCAAACGGTACCACTCAGAGGATACGAAGGAGGGACCTAAAGACCTCAGCCCCACCTCGGGCCGGGTCTCTTTCTCCTCCCCGGCCAGGCCCAACTTCACCGTCACCCCCTGCGCCAGACCGCAAGTGGACAGCATCCGCGGGGGCGTGGCCAAAACGGAAGAGCCGGAGTTCCACCGGCCGGCGACACCGTCCAAGGAGCCTCAGCCCGCTCCTCCTCAACCCACCAAATCTCCACACCTTCCCCACCCGTTCCCCCCCTCCACCCAGTCCGGGTGCACACCTCCAAAGGAGCCCCCTCTCCCAAAGGCACACACACACACTACAAACATCCCCAAATAATCTCCCGACCCACTTTCTGTCCTCTGAGGCAGAAATCATGTAAATGAATTTTAGACTAAATTTGACATCTCTCAATCTGGAAGATTTTCAACATAAATTATTATTTTTTTTGCATATTTTTAATGTCTAAATAGTGTTTTTTTATGGTCTGCTGTAAGCGTATTGTTTATTGGGACTGATTAATGTATATTCAGTTATTTTATACTGGTCTCACTTAATCTGGAGTCCTCCACTCTCTTATTTAAAATGTGTTTGATGCATAGAAGCTTTTATTTTGAAACTGACATTGTAAGTTGCCATATTTCCTGTATAAACTTGTTTAAATTTTACAGTGGTAGTTTTTCTCCTCCTTTAATTTTCAGACTGATTCAGTGATTATATAAATCAAAGACACATATTTATGATCGGTTAGTTTATTGCTGCAGTTTCGACGTTAAGAACCATTTCCCCCTTTAAATTATAAATATTAATCACTTCAAACTGACATTTTTTTAAGGAATTGCTTCATCAAAAAGTGCTTTTTTTTGGAATGTTGTTTTATACAGGAACCTTTTCTCGTTGATATTTGTCATATTTAATTTATTTTCATAAGAATAAGCCTAAAACGAGTCGAGGTTCTGTTGCTTTCAGCTATTGCTCATGGCAGTAATAACAATCTGAATCATTTCTTCATATCTGGAGTCTGATTTCAGAAGTTGATTTGTATATTTGGTGTGTTGTAGCTGAGGATGTGTGAATGTTGTCACTCGACTGATTTTGTTGTTGAACCCTGTGTAACGTCACCAGGTGGAGTAGATGCTGTAAACGTGTTGCTTTAGGTGCAGGAGGCTGTTGGTTTTGAGTAGATTTAGTCTGAGAGACAAAGAGGTCGCCTCTAAATTCTGATCAAACAACACAGTGAGGTCGTTTTGACATTTACGTTTCAAAAGAGGCCGTCGCGGTGTGGTCTTCTAAAAGTAGCCCGCTGTGAAGGAAGTGATGCTCCGCTTCCTTTGCTCTGACTACATCTTAGTGCCTTGTGCTGCATGAACGGCCTCACTTAAAGGTTTAGTTTGTTGGTGACTGAAGAGGAAATGATCATGTTTTCGACACCTGGTAGCAGATCATTTCTCCATTACGTAGTGTGATTGGAAATGATGCTTTTCATATTACCCAGAATTCTTTTCTGTAAATATTTTAAAGGGAAGGTTCAGATCTTTTGGAGTGTTTCTGTGAAAAGGTTCTGATATATCTTAGATTCTGAGTCTGAATGCTGACTGTGAAGTTTCTACAGACCTAGAATTCATGCAAACATTTTACACAATAAATTTAAGCAGTTTAACGAGTTAATCCACCACAGGTAAGATATTATTTATGACCTTTCCACAGAACACATCAAAAGAAGCGACTAGTCTCTTTAAATGATGAGATCATTAGAACAGTTCTTTTATATCTACATCTCTTACATCCTGTTTCTTCATGTTTTGCATTGAGACGTTTTTAATGATCTTTCAGTTACAGATAGAAGAAGTTAGACGATTAAAGCAGGAAACGACGCATTAGGAATAAAAACCCTTTTAATAAATAACTCTGTTCATTTGCATGACATTCACTGTTCATTAGGCGTGTTTAAAGTCAGACGCTAACAAAGACCCAGTGTTCCACCCGTTATCTGACTTTGTTCTGAAAGCAGTCACACACACGTATTTAACACCTCACACACACACACACACACACACATTGTGTAACAGCATCGCCTTCAACACACAGACAACATCAGAGGTGTTAAACTGCTCTGCAGGCAGTTTATTCTCCAGCATTTCAACAAGTCGCACTGAGTCCACATCCACTGATTCAAGTGAAACGGAGTGGGCACTTCCTGTGTGTGGCCTGAAGGGGGCGCTGCTGTGCTGGCTCTTCTCTCCGTTTGGTCACATCAAAGTTTTTCTGTTGTGCTGGAACTTTACAGATTTGTAATAAACCTGCTTCTCTCCCAAATGTAATCAGTTCAGCGTGTCGTTCTGTCTGTTTTGGGTGTTTGAGGAGTCGTTTCAGAGCCACGTGTCTGGATACGACCTCGGGCCTTTGGGTTTCCCAAAGCGGTTCCCAAATCCTGCAGAGAATAAAGATGGTGTTTTGAAAGATGAACCTCCAGTCCAGGCGTATTTTTAAAGCACATTTTAAATAAGTTACACATTTCTGTGCAGTCTATAAGCAAATAGAATATTTAAAACTCAGAGATAAAACACCAATAAAAACTGAAACGATTGTAAAAATTGAAAAGAACTTGAACTTTGACCAAATTTGCAACAAGGAAAACTAAACTTTTATTTTTATTTTTTAAAGGCTGCATTTATTTCCCAGAAAAAGCTGCAAACTCAGCTGAAACCCATTCAGGAGAAACGAGATCTGGTCTAGCAGGTCTCAGTAAAGAAGTCTCGCGTCTTCGGTGTTAAAGTTCGAGTTTGGTCTCAAGTGTTTTGTGGTTTCCTCAAATCAAGTTTAAGGTCACAGAAATAATGACCTGATTCTGACTCAAGTCCAAGTCATGACTTGTCTACAAGACAAATTCCTCATTTGTATTAAACGATCAACCTCGTCTCCAAATGTAGGAAAACGCAGCAGGTCTAAGGCTAGCCGTTAGCTCATCAGTCCTGTAGAATGTGAACTCTTTTTCTTCAAACTGATGCTGTTCAGGATGATTAGAAACACGCTTTTAAAAATCCCTTTCAGCATGTTAGTGCACATACATAAACATCCTTACCGAATTTGACCTCAGCTGGTGCAGCAGAGGCTGACGCTCCAGGTGGAACTGGAGGAGGTGGGGGGGCAAATTGAGCTGGAAACATCAGACATTTCAGTCATTCCTTTTGTCAGACACTTTTTATTTGAACATAATTCATTAAAACGCTTTACTCACGTCTCAGTTTGTTTCTGAAAAGTTTCAGACTCTAAACAGACGGGAAAAACAAAGTTAGTGTGGTCATGATTTCAGATAATCCTACAGAGTTTATTTTTATAGCACTTTTCACAGATAAAAATCACAGTTTTCTCAAAAATATGTTTAGGTAATAAAAAGACAAAAACAAAACAAATACAGATGATTAAGAACAAACTATACTTTAAACAGAATGTGTCCTTCTGGACATTTTTGTCCATTTGGGCAGTTTTCCCCTCCATCTGACCATCATGTTGGCTTTATTAGTGCATATTTTTGTAACAAAAGCTCTCTTGTTAAAAGATTTAGCAATTTAAATTTTTTTTTTCACCAACTCGATGGATCACTGGGAAAAATGACTACCCTCTGGAGTCATTAAGGGCAAAAATTCACTTAAAAAACTTCTTTAAAGTTTTTTTCTGCATAAATCTGTTAAACAACCTTCAGCTGATCTCAAAAACATCCAAACTGTCAATCAATTGAATGATTTTAACCCTTTAAATGCCAGTTCGATGTTTAAATATCACTGTTGTGGAAAAATAACAAAAACACTTATTTTTAATTAATCTAACATTGAGTGGAAAAAGGGGTTATTTCTTTTTAACTTTAATACGTTATTAGTTTTTAAACAGCATCAGCTTAAAAATGCACTTCCCTCTTGTGTTGTAACGACGAAAATGTCCACATCCAATAAACTGCTATAAAAATAATATTAATCATTTTGTTTGTTTGGAAAAAAGATACACATTTAGAAAAAATACACACAAAAAATCAGTTAGTTATCTTCCATAAAAAATGTTTTATGTCTCTGGAAGAATTATTTACACCAGTCAGCAAGGATTCAATGAAATCGATTTAGCAAAAAGACTAATGCATCAAAGTTAATTTAACTAATAATAACTGAAAGTAATGGTATTCAAATAAGCGTTTAAAGGCTTAAAATCATCAAAATGATTAAAGGGTTGGCGGTTTTCAGCAGGTCTGAAGTTGTTTAAAAGATATACAGAGAGAAAAGAAGGAACATTTATTGGTTTGTAAAGTTTTTAGCCGTGTTTTGGAAGTATTGTCCTTAATGACTCAGGAGGGAATAGTTTCAACAGACACCTGAGGGTTAAGTAAAGCACATTTAAATAAAAAGTTTTATTGTAGTGCAGACCATGCAGAGCCCTGAAGGTACATCTAAGTTAACAGGTAACCAGTGCAGCGAGTGATGTGAGTTTTTCTGGTGGTTCCAGTGAGGAGCCTCTCTGCAGAGTTCTGGACCAACTGAAGGTCGTCAAAAGCTTTTTTTTGTTAAAACATAAAAAATGTGCTAGTAATCTAAACAGGAGCAAATAAAGGCATGAAGAACCAGCTCAGGTTCATGTTTAGAGACCAACCCTCTCAGTTTGAAAACATTTCTCAGATGATAAAGTGACCTTTCAGTCTTTTCAGAGTTTAATTGAAGCAAGTTATTTTCTAACCAGTTAATACAAGAATGATCATTTCATCTCAAGTGGTTCAGACAGTTTGAAGGAGCAGAAAAGCTGAATTTCATCTGCATACAAGTTGGATATTTTATGAAATTCTTTGATGATCTGTCCAAGAAGTTATTTAATAGTAAGAACAGGAATGGACCCAAGAGGTTTCATGTTTCTCAGAATAACACAGATGTTAAGTACAGGTGTAAAGAAGGACCACAACTGAGAAGGAAGTTGATGGTGGGAATAACAGGGAATGGATGATGATGAAAATGTTGCCCTGACACTTCTAATTTTATTCTCAAAGAATGCAGCCGCCTGCCCGTGCGTTCCTCCTGCCTTACCTTAGCTCGAGACATGCCCTTCTCACTGCTTCTCACTGCGTTGTTTCCTGATCTGTCAGCGTTCAGGGAAGGCTTGTGGTTCACATCATTCTGTTCCACTTGCGCTGACAAACACAGAAACAGAAAGGAGATGAAATGATTCTCAGCATTCGAAACACTGTCTGTCACACAGAGCCTTCCTCTTCCTCACTTTATTATGAGCTCTTCTAAAGAAACGCAGCATTAGACAAGCAGTTTATTTTAGGGATGATTTTCTGTGACTTTTCAAACAGGTGCATGCACATTGATTGATATGTGAACGTGTAAGAAAGGCTACTGTGAGCAGCAACCCGACTCACCACTTCCTCCTTGAGCTGCGACCACAGGAAGTGGAGAGACACTCAGGGGCTCTGCACACAGAACACAGCGGTTAACTCCCCCCAGTAGCAACACAGGTATTTCCACTAATGATGATCAAACCTGCTTTCATCTTCTCATTGTCTTCTTGTAAAATCTTACTCTTACTCACTGATGACAACATGTGGATTCAAGTAAACAAACCTCATTAGGTGATGCCTATTTTCATCCAATGGAAAATCTATAAGCAGGTCAACGTCATTCTAAACTGTGGGGTCAAGTGACAAAACAGCAAAGACTCAAATCAAAAGGCTCACCTTGTTTAGAACTTTTAGCTCGAACGCTCTGAGGAAGGCAGAGAAAAGACAAAGGTTCTTAGCTCTGAGATGAAACGTTAAGCAAAGAACAAAAACCGTAAAGCACAGCGTGTGGTACTTCTACATGTGCTGAATGACACTCAGCTACTAACACCAAACTGTAGCCTACAATCGCTAAAGCTAACTGAGCTATATTTGTGTTTGTTAATGTAAATAGACAGAGATTTAACATTTTTTTGTTGCTAAGGTTAGCCGTGGTGGCCAGAGATGTTTCAGATGTTCTAATGACTGAGCTGTCCAGTGGTTACATAGCTAAGCTAACAGACACACAGGTTGGATTCAATGGCAAAAATGTGAGTGAACGGCAAAGTTTGAAATAAAGATCTCACTCAGGATGTAAAATTGTTTGATTTATATCCATTTTTGACTTTACTAATTGTAGTTTTCAGTCATGTGACTAATTCGCTACCCTGGGGAACAAAACATGACTCCATCATGGCGGCCATCAGTGGACAATCAGTAGGACCAATTTCTTACTTTTCCACCCGTCTTCCAGCCAAAATGACTTTGATCACCTTTCAATGGAAGAAAAATAAAGACACGAGGATGAACTATAACTTTGGGGGACTGGCCAAAATAACATCTTTGTTAGACAACATCTCCCATCCCATGCATGCTGTTGGAGAACTGGAGAGCTCCTTTAGCGACAGGCTGCTGCATCTTAGATGCAGGAAGGAGCGTTATCGTAGGTCCTTCCTCCCAGCAGCTGTTAGACTGTATAACCACCACTGCTCCCAACAAACTGCTGAAGTGTTTACATCCCTGCTGTATTTGCACAGTTTTTAATGCACAAAACATTGCACATCCCTCATAATAAGAACCCTATTCTGTTTGATAGTTCTGTGATTTTATCTAAACTTGACTAAAGTGTTTACATCCTGCTGTATTTGCACAGTTTCTTATGCACAACCAGTTTTTTATGCACATCCCTCATAACAGTAACCCTATTCACTTTGATAGTTCTGTGACTTTATCTGGTAATGACTTTTGATGATTATACATTGTTTTACTAGTATCTATGCCAGTACACCCTAAGCACTTGTGCACCTCCACAGGAACGCACAATTGAGGGGCACAAGGGTGGAAGTGCGAGTATTGGGACAGGGCCTAATCCTGGTCCTCGAGGGCCACTATCCAGCAAGTTTTAGGTGTTACTTTGCTCCAAATCACCTGTTCCGCATCATCAAGTTCTGCAGAAGACCTTTAATCGCTCACTAGCTAAAATCAGGTGTGTTGAAGCAGAGAAACTTCTAAAGTATGCAGGATAAATATGCATGATTTTAGGCAAAGATTTTTCACCACGACCACGAGAAAAGGCAGACACTGTGACTTGTTTGACCATCACTACCTTGCTCCGCTTCATGAACGCATCAAGCAGCGTTTTGGGCTGAGAGGTGCCGTCCCACTCAGAGGACATGCCCACCTTTAGCAGGGGGACTGTTCCTACAGATAGTGGGCGCATCGAACGTTTCTTATGACCTAAAGAATCAGAGAGAAAAAAAAATTGTTAGAAAGCAGCTTTTTCTGTTCACCCTCAATTGTTGTTTCTGGTTATAAATGTACTTACGGCCCTCTGTAGAGGAGGTGAGGGGCTCTGGGGTCTGGTCTGACACGGGCAGTGCCAGACTGTCCTTAGCTGCATCATCAAATATAACAGCAATTAAAACATTTTTTTTACAGGTTTAAAGTTATAGCAAAGAGAAAGAACACTTTAAGGTTTTACAAATCAGGAGGACATCATTAAAATTCTAAAATGGAATAAATGCAAACTCTGGAAAAACAACAGCGACCCATGACACATCCAGTCTTCTGTGTGATTCTGTATTTAACATAAACTGAACCAAAATGCAGAAGCTGTGTTTTGACAGCTAATTTCCTCAGATGAGTTCTTTGCAGAACTATTTTCATCAGCGTTAAAGTGACTGTTTTTAGGTGTTATCAGTCTCCTATGAAGAAGCTGGCCCACTCTTCTTCACATTGTTTCAGTTCTTTGTGCTCAGCTCCTTTAAGCCCCTCCCACCACGCCCTAATCAGGCTGAACTCTGGACCTGACTGATTATTGTGTTCGGTTGGGGACTAGCACCTGGACAGAGAAGCTCATGTTAAACATTGATGGTTACTTTGGTCCGTAGTGAGTTCATGGTTGACTCTGTGACTGAAGGTGTTCATATCAACTCCACCACCGAGCTGCAGGGTTAGGGCTGATGTGTTTGATTTTTTCTGTGCATTTTGTCCAAAATGCTAACTAATGTCATTTCTTTGAACTCTATGTGGTCAGGTGTTAGCCTGAGCTCACATTGCTGTTTTTAAAGAGGCGGTCGCTCCTGATCACCATTATCAGGCTTCTATTAAATATCTAAAATCTTTTGAAAGCAGAAAAGGGGACTTGATTTTTCACATTTTGCTTCTGCATTTTGGCCTAGTTTTTGTTAAATAATCAATAATACTGTAACATGTTTCTTTTCATCTGAGGTTTCATTTGATGCATAAGGACGTCTAAAGACTTGGTGACCTTTTATTCTGACCTGATACATAAAATAATTGAACTGAAAGTGTTCTGTCTTTTTGAAATTACTCTAACTTTTTTTCTAAACTAGATCTTAAATCTACAGGTGTGCGTTTCAGTTTAATTCACCTCAGAGTTCCAGACGGCTGAACTTACTTAAAGGATGTGGAGGAGTCAGAGGCTCCAGCGGAGCACAGAGTGGGTGGAGGTCTGGAGGTTTTTTTACTGCATCATCCATTGCTGGTGCTACAGGTATACATATAAAATAACTACAAATGTAATTATTTCATTCATTACTTTCATTTTGTCATTGGGTATCATAATCTACAAATGCAATATGTCAGGAGATAATAACATAGTTCTGTAAAAATAATGAACTCTGTCTGGTCTCCATAAAACCACAGACATGTGAAAGGTGACCAGAGGAGTCATGCAAAAAAAAAAAAAAAAAAAAAAACTATGCAAATAGATTTGAGGTTGATGGTTTTTTTTAAAAGTCACAACTTGCAAATGTTGTAGGAATTAGACAATATGTTTGCATTTATTAGTTTCAGATTATTTATCGTAATGTCTTACCTGAAAATGTCATGTGTGCTTTCACACTCTACAGGAAAAGAAAGAAAACAACGATTACTCTTTTTATTCAGTCAGATATAAAAGTATAAGTTAATCAGTAACAGGGCTCCAGCTGTTTAATTTAAAACATGTTGGTCTGTTTCAAGTTTCTGATTTCTCAAATGGGATGGGCCGAGTGAAGAATCTGATACCCTGAGTTTAGTGAATCTCTGTCTTTCATTCCAGACAGTGATGTGACGGAATCTCTGGATATGTCACCATGGTAACAGATTATGTTAACTACAAACATTGTCTTTAGGCATTTCCAATTTTAGTGTATAATTACAGCAATATAATACCAGCAGTTCAGTTACAGTTGGTTTGGGCACAAAAACTTCAATAAGTTTTGAAATAAAACTATTTTACAAAAACACTTTGATCTCATTGGTTCTCATTTCAGTGACAACATGGAACAGCATTCGTCTCTAATGTCTGAGACTCAGCACCTAGTAGGGGGGACACAGAGGGGGTTGCTGTCAGGGGGGCACTGGCCCACCCTGGGCCCCCCTAGAACTGCCCCTGTTGAATTCAAAGCAGAATTACGTCACAGTGCCTTACACTGGGAGAAGATTTTCTGACCTTGACTGGATTCACAGATGCATTTTGGGAAAAGCACTCTGTTTATCGGAGTAACATTCTACAAATATCCATTTTCACATTCTGAAGACTCACTACTATTCTGTTTTAAAACCTGTATTTTGAATGTTCTTATAAACATTAATGATCCTGTGTATTAAATAATTAAAATGTGTTCAATAAAATGTAGAAAATGTATGAAAGACTTTAGCTTCTCGCTTACTTTGCTTCTCATGAAAGTAGACTCATTCTGAAATGCGGAGGCTTCTGTTGAGATTCCAGACCATTCTGAGGATCTTCCTATTACACTCAGGTTCACCGTCAGCGGGACCTCCTTCTGCTTCACTACAGGGACTAGAAGCCAAGAACATTCAACTCTAAAATACACGTCGTGTTTAACATTTGATTGTTATGGTTGGCGGCATTACTTGGATCAGAAGCCAGCTCAAACGATTCAGGGGTCCTCTCAGGGAGTGGGGGTGCAGGTGAGGGTGGACTCCCTGAGTGAAGGGAAATATCAATCAAAGATCTAAAGACGGTGACGGCAAAGGTCAAAACTTCCCAGTCAAAGCGTTTTACCTGCCCTGTCACCCTCATCAGCGTCAGCACTGGATGGAAAGATGACTGAGAGCCGTTCACACGAATCTGAAACAAAATCAGCGTTTAGTTTAACAAACAGGGATGTGACAAAGTGTTTGCCCCTTTCCTGATTTCATAGGTTTCCACATAAAATAAAGTTCCAATAAAAAACTGAGCTTAAAAGTTGTAATTGAAGTTGTAAGTGATTTATCTGATTGAACACCTACAGACAAGTCACTGAATCCGTTTTAATAAATATAGATTTTCAAAAATAAAAGCTTATTTCCATCAAACACCTTTTAATTTAGACAGAAAACTCCAGATTTAGTGTGTAACTAATCAGTTTGAATGTGGACCTGTTGGGATCTGGATTTGTTGTTTGTTCAGTTCTTTGACTTGTGTTGTGAACTGGATCTTTATGAAATAAACTGAACTACTAATTGAGTCTCTCTTTTTTTAGCTAGTTGAACTATATAAACCCAGCTGAGACAGACAGCATGTGATGTGTTTGATGAACGCAGCAGGGTTAGAGGACAGGGCTGATCTTTGACCTGCATCTACAGCCAGGATGAAGGATTCAGGGGTCCGTTCAGGTAACGGAGGAGGTACTTCATCATCAGTCAGGACTTTGAAAGTACAAAAACACAAATGTTAAATTCAGTGACTGACTCTTAGAGCTTATTGTGAGATTTCAGATGAGGTTTACCTGAGACAGGAGAACCAGGCTCCATGGTCTGGTCATTCACTAGCAGAGAGGGTGTGATGAAGGGGGGGGTGTGGATCCATTTGGACTCCTCTCTTGGTGGCTCTTCTGGTGAAGGGGAGCTCATAGGAGTGTCGAAGTAGGGGTCCTCCACCATCAGGCAAACCGTATCGGACTGCGTCATGGTCTGTCTAGGAGGAGAGTTGTCACAGCTCTCCAGGACACGCCCATCCTCTGCTGTTTGGCTGGTGAGCAGCAGGAAGCTCCTGGGCCCTTCATTCAGGTCCTGGTGGACATCTAGAGGGGTCTGCTGACCCCACTGCATGTCCTCAACTCTAAAGTCTATCACATTTTCAGAAGCAGAGGCCAAACGAGTCTGGTGATGCAGCAGAAGGTCACTTTTCTCCTGAAACTGTTGCTCTGAGTTTGAATCAAACTCGTCGCTCTGGTCACCCGTCGGCGCCTCAGCAGGTGGAACCACCGACACCTGGTCACAACAGGATACGGTCAAAAACAATGCAAGAGAGAATAAAACAATGTACTGATCTCATTTTTAATTTGGTAATTGGTTCTTAACACATAAAGTCTTGTCTTTATACAGGATAGTTTACCTAGAAATGATTGCATTTATAGAAAGGAAGAAAAGTATTCAGAAGAATCACCTTGTTTGGTGTCAAATAAACAGGGTGTTACTCAAACACCCTTCACAGTTTAGATTCAGAACGTCGGTTACTAAATTTTCCACTGATCATGTGACTTTATTCTATTACTGAAACCACAAGGAACAACACATTTTCAATCTAAGAACTGTGGTTTTCATGTGATGCTGTTGAAACATCAACAGTGGCCTGCTAATAGACCCATAACATTTCAGCTTCATTTTCCATGAGATCCTCTAACACATTAATAAATTAACCCTTCTTTTACTCCCATCGAGTCAGTAAAATAGCTAGCATTTCTCTCCAAATAAATAACCCCAGAGGTCTGTGCACAAACAGCATGCAATGGAAAATAATCTGAATTAGGTTTAATACTTTCCACAGAGTCACTACAAACTTCACAGCCAGGCATTTTCAAATAAAGACCAAATAAAGTCCAGGTGCTGGACAGATGAAAACACATCCTGTGTGAAACACGGCAGTGGCTGCATGATGGTTTGGACCTGGGCTGTAATTGGTTCTGAGGTAAATACCACAGGTAGAGGAACGAATGGAGTTTAATAAATAAACAACTACAAATGAAATATGGACAACTCACAGGAAATAGGTTTGATTGGCCCTTAGAGTTCATGGATCTATTATGAAACATAACAGCAAAAGCACTGGCGGTACTCAGGTTTGCTTTACTGATCCTTAATAGAAACTTTGATATCATGTATTTACTTTGGAAATGACCTCATTTTATTATAAAAATGATTAAAAACCATCGATGGTGCTGCTGTGGAGACGGTGAGCAGCACCAGATTCTTGGGGGTGCACATGAGCGAGGACCTCTCCTGGACCATCAACACCTCATCACTGGCAAAGAGAGCCCAGTAGCGTCTCTACTTCCTGCGTAAACTCAAGCAGGCTAGGGCTCCACCATCCACCATGACCACCTTCTACAGAGGAACTACTGACAGCATCCTTTCCAGCTGCATCACTGTGTGAAGCAGGAACAGGAAAGCTCTGCAGCGCATTGTGAACATAGGAGGACCACTGGTGCACCACTTCACCTTGAAATACATAAACATCACCCCTAACCCGAAAAGCCATCACAATCATGATGCAGCCACCCTGCACACAATCTGTTCTGCCTGCTGCCCTCTGGAGGGAGGTTCAGGAACCTCCGCTCCCGGACCACCAGACTCACCAACAGCTTCATCCGCCAGGCCGTAAAACTACTAAACTCTCTCTCAGGAGCCACCAGGCTGCATGAGGCTGGGCTCTTATCTGTCTTATCTTAAAAACTCTTTTCCAATCAAGAATACCTCTAAACCCTCATTAGTGACCTGCTAACAACAAAAGATGCCAAACAGTGAGGAAACTTAACTTGAGTTTACAGAGTCACGACAGCTGTGCTGGGATCAGATATGAGCTTGTCTGTCATTATTAGGAGGGTTTTTTCAGAGCTTAGTGTTTTTGGAGTTGTTACTTTTAAAAAGAGTCTGAGAACTTGTTCTAAAAATGTCCGTGAGCCGCAGTAAAACCCCAAATGTTCCTTTTAGACCATCTGATTCAGATCATGTTCAAAACTTCCTGATAGAATTAAAACACAAAAAGTATCTTGTTTGGGGTATTTATCAAAAAGTATTTAATATTTAACTCTTGAGCTTTTAAACAAAAGGCCCTCTATACAACAAACGACAGAAATCTGTTCTGACCCGAACTCTTAAATTGAATTTTCTGCTCCGGCTCAGTGACAGATGTGCTGCTGGAGTTCTTACCTCTCTTTGACAGTTGTGCGTCTCCATGGAGTCCAGATATCTCTGAAAGAGCTCTTTGATGGTTCTGTAGACCAGTTCATACTGTTCCTGAGGTTAAACAACAAAACCCTGCTGTGTTAGAAGAAGACATGATGCCAGGGCGGGATGCACAAGACAAAAATCAACTGAAGACACTGGATGGTGCAGAAAGATGAAACCAACATCAACAGCCTGAAGGGTTTTTGATTACCTTGGTCTGGACCACTGAGGTCCTCTGGGTTCTCATGTCCTGGACTATGTTGTAGATACTGAAGTCTGAAGTGATCATCTATAAACAGGTACATGAAATATTAAAAAAATGAATAAATAAATCTGAGGAGTCATGTGAGTGCAGCGGTCAGACTCACGTTTTTCCTGAGGAGGTTCCAGGTGTAATCAATGACAATCAGAGCTCCTGTTCTCCCACAGCCAGCGCTACAATCAGGAATCAAAAACACTGCATTGGACTATTTCTCACATTTATTATAAATGTTAGGAAAAGATGAAACTGCATCTGTAAAACAGTTCAAACATTCAAGACTTCCTTTAATTTTCTTCCTTATTAATCAGTGCAGCCATACAAAGATATGGGAAATGATAAAGACGGATGAGAAGTGTTGTGTTCTGGTCGAGCGTCTGATCTGACAAGAAGCTGTGAACCTGGACAGGTTGTTGAGGGAAGTAAAAACTAAAGTACCATTGATTGTTATATAACTTTTGCTGGTGCTGAAGTAAAAACAAAATCCTGTTTCTCTTCGTCTAGAAAGAGAAGTTGGTTGTAAAAACAAGAACAAGAAATGAAGCATTCAAACTGTTCAATCTGTGGTTTTTCCAGACTGATGTAAATCTTTCTTGTTGACACTGACAGACAGATGTGGACCTTAAACCTGCCGTGGTGTCAGTGGAAAAGCCCCTGTGTACACTTACAAATGCAGTGGGTTGTTAGTTTTCCACCTACACACACGTTTCCTGTCTAGATGGAAAGGGGGCGGGGCCTCTGAGGCTTGAAGCAGAGGACATGAACAAGTACTGCCAAACCCGAAAGTGTGATGTTTTCTTCTGATCTCACATCGGCGTGAGAAATGTTTCTCAAATTTGTCTCAAATTCAAAGGGTTTAAACATGATGCTAAAATATGTAAAACAATAAATCAATGAAAACAATTAAAAATCAGCTAATTGTCAAGTGCTTTAATAGTAAAGATCAGCAAAAACCAGCGCGAAACCTCTGGTCCAACATCTGATTCATGTCAACGTTTTGATGACTTAAACAACTGTAGAGGTCTCTGAGTCTTTGGCAGCATAGAAAGCAACTTTAAATAAGTCAGTGTCAGCAAAGAAATGCTGTTTTTAAAATACATGTTTGTGTTGTCTTTAAAAATATCTCCATACAACATTTATAGAAACAAGAAACACCAACAAAAAAAAGACCTAAAATGCTGCATTGACTATGCCAGGACTGTTTGTGCAACGCTGCCACAAAGAAAATCCCAGGAACACAAAACAAGACGTGGCTTATGTTGTACTCAACTATAAGCTGGTTTGCTAACCACCATTAAACATTAAAATAAGAAAATAGATTGTCTGTATGGTACTTTTGCTTTCTTTATTTTGAATTTGAACCCCCCCCCTCTTTGGGATGATGCATACAAGAGCAAGAACTGATGGAAAAATCTGAAGGTCATCTGTCATTTTAACAAATTACAATTCACATCTCTGATCACTTGGAGGCAAGGGCACATATTAATTAGCTGTTTTGTCTCTTTGTTACGGAAGCCGAGAGAGGCCATCCTTGGGGAAGTAAATCATGGCGTTTTCCTGAGAAAACGAGTTGTTTATCCCGTTACCTTGGCAAACCAGGCCCTATCTTGAAATAACAGGATAAATAACTCGTTATCTCGGGAACAAAGATACTTCATCAGTGGGCAACTTTACTTCAGTTACTGAAACCTAGAATAGCGTGATTTTGAATTTCAATCCTTTATTGGTTCATTAGGACAAACCTTTTGACAACTTTGCGGAAAATGTCACATCAAGGAAGACCGACCGCTGATCAACTCATCAGACTGTATAAGTCAAGGGTCACTATTTTGTTTTCTCAGGAAAACAATCTTCGTTTAATCGAGATAACGACATAAAAGTTTTATCAACAGGTACGGCCGTTCTCGACTTCCGTACTTGTTGACCTTGGTGGCTTCACTTGGAAAAAAGTTCACAGCAGCTGAAGTTTCTTCAAAAAGCCCAATAATGACAATCATGTTGATAAAAGATGTGATGAAAGAGGGACTGATGCAGCGGACGATAAAGGACAAACAAGTAATCAGCCTGAGATGTCGTCTCTCTGAGGAAAAATCCAGAACCTCATGACAGCATCCTCTGCAGCGATCCTACTGGAGATGGTTGATTATGCACAAGCGGGTGCACGATTCAAGTCCACGTGAACCAGGAGGATATTTCAGGTCACAGCAGACGAACTGTCCATACTTTAAGTTTAGTCGTTTAAAGGTGCCCTAGGTCATTTTGAAACAAATGAGTTTAAAACCTTTTTTTCATGCCTCTTAACAACGTTCTAACATAGTATAGCTATAAATATATTATAACCTATGGGAGGGGTGAGAGTTCTGGGACTGTGTGAGTATGATAGCTAGCTAGCTTGTTTGCAGATTACAGAATGCAGCTTTTATTTCATTGTTTAAGTGGAGGGTGCACATATTTTTTTCAACAAGGTATTGACCAGGCATAGATGCTTGGGGCTCACACCATCCATTAAAGTTTGTGTCAGTGTGTGTGTGTGTGTGTCAGTGTGTGTGTGTGTGTGTGTGTCTGCCACCACCGGTGCTGTGTTCCACTCAGCTCCTGCTAACGTATGAGCAGCCGTTTGACTGCGCTGCTAGCTACAGAGTGAAAATGACACTTACAGCAAGCTGCTGCAGCTTATCAGTGTGTAATGACATACCATTACATATATAGGTTTTATATGAATAAGTAACACCAGTGCACAAAAGTGGCAAAAAGGAATTGGAATGTAAGCATTATTTTTGGTGCTCATGCACACCTTCCACTTTTCTGCACCCCTGTTTCTGTGTAGCTGCAGTCAGTGGGTTTGTGTCACTGCAGAGATAAAAAATACATGCATTTATCTGCTTGGTGTGTGACAATAAGATGTTCAGCCTGGTTGTACTGAATGAAAATTAGTTATTGAATAGCTGTCATCATGTTAAAAATTAAGAAGTGTCAGTAAAAATAGTATATGGCCAGATTATTTTTGACCCTGTCACTCAACGTGACAGACAACAAACATTCTAGAGCAACCTCTGTGTAGAGGTCAGGAGGTCGGTCCAGTCAAGTTCCTACCTACAAACTCTCTTATACCTGTATATTTACTGGAACACCTGAATGCATTGCTTTGGAGTGATGTCCCAATATTTTTAGCTATAAAGTATCTCATGAACCACTGAATGGATTGTACTGACACTTTAAGGAAGTCATTTCTTTTCAAGTTGAACAAATTCAAGATGGCCGCCACAGCCACCTGACTGCAGAAAACACTAAACGGCTGTGACTCAGTAAACACTGAGTTAAATATGGTGAAGTTGTAGCTGAGAGTCATCCCAACACAAGTGCTATTTGTTGTGTAACTGACTAACTGTTGGAGCCAAACCCATTCAAGACTAGCAAACTCAAAAATGGCTTTGAATGTGGTGGTGGCTGAGAGGCCTTCACTGAGTGCTGATGGATTGCGTGAGATAATCTATTGTGCATGCTGCTATTTTCAACATCTGACTAAAATAGCTAGATTTCCACATAAACTGATGTCAGTCTCAACCTTTGACATGACAGGCTGTGAGTAATGTGAGCTCAGTCAAGAACTAATGGGACTTGAATTTCGTGTGAATTAATGTCTTTAAATGTTTTCAAGAAAAGACGTCCTTTGATCATGTTTTTACTGTGTTTTTTAAGCCCAACTGCCTGTATGTGTCTTCTATTGTGGTTTAGCTGATATAAAAATAGACATTAGTGTTTTTCACAACCAGAAACAGCAGCAGGGTTTAATCTCTGTCCTTCTGGAGATAAACTCACATAGAGTTTTGCAGTATTAGATTTTTATAGGCATTTTTAAAACATTGCTAAGACTGTGTGAACGCCTGACCTGCAGTGGAGGCAGATCGGGACGTCATCGTGGGCCTGATAGACGCGCATCTCGTGCAGCATGTCCAGAATAGGAGGGATGGTGTCCGGCACGCCGTGGTCCGGCCAGTTCACATAATGCAGCTGTTTCAAAGTGCGGCTAGACTGGAAACATTAGAACTATCTCAGACAGCAGCGATAAAAACGGTTTCTATAAGAACACGATGATATCAGTTCATGACAAACATGTTTACCACACTTTTCCTGTCAAACCTGTTATTGTGAAAGCTGAAGATTTCCATAAATCATCAACGCTTATCTCTGAGGTGTTTTAAAGAGTTCACTTTGTGCCTTTTTTCAGACATTAACAAACAGCAGCTCTTATCTCACGTTCTTCTGAGGTAAACTGAGACATTTGCTTTCAAAATCAGTGCTTACGTTACAATAAGTCAACCTCAACGTCCTCGTCAGATAATCGCCTTTATTTTTCTCCGAGTCCTGGAAAAAACACCAAAATTTGACATTTTAGCTAGTTATGTATTCATTCTGCTCAATTAAAACATGAATGTATGTCAAAGATCCAAGTGTTGTATATATATCTATAGGGCTACATGCTGCTGGGTGTTAGATGTAGCTAAAACCAAACTGGAATGTCAGCGAATGCTTTGGAAACTGAAAACTGGAGACTGTCAGAGTGTGTGACTCTGAGGAGGAGGTTACTCACACAGTGGACTGTAAAAGGCTTGCACACGAAAGCCTCGTCCTGTTTCTGTGGCCAGTAGAGCTCACACTTCTTCTGCACAGCGAGAAACAAACAGAAAGCAATGAAGAAAGAAGGAGAGAGATACTGGAAATGTACCTCACAAGATTTTAAGAGAAAAGAGGCGTTACCTTTCCCAACTCAAATTCTCGACAGGACATCACAACGATCTGGACAGAAATCACAGAAATCAACAGGACCGAAACCATCTAACCGGACGACACACTGATTCAGACCTACCTGGATATTATATTCCCAAAGCATCCTTAAGAAGTCCACCACAGTGGGTGGTAGTGGACCCTGAGTGGCGATATATGCTTTGGACCCAAACACTCCCTGTACACAAACACATAGTACAGTCAAGAATTTTTTAAAAAGCATTTTATCAAGAGAAAAATGTTGATTTACCTGAATGAAACTGGCATTGATGTAGTCTGAGTCTTTCTTAGAAGTGGTGAGTGTGAGCTTCACTCTGGTGTGGTCAACTACAAAAAGATGTTAATAACGTTTTATAATTCAAGTGCTCAAAGTTTCAGTCTGAAAACAGAACGTTACCCAAATTAGATCAAAACATTTTGTTCACCATCAGTTTTAACCCTTTGATGCACCCAAGCACATTTTTGTGTTTTCATTTTTAGCATAAAATCAGTTTTTCATTCATATTGTAGATAATGTATAGCCTAGTATACTAGACCATCAGTTCTGCTCTGCAGACTTTACATATCCACATATATAGTCTGGTTTACCAGGCTAGATAATGTATGCAAGGTTGTGTATTTTTGAGTGTTCTACATTTTTTGCACAAAAATGTGCACATAGACCCCACTGAAAAATGTGTATCCTGCACAAATTAATAGTATAAAACTAGCATAACCATATCTGGAAAGTATGAGGCAGTCATACTGCACCCCCCTTCCATTCATACTTAATATGCATGATTAGGACTCAAGCTGGTTTTTAAAACAATCAACAATAGACAATGTTTCACAGAGTCATTCCTCCTCCACCACATTAAGTCAGGATGTTTTCAGATGTATTTGTACAATTTATTTATATGTTCTTTATCCTGCTGTATCTCCACAGGCTACTGATATGAAAGGAGTTATTATAAATCTGTAGGAGCAGCACTTACAGGGGACGATGTCCTTGTATCGGTTCTTCTTGATGTTCTCCTGTTTTTCTGCTGTTCTCGTGGAAAACGTCTTGTCGGTGCGATACTTTGCTGATTGACTTTTCAACCTCTGAAAAAAAAAGTGTTGTTTGTTCTGTTTACTGGTCACTGTAGCAGGATAAAAACACACAAGACATTTACATTTCATCCTTAAACCATCATATTTAGATCACTGGCAATGCCACACTTGAATTACTGTGGAGGTTTGGGAAAACACTATTGATACCGATACCGATACCATGTATTCATACTCGTCAAAGTTAACCGATACCAGGACCTGTTATCCAAAGTTAACCAAAAATAGAAGAAATCAGAACCTGTCTTCCAATTCGTTGCATTCTTTTGTGCATTAGAAGTATCGGTATCGGTACTCGGTATTGGCAAGTACTCAGACTCAAGTATTGGTATCGTATCGGTTTGAAAAAAGTGTTATCGGTGCATCCCTAGAAAACATATCAGAGTAATCTGCAATCACTATTCATACGGCAAAAAAGAGCAATAAGGATAATATATAATGTGGGATATAGGGAACACAGGAACACACTATTTTTAAAATTACAGGTGTTGAAATTTATTGATCTAATAAAGTTTAAAACAGCAACAATCATGTTTAAGGCAAGAAATGAATTACTTCCATGTAATGTTTTGTGATAAAAAGGATGGATACAATTTAAGAGGGATATTAAATAAATAAAAACAGAGCGTTCATGAAACAGAGAGGAGTATGTGTATGTGACGTGGATTTATGGAACAAATTGGGTGAAGATTTGTTAGTTTGTATGAATTTTTTTTCTTTCACCTTATTTTTAATTTTTATATGTTTTTCATTTTTAATTATGATTTAATATGAGATAAGATATTAGGAATAAGTGAGAAATGGGTAGGACTGTATAGGTTTTTCCTCCTTTTCTGACTTTATTTGTTGATTGTTTTTATGTTGGTTTGGAATAAAAGTATCTCTTTGAATGACCTCAGTTTGAAGAAACGTAGTTTATTTCTGATCAAACAGATTAGCTAACAGCTAGTGACAAACAGACCAGTTTATGTAAATGTCGTCATGCTTTCTGACCACTCCCTCACATCTATAGCTGAGGATGTGTTTTCTGTGTCAGCTGAAGAAGTTCAAGATGCATCAACCAGTCAAGGTACTCAGCTGTCATCAAGTTCATCACCAACTTTATCACTGCGTGGTTCGCTGCCTGTTGGGGACAAGAATAGACTGCAGCGAACCATCCGCTCTGCTGGGGAGGTGATTGGCTGTGAGCTGACCACACCTGAGGACCTTTGCACCTCCAGGACCAGGAAGCAGCTCTCGTGGATCGCTCTCACTTCAGACACAAACTGTTTCAGGTGCTTCCTTCTGGCAGGAGGTTGAGGCTCATCAGAACCAAAACCTCAAAACACAAAGACAGTTTCTCCCTTTGCTGCTGGACTCAACGACTCAACCCCTCTGTTATGTGGTTCCACTCTTCTTTACACTATTGTTTCAATTCAATCAAATTGGAGGATTTTCCAACATAACAGCCTGTAGGTCAAAGGTCAAACAGGATTTCAGCCTTCAGGATTTTCAGGGAGACAGCAGAATTCATTTATTCATTGTACAGGTCTGGTAGAGATCAGGTCTGGTAGTGATCAGGTCTGGTAGAGATCAGGTCTGGTAGTGATCAGGTCTGGTAGTGATCAGGTCTAGTAGTGATCAGGTCTGGTAGAGATCAGGTCTGGTAGAGATCAGGTCTAGTAGAGATCAGGTCTGGTAGAGATCAGGTCTGGTAGAGATCAGGTCTGGTAGTGATCAGGTCTGGTAGAGATCAGGTATGTAGTGATCAGGTCTAGTAGTCATCAGGTCTAGTAGTGATCAGGTCTGGTAGTGATCAGGTCTGGTAGAGATCAGGTCTAGTAGTGATCAGGTCTGGTAGAGATCAGGTCTAGTAGAGATCAGGTCTGGTAGAGATAAGGTATGTAGTGATCAGGTCTGGTAGAGATCAGGTCTAGTAGTGATCAGGTCTGGTAGTGATCAGGTCTAGTAGTGATCAGGTCTAGTAGTGATCAGGTCTGGTAGTGATCAGGTCTGGTAGAGATCAGGTCTGGTAGAGATCAGGTCTGGTAGAGATCAGGTCTAGTAGTGATCAGGTCTAGTAGAGATCAGGTCTGGTAGTGATCAGGTCTAGTAGTGATCAGGTCTAGTAGTGATCAGGTCTAGTAGAGATCAGGTCTGTAGGGATCAGGTCTGGTATTGTTCAGTTTTGTAGTGATCAGGTCTAGTAGTGATCAGGTCTGGTAGAGATCAGGTCTGGTAGAGATCAGGTCTGGTAGAGATCAGGTCTAGTAGAGATCAGGTCTGGTAGAGATCAGGTCTGGTAGAGATCAGGTCTGGTAGAGATCAGGTCTGGTAGAGATCAGCTCTGGTAGTGATCAGGTCTGGTAGAGATCAGGTCTAGTAGTGATCAGGTCTGGTAGTGATCAGGTCTGTAGTGATCAGGTCTGGTAGAGATCAGGTCTGGTAGAGATCAGGTCTGGTAGAGATCAGGTCTGGTAGTGATCAGGTCTAGTAGTGATCAGGTCTAGTAGAGATCAGGTCTGTAGGGATCAGGTCTGGTAGAGATCAGGTCTGGTAGAGATCAGGTCTGGTAGTGATCAGGTCTGTAGGGATCAGGTCTAGTAGTGATCAGGTCTGGTAGAGATCAGGTCTAGTAGAGATCAGGTCTGGTAGAGATCAGGTATGTAGTGATCAGGTCTAGTAGAGATCAGGTCTAGTAGTGATCAGGTCTGGTAGAGATCAGGTATGTAGTGATCAGGTCTGGTAGAGATCAGGTATGTAGTGATCAGGTCTAGTAGTCATCAGGTCTAGTAGTGATCAGGTCTGGTAGTGATCAGGTCTGGTAGAGATCAGGTCTAGTAGTGATCAGGTCTGGTAGAGATCAGGTCTGGTAGAGATCAGGTCTGGTAGAGATCAGGTCTAGTAGAGATCAGGTCTAGTAGTGATCAGGTCTAGTAGTGATCAGGTCTGGTAGACATCAGGTCTGGTAGAGATCAGGTCTGTAGTGATCAGGTCTGGTAGAGATCAGGTCTAGTATTGATCAGGTCTGTAGTGATCAGGTCTTTTTTTTCTCAATTGTTTTTATTAGCTTTTTATAATTTTTCCACAAACCAACTACCAACATATATAAACATTGGTAATAAAAAATAAATAAATAAATAAATAAATAAATAAACTTATAAAACACCCACCACCCTCCCAAAACAAAAAAAAAAAAAAAAGAAAAGAAAGAAAAACAACAACAAAAAAGCAACCCAATGCTCACTCTTTTAACATAGAACAGAATTTACAGATCACAGTCTTTTACAAAACGCAAGAAGGGCAACCACATGTCCTTAAAGTCCTCCAGCCTTCCTTTGGCTATATAAGTTAGTTTCTCTAAAGCCAGATTACTGGACATTGACTTGACCAGCTGATTTATTCTTGGTCTTTCTGTGTCCTTCCACTTCAGAGCAATAATATGCTTGGCCTGTAATAGACAGAAGCTAACAATCTTCTTCCTTTTTACAGTCCAATTGAAACCAGCAGGAAAGATATGTAACAGACAGAGTTTACATTCCAGTGGTATATCACATTCAGTCAAACGAGAAATGAACAAAATAACCTCCTTCCAAAATATCTGTAGTTCTGAGCATTGCCACATACAGTGCAGGAGAGTTCCCTTCTCTACCACACATTTAACACAATTATCTGGAATATTTGGGTTGAAATGGTGAAGTTTAACAGGGGTGATGTAGGTTCTAAATAACCACTTGTACTGTAGTAATCTCAACCTGGTGTTAATGGATTGCGTTTGAGCTAACATACATGAATCATTCCACTCCTCCTCAGAAATTTCTGTACACAGATCTGCTTTCCAAGCTTGTAAATATGAGAGACTACTTTCTTTTGAAGATGTAAGTAGAATATTGTAGAATTTGGAGAGTAGACCTCTACTCCGATGGTGATGAATGGCTATATTCTCTATAGTAGAGAGTGGGGGTTCAATGGTAGATTTTAATACACTTGTAATAAAATTTCTAACCTGTAATTATTTGAAAAAATGTTTTTTGGGCAGACCAAACTTATTTACTATTTGTTCAAAGGACATCAGTTCCCCCTCACTATATAGATCTCCAATATTATTCAAACCCTTATTCAGCCAAGTTCTAAATCCCATGTCTGCTCTCCCCGGTGTAAATCTATTATTTCCCCAAACAGGAGACAAGCGGGAAAGGTTAATCGCCTCAGTGATGGCTGCATGTGATTGGTACCAAATTGAAATGGTGTTTTTGAGAAATGGATTATTGGTTTCTTTTAACAATTGTTTAATATCAGCTGAATATAGATAAGATCGTAAGGGTAGTCTCAGTGCATTGTTCTCAATCTGTATCCAAGATGGGGTGTCATTGTCAGAAAAATAACTAATAGCCGCAGAGAGTTGAGCCGCCCAGTAATATAACTTAATATTAGGCAGTCTGAGTCCCCCTCTGTCATAGGGCAGATACAAAAGCGATAGACGCAGCCTGGGGCGTTTGGCATTCCATATAAATTTGGAAAAGGATTTATTCAGGGAGGAAAAGAAGGAGGCTGGAATGTGCAATGGGATGGATTGAAAGAGGTATAAGAATCTTGTAGTGATCAGGTCTAGTAGTGATCAGGTCTGTAGGGATCAGGTCTGGTAGTGATCAGGTCTGTAGGGATCAGGTCTGGTAGAGATCAGGTCTGGGTGGCTTGTGAAACTGAGCTCAGTTTCTAAAATAATGTGGCTAATCACAATTAATTCATGATTTAACAGGACCAGGTGGATCATCATTTGAAAACTGCATTTTATATTTACTGATGTTTTCTTTCTCTGATACTGACATGTGTTTGCTGATCTGAAACATTTAAGTGTGACAAACAGCGAAAACAGAAGAAATCTGTAGGGGGCAAACACACGACACTCTATAGCTGCTTGGTAATAAAGCTGATCATTCACTTATTTATTTATTTATTTAATCATCAGCAAGTGAACGTGAGTGAGTGGGTGACTGACTGTAGTGTGAAGCGCTTTGGAAATCCTTAGACTTGATAAAAGTGCTGTACAAATACAGGTCATTTATTTTCTAACTCAAATTTATGTAAACACACATTTTTGATGATTGGTGTCAAACCCAACATAACCTCTCCTCTTTGTCCCTGCAGCCCTGGCTCTTCTAGTTCAGGCGCTCTCTTTACAGCATTCACAGCAACTTTATTTCCTTATTGATGATGACAACCACACACCAACATCTACACCACCATGCAGTGAACAGACCTTTATTATAAAATCATTATTACTGAGCAGATCGCTGACCACAGCCACTGCAGTCAGACAGACAAACACCTGGGTGATGAAAGTGAAGGAGGAAATCTTATTCACACACTTTTTATAGCACATTTATGTTGTGTGTTTGAGATAAAATGTATATTTGTAGAACTAATTTAAAATAATCCTTGCTGAAGCTGCAGTTTAAGATCTCACTTTCTCTCGCTGCACACACACTAAAGGTCCTCACAACGAGTCAGGTTGTGGGTAGTTTTTACATTTCTGTTAAAAATCGTAGGACTCACATGTTCAACATGAAGTGAGTCACTCAAAAACTGGTATTTAAAACCTTCACAAATCAAGAATGTTTGTCTTTTCTTTAAAGCACTAAATTAAAGGGAAATTCACAAAATAGTTTAAAGTTACGCTGAGATGCATTGACGCATCTCCAGTTCTACGTCAGTAAACAGACTCAGGCCCTCAGGAGAAACATGTAGGTTAAACCAGACCGTTAGACTCGTGATTCTTCTGTTTCTAATGCTCAGAAAGATGAAGGTCACAGTCCTGTAACATTTGTGTTCAGTGTGTTCTCAGGACTGGTTGACCTATAGCAGTGGTGTCCAAAGTAGACCATGTGCGACGTGCCCTGCACTGCACTTAAAGGCATCATTTGCAACTTTTTCATATTTTTAAATCTTTTCCTTGAGCCAGTCTGTGCTAACATGACCCTTTACAGAGTTAATGAAAAGTCACTTAGCCCCATCTGGTGATTAGATCTGGAATACCACAATTGCAAAATCTCCGTCGCTGTCACGGTACCCAGGAAGTCACGTGTCTCACGAGGGTTATGCTAACCTAAGGTGGCTAGCTGTTATGCTAGTGCTGGAGTGTTTTTAGTTCATGATTCCTGATTTTTTTCAATCTCTTCCTGCTTGAACACAGCTGATTTCTTTGAAGGAGTAAATAACCGCTCCTGTAGAAAGCTATGAAGGCTGAGGAGACATTTCAACAGTTAGATTTAGGTGTTTAGAAGCTGAAACAATGTGCTAACTTTTTTATGGCAGTGATTTATGGCCAGCGCCTCTTCTTCTTGAGGACTCTGAGGAAGAACCACCTGTCCTCAGACATCCTGGTGAACTTCTACCGCTGTACCATCGAGACCATCCTGACCGGCTTTATAACAGTCTGGTACGGGAACTGCTCAGACTTGGACCGGAAGGCGTTGCAGAGGGTTGTGAAAACTGCCCAACGCATCGCCGGAGCACCACTTCCTGCCATAAGGGACATCCACAGGAAGCGGTGTCTGAAAAGGGCTGGGAAAATGATCAAAGACCCCAGTCACCCATCACATGGACTCTTCACCCTCCTGCCCTCTGGGAGGCGCTACAGGAGCCTACGGACTAAGACTACAAGGTACAGGAACAGTTTCTTCCCCACAGCTGTCAGACTCCTGAACTCTGCCTCCTGATATAGCACTCACAACCACTAGCACCTTATATAGCCTCTGTAGAAATTATCCTGACTGCACTACTGTACAATTCTTTGTAAATAATCATTCTGTATAATACAATTTTTTTTTAATTCTACAACTGTTATAACCTGCATAGTTTACATTTCTGTATAGTTTTGATTTTCTTATTCTGCATAGTTTGAGTAGACCCATTCTGTAATATACTCACATATCTATACTATTGCTAATGTAACATATTATCACGGCTAAAGCACTTCTGGATGGATGCAAACTGCATTTCGCTGCCTTGTACCTGTGACATGTGCAATGACAATAAAGTTGAAATATATTCTATTCTATTTAAAACGGACACCAGAGGGAACCCAAAACAAGCAAAACTGCATATTATCACTTTAAAGAATGGTGCAATTCCAGGTGTGCACATAAGTGATGCGCAGGTTTGCACAAGCGCCAAAAATAATGTGTTTGTAGCAGTTCCTTTTTCCACTACATTCCTTTCTGTACTGGTGTACTGATGTCTGGTGCAAATAAGTAGGCCGCCAGTTTGCACGAGAACCAGATATCATAAGTGCGTACCTGATCTCTCTGCTCAAATGTGCCTTTGTGGACAGGCGCTTTCACGGTTGCACACCAAATATCAGTGCCAGGCTCTTCTCAGAGTACCTCATTAAAAATATTATGTGCACCCCTGTCTATAGCAGAGGTACTCATAACCTCAAGCTGTAATTCTTTCATTAAATACACTTTGCCATCCAATGCGGTAGCCTGAGTTTAGCTGATCGCTTTAAGTTTAACTTTCTCTTCCGACTCGCTTGTTCCTCAGCAGATGTTTAGTGACCCCCTTCCTTGAAATTCTTGGACTTGCCTGGTTTTGAGTGACCGTGGTTCAGGGGAAGAGAGGCCGTCTACCATGTGGAAGACCAAGGCTCAAACCCCAGCCTACCCATGTGTTGAAGTATCCTCGGGCAAGGTACTAACCCTCCAACTGCTTCCAGAGCATAGTACTTTGTACTTTATACTATCTTATACTATAAGTATAATTAAAAACATTATTTTTGCTGTGTACAAACTTTAGTTTTGAAAGCACCTACACATTAGACTGATACCTCAGATCTTTGGAAGCAGTTTTCTGTATAAAGTTTTACTTGTAGACACGTACTGTAGCTCTATGAACGGCCACAGTCTGGACAAACAGGTTTGCTGTGATGACATTGATAAGCTAATGGCTTATCAGATCAGGGCCAGTTACAAAGTGGGTTACTGCCATTAAAAAACCTGATTTCAACAATGACACAGTATTTAAGGCAACATTACATCATGAAACTGTATGCTGCCATGGATGGTTGTTTACAGCAGAAAATGGTGGAGGATTTGTAACCATTCCAGTTATATTTCTGTCAGTGTTGTTTAAGGTCAAGCTGACAGCACTGTCATGGTTTTAAATGTTGTTGCATTGCCTGCTGGGATATTTTTGAGGTTAGAGTTGATTTAAGATCTATTTTTGTTCAAAGATCTATCTACCAGCTCATAATCTATTCGATAAGTCCCACTTCAGAATAACTATCTCTTTAAATTGAAATAAGGACTTATTTAGGCGTCAGAAACCAAGAGGAAGAAGCTAAAACTGAAATCAGTTTCTGTGTAAGGAAACCTTACAGTAAAGGATTTGATGCCACCAGAAGATTCTCAGTTAAACATCTAAACTCGTGGCTCATCCGTGACTTGAGACACCAGAGTTCTTGTTCTGAGTGCTTTCAGAGTCTGTTAAAACACTGTGGACTGTGAAGACCATCTAAAAGCCAGAGGGTGCTTTTTGTCCTTGAAGGAAGTGATGCAATAGAGCCCTTCCTGTGGTGGGTTCAGTGTGACATCAGAGGGGCAGCATGGGAAACACACGGTCCTGTCCTGAAGCGTCTCTTATGGCTATGGCAGTAAATACGATGTCAACACAAAGCTCAACGCAGATTTGATTTCATCTGTGTGTGCACGTGCACTAATCTGTTCGTCTTAGAGCTGCAGTGAATAAGTTTGAAGGTGTTCCTTATCTGTGTGCCTTAAATGCAAAGAGGAAGCATTAAAACAGCACTGAAACTGCTCAAACCAGAGTGACTTCTGGGGAATGTTCCTTTTCACTGTGATCACAGTGAACTGCTTCAACAAAGCACATGTATACATTTTGATATTTTCATGAGGAAAATGTAAAGTCATCAAAAAGTTTAACAGATAACTCACCACAAACTCCTCGACAATATTGTTTGGGTCCTTGTCGCCTGCAGCCTCCTGCCCCTCCAGCTGGGTCAGGAGGCTCCTCAGAATCCAGGCCTGCTGCTCCATGGTTGGCTGTTTGCTGCCTGGGATGGGAATCCTCTCACAGGCATGACAGGTCACACAGGCCCCTGTCCCCGGATCAGGGAGGTCGAGCGCTGTGGCACTTCTGCTGCAGCTCACTTCTCTATCTCACATCAAGGAACTGCTGTGACGGAACATGTGAATTGTCATAAAGGAAGCAAAAGTCAGCTTACAGGTTCTGTGGTCAGATTAAAAATAGTGCCACGCCCCCCGGGTGTCTCACTGGGTCCTAAAGTCACCCTCTGTTTTTTTAGAAGAGAAAGGGAGTGAACCGAGACACTTGTATGCATATAAACAGCTGATCCACCAAAAGGCAGAATGCAGAGTAAGCAGAAGAGCATGCTAGACCAGATCCAGGAGTGGATTAGGGTTTACTTACTGTATGAAACACTGGGAATCTAACAAACCTTTTAAAAGATTCACGGTTAAAGTTTGTTGTTTGGGATTAGATTCATGTGGACTCACTGGAAGCTGTTTACTGTAGATTAATCCAGATTATAACCTTTAGAGAGCAGGTAGAGGAGCTCTTTGTCAGGAAAGACAAGAAGGATGCTTGAAATCTTTTTAGCTAAGTTTTGATAAACAAAAATACATGCATGTGCATTAATCAGCTGCCAACTTTCCAGTTAGACTCGGGTCTGTCAGAGGTGTTATTTAATCATCAGTAGCACAATGACATCTAGTGGTTTAGTAGAACACTGGAGCAGTGTTTCATTAATAAAACAGTGCTGCATTAAATCATTTGTGGAATATGACAACACAATCATTAGATTTTAATTCATTTTTTGGGGAAAAATACAAATGATCTTAAATACAGATCTTTATCAGGTGAGAAAAACAGGTAATACAGCCTAAAATGAGCAACATCATGTTCTGCTTTAAAAGACTCATCTAAGCTGTGCATGTCATGATTCTATGGCTGTAGATTTTGTGATGGAACATTTGGTAAATTAGTCTGGTGGAGTAAATTTGCTGAGATGTTAGAAACTGTGTTCAATGTTTTCAGGCTGGGAGGTATATTCTCTAAATCAATGCCCTTAGATTAATTCGGACCTTGCTCTGACCCTTCAGATTCTACTCATCTAAAGTCATTGCTGATTTCCTCTTTGGCTTTGTGATAACACATGCCTGTATGCTAGCTTTGGTCTCAAGACCACATTTCAAGGTCTTGGTCTCTGATGTGCTGGACTCTGGATTTTTTTCTCAAGTCCAGTCAAAACTACAGCTACAGTAACATAATTTTTCCTGCTACTCAATGTGAAACTCTGCATTCAAATGCAACCAATACAATTATTTTACTTTGGAAGTTTTAACAGTCCATGTGCATCAAGGATGAGAGGATAAAACAGAGAAGAGCCCTGTCTAGGGGAAGTGATGTGTGTCCACATATATACCTCAGTAGTGGAATTTGTTCCTTGCGTTTGACCCATCCCTGGAGCAGAGGGCAGTCAGTTTCCCTGCAACCCAGGAGGCAGTTGGGGGTTCAATATCTTGCCCAAGGATACTTTGACACCTGGTTTGGGTCTGGGATTAAACCATGATATCCTGATCAGTGGACTTTCCCCTGAGCCATATGCCCTCATCATGATGCTTACCATCATCAAGTTTTATTGTAGGAAGGGACTTGATGACTTGATGCCTGGTTTTCTGTATGCACTTAACTGGAAGCAGTGGTCAAACACCTTCTGAATTATTCAAGCAAATTCCAAGCATGGTGTCAAATGCACCAGAGACAGGCCTCTCTATGGCTTTATGTGCAGAGCAGCTCTTATTGTCTTTATTAGATTTCCCCCCCTGTAAGTAGGAACTCTGACCTAAATTTTAATGGGGTCTTTGTCATATATGAGGTCTTTGGGAAATTTCCCCATCCTGATATAAACAGACAGATGGATAGACAAACAGACCAATAAATACTTTAGTAATCCAGTGGGGAAACCTAATTTATTACATAAAGCCTCAAATTCCAATGAAATTACAACAAAAACAGAGATTTTAAAAATTGTCTCCTAAAAGCAAGAATAAGTTTTCATAGAAAGGATTCTCTCCTCTGCTATCTGCTGAGGGGGGTCCGGTGCAGTCCCATGTATCAAGTGCACAGATACCTGCCCCCTCTCCACCTCAGCCTGAGGTGCCATCAGGGACTTTGTTGACTGGTGCAACCAAAACCATCTACAGCTGAACACCACTAAGACCAAGGAGATGGTTGTAGACTTCTTGTTCAGGTTTTTAATCCTGTTCTTATCAGCTGTGTGGGGTCCCTCCCCCCAGCACTCTACACCAAAGAACAGGGCACTGGCCACAGAGTCTGAGGCCTGCAGCTGTTTACGAATCATTCATCCTAAGAAAAATAAACCTTTGCTCTTATTTTTACAGTGTCTCCATGTGAGCAGGCCAGCCCGGCCTATACTCCCAGGAACCAGTGGCTGGAGATATTCTACGTCATCTCCTCGGATAGCCATGGGAACTGGTTTAGACTTCTTCCTTCTGAAGTCCACAACCATCTCCTTGGTCTTAGTGGTGTTCATCTGTAGATGGCACTGCTGGACATCTTCTGACTTCAAATCGTAATAAGCTTGATTATCATTAACACCTGTGTGGTGCAATTGGTCAATCAAACACCTGACTATAATCCTACAACATCTTTGACTTTGTGAAAGTGAACCTATAAGTAATGATGCTGGTTTGAAGGCAATAAGGTAGTAACACCAGATATTGGTTTGATTTAGATTTTTTTTTTGTTTTTTCACTTTGCATTTTGTAAATTAACAATCATTATTTATATTTCTGAAAGCATTTTTCCTTTTAACAGCATATGCTCACCTTCGCCTAAGATTTTTGCACAGTACTGTATACACACACACACACGCACACACACACACATATATACAGTACATATATATGTACTGTATATGTACACACACATCAGTATGTAAAGTGTGTTCAGGAAGGAGCAGTCTTCTGAAATATGCCAACCACTAACATCAACAGGAAAATCTAACCACCGCAGTCCACCTCCTCAGATCAGATCGCACTCCAGCAGCGAACATCAGAATGAGAACATTTTGTCAGTTTTTGCTTTTTCAAAGTAAGTGAGCTATTAATTGTTATTATTTGTACTTATAAATGTCTATTTGTTCACTAATTGCTTTTCTAAACGAACAAAATCAAACAAACCGGTCTGTTTCCAGGGCTTGGACCTTTGAGTTTCACTTTCCGTTAGGTTAGCTCAAATGCCAGTGCTAATCTAAAGGTCTAACAGAGAAATGCACCTTGGTTATAGCTGGTTTAAAGAGGTTTATATCAAAAAAGGTTTTATATACGGTGGGGCAAAAAAGTATTTGTCAGCCACAGATTCTGCAAGTTGTCCCACTTAAAAAGATGAGAGAGGTCTGTAATGTTTATCATAGGTTCACTTCAAATGTGAGAAACAGAATGTTTAAAAGAAATACAGGAAATCATATGTCTGATTTTTAAAGAATTTATATGGATAAAGGTGCAAAAAAATAGGTATTTGGCTTCTACAAACAAGCAGAAATTCCTGCCCTCACAGACAGAAGCTCTTCTATCCTCCACTCGTTACCTGTACTAATGGCACCTGTTTGAACTCATTATCTGTATAAAAATCACCTGTCCACACCTTCAAACAGTCAGACTCCAACCTCCATCATGACCAAGACTAGAGAGCTGTCTAAGGACACCGGGGACAAGATTGACTGCACAAGACTGAGATGATCTACAAGAGGCAAGCAGCTTGGTGAGAAGAGATCAACTGCTAGAGCAATCGTTAGAAAATGGAATAAATACAAGATGACTATCTCCTTCATCCTGGGGCTCCACGCAAGATCTCACCTGGTGGGGTACAAATGATCTTGATAACGGTGAGGAAACAGCCCAGAACTACACAGGGCAAACTGGTCAATGACCTGAAGAGAGCTGGACCACAGTAAGGTTACTATTAGTAACACACTACGTTGTCATGGATTAAAATCCTGCAGCGCTCCAAAGGTCCCCCTGCTAAAGCCAGCACAGGTTTACCACAGACCATCTGGATGATCCAGAGGACTGCAGACGCTTTTATCCAAATCGACTTACAAATAAATGTGATCAGATGAGAAATGGAACTCTTTGGTATAAACGCCAGTCGCCATGTTTGGAGAGGGAAGAATGCTGAGTTGCAGCCCAAAAACACAACCCACTGTGAAGCATGGGGGTGAAAACATCATGCTTTGGAGCTGCTTTTCTTCTAAGGGGACAGGACGACTGATCTGTAGTAAGGAAAGGACAAATGAGGCCATGTATGGTGAGATGTTTGGCAAAAACCTATCAGCAAGGGCATTGAAGATGAAACATGACTCTTCCAGCATGACAGTGATCCCAAACACACCGCCCGGGCTATGAAGGAGTGGCTACGCAAAAAGCATTTTAAGGTTCTGGAGTGGCCTAGCCAGTCTCCAGACCTCAGTCCAATAGATAATCTGTGGAGGGAGTTAAAAGTCCATGTTGCTATGGTAACATCCCTGAAACATCACAGCTCTGGAGAAGATCTGGATGGAAGACTGGACCAAAATACAGAGTGTGAAGACCTTAGACCCACAGGAAACCTCTGTCATTGACAACCAAGGTTACATTGCAAAGTATGAGGTGAACTTTTGTTATTGAACAAATACTTATTTTCTGCACAATCATCCAAATAAAATCTTTAAAATCATATAATGTGATTTCCTGAGTATTTTTATTTTCTGTCTCTCACAGTTGAAGTGTTCCTATGATGAACATTACACACAACTCATCTTCCAGAATCTGTGGCTGCCAAACACTTTTTTGCCCCACTGTATATTGATAAATTAACATTTGACTCCATTGGAATTCATTTTACACTGGTTTTCTTATCTCAAAGTATTAACTGAATTGTGTTACAGTGAGCCTTCAGCTCCAGTGTGATGAGAGAAAGATCACAGCTCATGTCGGAGGAGAGTTTGTCATCACCTGTAAGTACGACACCAACAGGTACCTGTTGAGTAAAAAGTACTGGTGCAGAGGGTCCTCCAGGAACACCTGTGAGATCTTACTGGATTCAGACGGCGTTGCCAAAGGTTCCTACACGCACAGGTCTCACATTGTTGATGCAAGAAGAGGAGGACTGTTTGTGAAGGTCACTGAGCTCCAGATTCTGGACAGTGGAGACTACTGGGTCGGGATTGATAAAATATATGCTGACATCATGATTTCAATCACTGTATGGGTTATAGAAGGTAAGAAGAAATATCTTTTAATAATTTTTCTTGAAACTGACCATTTTGTTGGGTCTACCTTGCTAGTTGAGCAGTCATCGGCGATTGGCTGAGCCCATCGCCACCTGTTTGTTCAAAAGCGATTCATTCCCCCCATAAGGTGTAATATGTGGATCAGAGATGATGTTATGGTTGAAAGTGGTCTAGAACCAGTCTGTTCATTGACCTCTGACCTCAGAACAAGACACACAACAGCTGCTCACTTCCTCTTTATCAGACCATTCTCTGTAAACCATAAACATGGCTGTGAGTTCAAATCTCAGTAGATCAGCAGTCTCTTAAATCTTCTCCACTCTGATGCTCAGTTTGAGCGTCTTCACCACGTCTGGATGTCTAAATGCAGCAAGCTGCTGCCATGTGATTGGCTGATTAGATATTTGTGTTAAGCGATTGAAGGTGGACCTAATAAAGTGACCAGTTTTCTTCCAACAATCAGTAAATTCGTACATTCATTTGCTGACGTCCCCTGTGTTTGTGTCAGCCCCGGTATCTAAACCCAGACTTTGGCCTTTGACCTCCCTGGTGGACAGGCGGACATGTTGGGGAGGACCAGTGACCGTGCGCTGTGGTTCTACAAGAGGCAGCAGCATTTCCTATACCTGGTATCAGCACGCCCACCATGAGGACTTCCTGCTTCACCGCTCGTCAGATCTGAGCCTCGGCTGCAGCACGGTGACGCGCAGCAGCGAGTATTATTGTTCTGCCAGTAACGGTGTGAGCAGCGAGCAGAGCGATGTCCTGTCTGTGAGGGTCCTGGTTTCTGCAAACAGCAGCTGTATCTATGCTGTTAATATCTACGGTGAGGGCAGACGTACAGTAAAGTCTATGATTGAGCTTAAGTGTGGCCGAGGCTCAGTGTTTATAGGGGTGGGCTCTGTGGGTTTTCAGTAAAGTCAAGATGTCCTGATATGATTCAGTTTGTTGTAAAACAAACCCACTAGCATCACATGCTTCTAGTTCATCTGTGGAAAGATTTACAGCGTGAGCAAAGTGAAGCCAGGAAGAGGAAGGGCACCATGAGATGTTTAATAGTGAACTGACTCACACTCATAGGAGGCGTTATTAATCAGGTGTGTTTCCAGTTTTTCTTCTAGTTTTATGGGTGTGGCTCTTTCTTCTCTGAGCCAACACATTACTCAGACTTCCCCTTATTCTAAGAGCTGCGTCCTTCCTGTGTCCACTCACCTCTATAAACAGAAAAACATTTTAAGGTTGGACACAAAATACACATATGATTAAACCAAAGGAACACAGAAAGAGTTTATTATACATTCATTTGATTTTATGAATACTCTTTATGCTAAATTGCTTCAAATTTAAGAGAGTGTCTCAGTTCTAAGGTCTTATGGATCAGGATCAGAGTTACCAGATCTGCTTATCTAAGCATCTTTGAGCTTGTTGTTCTATAAATTTGCTTGAAAATATTGAAAATCACCAGTTGCTGTTTTTCTGGCTTATTTAAAATGTGTCAAGGTGGAGTCGTGGCTCAGCAGGTAAGGACGGTCATCTGCCGGTCAGAAGGTGAGTGGTTCAATCCCTGGTTCCAGCAGACCAGCTGCTGAAGTAGCTACCCCCAGGTGCCTCTCAAAATAGCGGCCCACTGCTTCTCAGGACGGGTCAAATGCAGAAATATAGTTTCCCCAAATGGACAATAAAGGATTCATTATATTATAGTAGTTTTTAAGGCTTGTGTCATCTCTGTTTATCAAACAGTTAATTATTCTGGTTAGCTAGTACTGGTTGCCTTCATGGGTGCTGTTTATAATTTTATTTCTGTTTTAAATCTGTATAGCACTTTGAGCTGCCCCTAGCATGAAGAGTGCTTATAAATAAAATTTGATTGATTGATCGATTGATAAGATTTAACATTAACATTTACTTAACATTAATAAAGCCAAAATGTAAAAACAGTTTCTGAGGTAATGTAGCAGCCAGGTGCTGCTAATCAAACACATTTCTGTTAAAGGCATTATTTTCTTGAGTCAGTATGTGCTAATATGACCCTTTACAGCAGGGGTGTCCAAACTTTTCAACATGAGCGAGGGCCAGAATCACTAAGTGTCAAGTCCTCAAGGGCCACACAAGTTAGAATGTTTCTTCAAAGAAACAAGCAAAAAATATTTTGTTCTGCTCAAAAATTCATTATAAATGCAACATTTTAATGAACAGTCTTTGTCAATATGACACAGGGATCTCTTATGTTTGACTCAATAATAAAAAGCATCAAATTCACTGGATCTGATTGGTCGACTGTTTTTAGGTTTCTAGAGACTACATGTTGTTCCATCCTCAGCAACAAGACCAGGATCTGGGTCTTTCTTCAGCCATGTTGCTGGATTTAGTCAGGCTTTATGAACAGAGCTCACAAGTCTGCGTTTTGGTAAAAGCCAGTGAGGATTTGTGGTTCTTTTTACCAGGAAATAAAGTAGGAAATCTCAGTATCTCTTGAATTGTCTCCAAAAAATTTGAATATTTTGATTGAATGGAAAATTTTGCATTTAAAAAGATTTTAATTTACTTGGATTTTTTGTTTGTTGGGTCTCATGTTAGTAAAAATCTAAAAAAAATATGTCATAAAACGTCTCTCTGCATCAAAATCCTGCAGGAAAACTAAATTATAGAACTTTTAAAATGCAGCTGAGGGCCACACAAAATCACTCTGAGGGCCGCATTTGGCCCCCGGGCCGCACTTTGGACATGCTTGCATTAGGGGAATTGTTTCTCTGCTTTTGACCCATCCTCATAATATATATTTAAACACACAAAATCAACCAAGGCCTACAGAAACAGGGTGACATTCAGCAAAGAGCCCAAAGGCCAATGAGCTGCTCCAGTCCTTTTATGAGGCCCCACCTTTAGAGACAGCAGCCAATGAGGGAGGAGGAACTAAATCAAACAAGCAGCACATTCCTGTGGGAAATGTAACAGTGGGACAAGCTTTCTCTACAAGGATGTGAGAAAATAAAACACAGATCATGATTAGTTCATGAGATGGAAGCTAAAAATTACCACAGAATCACTGAGTAGGCTGCATGGTGGTGCAGTTGGTAGCACTGTAGACTTGACGCAGGAGGGTTGCAGGTTTGAATCCTGGCTGTGGACTTTCTGCGTGGAGTTAGCATGTTCTCCCCATGCATGTGTGGGTTTCCTCCGGGTACTTCGGTTTCCCCCACAAATCACAACAGGTTGTTAAAAAAGCTTTAAAGGTTGAAAGTTGCTTTGGCTAAAAGCATCGACTAGATTTGACAAATTATATATTTTTTAAAAACTGTAAAATTCTAATAATTGTCCAGATTTGCAGGACAGCGTTGTGATACAATGTTCCTATGATCTCATCATCAGGCCAGCCTATTTATAACTGTGTGGACAGAACGAGCACAACCACAGAGGAAACTCCACCTCCAACAACCTGCAAGGAAAGCACAGAAGTCCACTCTGACACGACCAGAGATCAGCTCTTACAAACCAATCAAACCCATCATAATGTGCTTCTCAGCAGGTCAGGCTGTCCCAGTCAGATTATGATCAGTGAGTTCTCACATGATGTGAATAATCTGTTCCATCTTTGTTTTCCAGAGCGTGGACCGGAGTCCCACTCTGGTACACTCTGCTGCGCTGGGGTTCGCTTGCATCCCTGCTCCTGACTGTGTGTGGTTCTAAGATGTACAAAAACGAAGAAACAGGAAACGTAGCAGGAGGAGGAAGACGGTTAATGTGAAGCAAAGTTTAAGATTTCTTCATTAACTTTGACCTTAACGGGGTGTTTCTTTAAAAGTTGGTGGTTTTAGTATTTACAAAAGTTCTTTGACAATAGGTCAAGATTTCCAAAGAGTCTGCATCACTATTGCACTATTACTGCAAAAACACCACTGTTCAAAAAGACTTAGCTAAAAGACTACTGCGACGTGTTTTATGTACAAAAAAACCCAACACAAGATGACTTTAACCTCCACTGTACAGAAACACTCTGACGCCTTCCTGGATGTCAACAAACCCTGCAGCTAAAGAGAAGCAGACTACAAGTTAACAAATATCACATTTAGTGTAAATTGCAGTACTAATGTGGTAGATCTTTTTGTAAATAAAACTTTCTTTTGTGTATTTACTAACTTTGTAATACAACATGCCACACAACAAATACTTTAGGGCCTGGATTGTGGTCATGATGCAAAAGTTAACCAGCAGCTCCTGTGACAGGTTAAACTCCCTGAGCTGCCAGGAGTTTGACAGGTGGATCACTGGAGGTGCAGTCATTTGTATAAAGGGAGAAAAGCAGTGGGGACAGCACACATCGCTGGGGGACACCATCCCTGCAGAAGAAATGAACGATGTGATGCAGCCCCATGTTGACTGCATCATCCACCTAAAGAAAACTAAAGGCTTGTGCAAAAACTATATGAACTGGAAGCTTATGCAGAGCGGTGTCTGCACTCCTCCTGCATGAAATCCTCAGGAGTTTCCTCCAGACTCAAAGTGACAGAAGGACTGAAGGTTTAGAGATACTGTGTCATTTGTAATATGGATCATTGTAGATGTAAGTTAAACTAAAACATCATATTTAATTATGTATCTTTTATTTCCCAGTTCTCTTTTTAGTCAAAATTTCAGATTTTCATTTGATTCCTCGCAACAAAAACTAGAAAAATATGTGAATGAGAGCAGATGCTTCAGAAAAAATGTCAATAAACAGACAGAAGACAAGAAAAACAAAAGTTTATAATAGATCTACAGTAAGTAAAGAGTTTACAGAGAACAAAAGGCAATTCAACATAACCAGGCTGTGCTGGCATCAATCAACAGCTGCCTTTTTAATAAGTTCATTTCGTAGAAGACAAACTTCAGCATAATTTAGGACTGACTTTAATTCTGAATTTTCAAATGAAAATATTCGTGTTTAATTTTTGAAAACTGAACTTTAAACTGGTTTTTTTGAGGTGTGAACATTCACACTCACCACAAGGACTTCCTGTTTCACCACCCATCACATTAAAGCCCACGTTATCACCGTCACTGTAATAAAAAAAAAAAGGTTAATTTATTTTTATTTTTTCAGTTCTAAAATACCATTTATCTGGTGCAAACAAGGTCTGAGAATCCAGCACGCCTTCTTCCTGTTATTCAGTGTGTTTGTTGAATCAGTGGGAATGGATCTGCACCGCCACTGGACTTCTGCTTGGTTTTGGTTTGAGTCTCAGACCTTGTTTGCACCAGAATAACTGACTAACTGGTCACAATCGAGCAGGAACAGCTCACAAACAGCAGAGGGTTTGGTGGTTTTCCGCTCTGGGAACATTCATGCATGCTAACACGACGCTCAAAAGGAAAGAATCAGATGTTTCTGCTGATAAATCCAGGAAGGATTACAGAAATGTTCAAACTATTTGAAGTCATTGTTCCCAGCAAGTTCAGCCAGAGGTCAGACCGTGCAACAATCAGAGAGATCGTAAAAAATAAAAACCTCCAGAAGCTGCTGTCAGACTCTGCAGGCGTCAGTGAGAATGTTGTGTTAAAGTTTATTAATTAATTACAAGCTTAATCAAACTTCTCACATATGCTTACATTTTTAATCATCCTCCACACAAAACTAGAGCAGCTGATACTGTTTTTGCATGTGTCTCTGTGTTTACGTTAACCAATATCTAAAGGACCACTGAGTGGATTATAACAAAACCTTCAGATAGTAATTATTGGACGTACAACTACCACTGATTAAGTTTTGGAGGCAACAACATTCAAGATGGCCACCACAGGTAATCAACATTAGCCAACACAAAAGTGAAAATAAACAAAGTAGTTTCTCTTCTAACAGAGGAAATCAGCGAATGAGACAGGAGTTTAGTTTGATTCAGTATATTTGATTTATTTCTAGACGTAAATGTGTTTTTTCACACTTCACAAATAGAAGAAACAGGAAACCTAACAGGAGGAGGAACAAGCTTAGTGTGAGGCAAAGTTCAAGATTTCTTCATTGACTTTGATCTGATGATGGTGTTTCTTTGGAAGTTAGTGGCTTTATTGTTTATCAAAGTCCTTTGGTGTAACGCCGGGCTGTGTCAACATGATAAAATCAGACAGTGAGGGATGCGTTCAGTTTTTACCTAAATGATTACCACTGTTGCTTATTTCAAACAGCAGGTTTGATGAAAAATCTGAATAGAAGCTACAGTATGACACATTTTAACCCTTTAACTTTCACACCAAGAGAAAGAGAAATGAAAATTCATCCATCCATCCATCTTCTGTAGCCACTTAGTCCTCCACAGAGGGTCGTGGGGGAGCTGGTGCCTATCTCCAGCGGTCGAGGGGCGAGAGGTGGGGGACACCCTGGACGGGTCACCAGTCCATCGCAGGGCCACACGGAGACGAACAACCACACATCCACTCACACCTATGGACAATTTACCAGCCCAATTAGCCTGACAGTCATGTCTTTGGTCTGTGGGAGGAAACCGGAGTACCCGGAGAAAACCCACGCATGCACGGGGAGAACATGCAAACTCCGCACAGAGAGGCCGCAGGGCTGGGACGCGAACCCACGACCTCCTTGCTGCGAGGCAACAGTGCTAACCAACTGCACCACCATGCAGCCCATGAAAATTCATCTTTTTTAAAAAATTATTTTTATCCATTTGAGCCAATAAGGGTAATAATATTATAATTTAAAAATTTAGGAAACTGTTTTTTTTATCCTGGTTCCAGCACAGGGCTGTTACATGCAGCTGTGCATTTTTATCTCTTTTTGTCATACTTTACTTCTTTTGTTGTTTTATTGTTAATTTTGTTTTTTGTTCTACGTTCTACATGGACATCAGAATTCCCTGAGCTGAGAACTTTGTAACCCCCAGGTGGAGCTTCTAGCTACTGTTCAGTGTGTTTGCCCGTGGGAGACGCAGCATCCCAGCTGGGCTGCTTTGAGGGAGAAGGCAAGGAGCCTGAGAGGGAGGGAAAACAGAAACAAGAGACTGAGAGAGAAAACATGGAGTAGAAAGAATGATCAACCAGCAGAAATAAAGGTGATGGTGGAAACGTTGGTGGATGAAGGAACTGAAGTTCAGGTGTTTGTTAGGGAGAGTCTGAAGACGTGATTTGTGTTCCTGAAGGCATCGATGGTGATGCGAACTTACTGGAGGTGAGTGTGAACCAGGACCAGCAACCGCTGGTGTGACCCGAGACATGATGGAGGTGCACCAAGGACATTGAACTTCTGGTGGTTGTTAAAGGGCTTTTTTTTTTGGTCTCCTGAAGAAATTTGCTGTAGCTCTTGGGCCCACGTCTTGGGGCTCCAGTCTGAGCAGGAGGCCTCCTCCTGGGCTTAAGTCCCTGGCTCTCCTCCCTCTCAGACTTAGCTCCAGAACCAGACTCACCAGTCGGCCCCTGCTGGCCCAGACTTATTGATGTTTCTTCCATTGATGGTTGATGCAGGAAGCATTAAGTGTTGCCACAAGACTTTATTGTTCATGGTTATGAATCAATTACAGGTCAGGAGAATTTCCAGATTTTTGAAAAGCAGTTCAGATCCATGCGAGGCAAGAATATTTTATTACTGATAATATAACACAAAAGCTTTTATTGTGTCTTTGGAAATCAGTGGCTATGAGTCAGTGCTGAAATGTTTTATGGTTCTGAATCATAAAATGTGATGGAAGTTTGTGTATCATAAATCAAAAAGTTACTTTAATAATGTGTTCAATGCATTTAGAAGATGTTTTTACCAACAAATATCATTGGTTTTGATTGATTCCTTCAGGCAGCACATCTCACATGGTGTGTTTGTCTGATTTTATGTCCTAATGATGAAACTTTTCTCATTTTGGTTGGTTTTTGTTTCTAGAATGTTATTATTAGGAACATATTTTCTGTTTATATAGTTTTTTTTTGGTCATGTTACATAAATTCTGATCTAGATCAACTGCTTCCTTAGGAAGATCGAGATAAGAGATCATTTATAAATGAACTCAGTCATGTTGAACCAACTGGGGATGGGTTGATTTCATCACTCTGTAAAAATGCCCGGCTTGCTGAGAGATTGCAACACACGTGTTTATTTTACAAGATAGCGCTCCAGAAATGTTTGGAATGATTTCATACTACAGGTTTTACATCTCCAAAGGCTTTCTGTTGTTTTCCTCATGTTTAATCCATTTGATTTGAGTTGATTTATTTATTTTCACAAAGAAAAAAGCATAACAATACATGATATAAAAATACATGTTCACAAATGTGATGGATGATTGCAAAAGAGCCCTCAATGGGCTTGTTAAGCACCAATATCCAACTAAACGTTAGTATCTAACAATTTAAAAAATGTTAAAGCCAGTACACAAAACAAAACAAAACATTTTTTTGTCATTCTAATTCAAATTAACATAAAAGTTTATAGTTTAAAATGTCAATCCATATGGACAATTGAGACCTTTCAGTAATTTTAAAGCCTTTTTAAGCTGATTTTTTTTGACAGCTCTAAAAATGATGTGGGAAGATAGTCCACACCTTGGGAATGGATGGCCCCTGTACCAGATTTTGGGCAGCAACCTCCTTCCCTCAGTAAGAACACTGAATATGGGTCATGGTGTATTTAAACACAGCAGGGAAACTAAAGAGTCTCCATAAAAAGCATTTCAAGGTCCTGAAGTGCCAGTCTTCAGACCAAAAATGCTCTATTTTTACTGTATCAAATATTTATGTCATGCAATAAAGTGCAAATTAATTATTTAAAAATCAGCAATGTGATTTTTCTGGATTATTTTTTTATTCTGTCTCTCACAGTTGAGGTTGACCTACAATGAAAACTACAGGCCTCTCTTTGTAAGTGGGACAACTTGAATACTTGCCAGGGGATCAAATACTTTCCCCCACTGTATAACCCTACTGCTGAGTAATCAGAGCTGCAGAAAACCTGTCCTAACTTGGTGTGTGGCTCAGGCTTGCAAAAAACTTGTAACTAAACCTGAAATAGTTTAATAGTTAGAAGGAAAATATTTGTCTGGATCTTCACAAGATAAAAGAGCTCAGTTTTCTATCTGGTTATCTATTCACCAGTTTGAAACATTCATACATAACATTAAAGCTTATGAAGCATGAGTAGAATGCTCTCAGTTTTCTTCCTCTAGAGACGAACTGTTGTCCTGCTGAGGACGTGGACAATGGCTGTGTTGTCCAGTTCCAGTTTTATGTTAAAGTCATTAACATTCATAGCTCAGAGTAAATAATGAAAGCAAAACTCAAAATGTTCAGAATGAATTTTAACATTTTATTGTTTTTTTTTTTAATTATTTAATATTTCAACCAATGAATTTTCTTTGCACTTTGTTTTAAATGTAAGCTGAAGGATCTCAGTCCCAGAGCTTCTGGGACTTTTAATAGTTTTTTTTTATGGTGGAGAACATCCTGACATCCTCCATAACAACCTTGTATTGAAACTGATCTGAGACGGGTGATAAGGAGCATCCCTCGAGCAGAGGGTTGAAGCTTCAAAACTTTGACAACAAAGCTGGGGAACAGATTCTTCCCTGAAGCTGTAAGGGACTTGGAGAAAGAAGGTCACAGGTTCAAATCCCACTGCAACCTTTCTGTGTAGAGTAGCATGTTCTCCCTATGCATGCATTTCTGCAGGTACTCCGGTTTCCTCCCACAGATCACAACATGCCTGATAGGTGTGCATAAAAAACGTCAGGGAAACTAATAAACATAAACACCCACAGTAAGGACAGGAGGCTGCATGTGTCTGATAGACTGGTCTGCAGTACAGGGGTCCCTCAGGGAACTGTGCTGGCATTGTTGATGTTCACCCTCTAAACTGCAAACTTCTCCATCAACCCTCCAGTCTGTCATCTACAGAGGTTCTCTGATACAGACAGTGAATACAGGACTTTGTGGACAGCAGAACATCTGATCAACGTGGGAAAAACCAAGGAACTGCTGGTGGATTTCTGCAGGCGCAGATTCTGACTCCAGGGAACTGACATGGAGATAGTAGAAACTTTTACGTACCTGGTAATATTCACCTGAACAATAATCTGGACTGGAGTCACATGATGCTCTTTACAGAAAGGGTCAAAGCAGACTCCTTAGGAGACAGGTCTTTTGGAGTGCAATGGAGCTCCTGGAGACCTTTTTTTTTTACTCTGTGGTGTATCCTATCTATGGTGTAGTTTGTAGGAGCAGCAGCAGCTTACCTACAGCTGACAGGAAGAGGTTAGATAATCTTATCAGGAAGGCCTGCTCTGTCCTAGGATGTCCCCTCAAGCCAATGCAGACTGTGGGAGACTGATGAACTCTGGCAAAAATAACATCGCTGTTGGACGTCTCTCATCCCTTGATGCTGTTGCAGAGCTGGAGCTCCTTCAGAGACAGACTGCTGCAGCCGTGCACAAAGGAGCGTTATCGTAGATCCTTCCTCCCATCTGTTAGACTTCATAATCATCTCTGCTCCCAACAAAAGCAATACGTGTTTACATCCCTGTTATTATTTGCAATTTTTCTGCACAAAAATATTTGCAAATGTGATACACTTTTTCTTTTTAAATTTTTTTAATTACTTTTGTATGAATCTCTATCCTTTGACTTGCTTGTCACTTTGCTGCTGATACTCGTGATTTTCTGGGATAATAAACGATATTTTATTCTATTATAACTACAGAAAGTGTCTCTGCCTACTTCCTTTGTTTTATTGTTTTTTATAGGTGCTGCCATGTTGTGCTTTTGAAGCTAAACTCTGTCCTCTGTCTGTTCTCTAAATAAGAAATATAAATATTGAAATATACAGCAATACGGACTATAGGTGAAACAACATGAGTTGGCACCTGGAACAATGATCTGAGGCATATTGATTATTTGTCAGAAAAATGTCCCAGTCATTTACATGGAGTGGGCGGGACTTAATAGTTAAACTGCAACCAGCCACTGGGGGCGCACCTGTTCTTGTATATTTAACTTCTACTTTACTTTCTATATCTAGTTCTTTTTGTCTATGACATTTACACAGTAAAGCTCAAAGATTTTTCTTTTATGCAACTTTGTTTTACAGCATTCATCACAGAAGTAGCATCAGTTACAAACAAAACAAAACAAAAACAACAACAACAACAACAACACACAAATAAAAATCAATGACATTTGAGCAGAATTTAGAAAAAATGATTTGTCCAATAAAAAGGTGAGGTCATTGATATGATTTTTATTGTCATAATAAATTTAGATGTGATTCTCACAGAGGATTAACTTTTGGTAAAAATGAATGAATCTATTGTGTAAAAATCCTAAAGAAGAAAGACCATGAAAAACAACAACATTAGTCTCTGCTTCACTGTGAACTTAACCAGAGTTAAACTAATGCATTTGCAAGGACACACATTTGTTTAATATTTTTAAAGATTATTTTAAACAGAAAAGGGTTTGATCCCCCCCCCCCCCCATGAAATTCATTTTGACTGTAATTCAAATTTGAATTAAACATTTGTTATATTTGCAAATTCACTTTATATTTGATGTACATGTTTAATTTTTAGACACTGCAGTTGAACATTTATGCCTTGATAACTCAGATGACATTTCATCCATTCAGTCAAAGCATAAATGCAGTTTTCTTTATTAAACAGCAGGATTTGGTGCAATGTGGCCATAGTCAAATTACACAATTATTATTATTTTAGATGTGAATATTAGCACTCTAGTCAAAATAACATACTCATAAAAATGAACTAGTCAGAATGACCTAAAAATTGAAATGCAAGGTAAAGAAGCATTTCTAATAGGAAAAAGTATTGTACAACTGTGATTGTACAAAGAGGTTTTGGGGATGTCCTGCTGGCAGAGGGCCACTGGGCCTACCAGGACATGCTGGAGAGATTATACTGTGTCTTCAGGTGGCTTGGGAATGTTTGGGTCCCACTGGAGGAGCTGTAAGAGGTGGCTAGAGAGAGGACACAGATGCTGTCCCTACTGCTGACCCAGTGGAAGACAGAGAAGCAAACAAGCAAAGAAATTATGTTGGAAACCACAAAATAATTATATTCAATCAAATGTGTCTAAACCATTTGCATTGTTGTATAAAGTGAAAGTTGTATTAAATAAAGCTTCATTGTTTACACTATGTTCTTTTAAACTAACAATAGTAACTCGTTTAGTGTGGGTAAACAAACACTAATTCAGTTTTTTTAACAATAAAGAGCCATAGAAATCATAATAAATCTACTTTTAAAAATCCATCAAATGCATTGCTTATTAAAATAAATGCTAAATTAAATGCTATAAAGTGAAAAATCAACATTTACCTGTGAAAATTAAAAACATGTTTGAAAACAAAGACATAATGTTTGACTTTAGAGGAGAGTTTCTCTTTAAACAGATTACACGAGGACTGATATCAAAAAGCACTGTTTCAGTCAGAGGGACGATGCAGTGGAATCATTTCAGTGATTAATTGAAACTGTAATATAAATGGTTAAAATTGTTGCATGTATAAATACATATCTGAATGAGAGTGTATAAGATACAGAGTGTTAAAAGATCTCTGAGGTATTTTTATTGTTTTTGTTTGTTTGGCAGATGCACTACTGACCCCATATGTTTGTGTTTGATTTCTGCATAATGTGGGCATTTAAACTGGATCATTTTGATTAGTATTCTCATGATTTATGTAATGCTTATTTTGTCTGTTTTTGTTTTTTGACTATGATAGACGAGAACATATTTGTATTTGTAAGGTTTCAGCCTTTAATTGCTTCAGACTGTCTGTTTATAAAAATAACAGAGTCGATATTCTATCTTGTTGTTTTGTTGAGGTAATTGTTTTGATTCTTGTAATAATTATTATTCTCTCAATATATTTCTGATTTTATTATATTGTGCAGTTTAGTCAGAATAAAGACATAAACAAAAACTATGTTTTTTAAACCCAAAATTTAACTTAAAATCTTACATTTTAAATAAATTTTTAACCCGGAGTTTTGAGTATGGATAGTATTAAACTATTCTGGATAGGTAACATGTCCATTTTGACTACAAATTGTACTGTAAACTGTAAATATTATATGATAAATTGGCTTACCATACCATGCCCCCCTGAGTTTATGTGGCTACGCCCACTTCCGAGCCGCAGCTGTGAAGGAAGTTGCCACCATTGTGATTCTTCGCGTTTAATCAAGAGGTGTGGTAAGTCTGACTCGACTCCAACACTAAGAACACTAACGTTTAAAGAAGCTTATTTACAAAACAAGTCTGTATCAGCAAAGATTGATGCTGTAATGTTTGCTAGCTATCTGCTGGCTAACCGAACCTCGTGCTATTTTAGACAAATTTAAAGGTTTATTTGCTGTTAGGCAGATTCAGATGTTCTTATCAGTATATTTAAATTCAGTTTCAACCATAAAACTCTGTTGGTAACTTCGGCATATGTTGTTTTAAATTGAGAGTTACGTAGGCTTAAGAACAAGTATTGTTATGACACATACCACACACGGACAGAAAAGGCAGCATGTTTTTCACATTTTATGAGGTTTTGAATATATTTAGCATATGTATATTTATATTTCAGTGTTTACTGAATTTTACATACAGTCCTAGTAGGAAACTATTAAGGAATTAATTTGTTTAGTAAAAATTCTTTGACATATTTTGCTACTTTAGCATGCTAATGCAGATATGATATCAAACACAAACATCAGGGAAAGCTGCTTGCTAGCTGATGCTGCTCAGTTAAACAGCCTTCTTAAAACGAAGCCTCTTAACTATTCGAGTTATTTATCAGATTTTCTTGTCTACATTTTGTTTTTCTCTTTACCTAAAAGAGCTTGTTGTCATCAGATTACTGTCAGATCATGAGTGTCACAGCCCTCATTCTGCTGAGCAGTCTTGGCCTTGCTATTACTGTTCAAGGTGAGTTCAACCAGGGGCGCTGAGCGTGAGTAACCCGCCTGTAATTAGTGAGCATTTAATCTTCACACCAGCACCTTCCTTTACTTGACTTTTTTCTCTGTATTCTAGCTCAAAGCTGTTCTAAACCTGTTGGAGGAGCCAACATGAGTTTGAAGGGAGGTGCCATCCTGAATAATGAATTTGCAGATGGTTCCAGTGTTTCTTTCTCCTGTAACACTGGCTACACAGCTGCAGGAGGGTCTCCAACCATCAAATGTTCAGCTGGAAAGTGGAGTCCCCTGACGCTGATTTGCGAGAGTAAATATGATTGTTTATTTACACATTTACATTTCACTGGGTTCCTATGCAGCCTTGAACTATGTAGAATCTACATTTAGTATTTTTTAGGTCTTAATTTGTACACACACATACACATAGAGAGAAATATGGGTGGATGGTTTGGAAACAAAACATTTGTCTGCAGACTCATTTACCTATGTTTTGGCCAAAAGATGAAAGTGTGGAATGTAAAAATGAGTTGCTCAAACAATCACAGTATTTACTATTTTTACATATTGTATATTTGAGAGAAAACCCTGGATACTTGACACACTGAGACGTTACAAATCCATAAATTTGAGTCGCAGACAAAGATAACTTGAGTGAAAGCAAAGTGCAATTTTCAAATGAGGAATTTGCTTTTTGGAGGGGTACAATGCTATCCAATGGTCCTATGAGAAAAAGTAATTTTCTCCTAAACCCAGTAACTGGTTGTAATACAGTTCACAGCAACATTTGGGTATTTGTGAGAACTGGTAATGAATTTGTCACATAATGGGGGTAGAAATTTGTCCCACTCTCCTTTACAGCATTGTTTTAATTCAGCCACATTGGAGGGTTTTCCTACATGAACAGCCTGTTCAAGGTGAAAGGTCAGACATTCTCCATCAGGGTTTTCTGTTAGACAGCAGAATTCATGGTTCCTTCCTTCAATAATAGTAAGTGGTCCAGGTCCTGAAGCAGCAAAGCAGCCCCAGACCATCACATTACCACCACCATATCTGACTCCTGGTCTGTTTATTTGAAATACAGTTAGTTTTACTTCAGATGGAACGGGACACACACCTTCAAGGGTTCCAGTTTATCTTGTCAGTCCACAGAATATTTTCCCAGGAGCCTTGGGGATGAGCAAGATGTTTTTTTTTTGTGGTAATTGTGAGATGGGCTTTTGTTCTTTGTAGTCAGCAGAGGGTTTCTCTGTGGAAGTCTTCCATGATGCCATTTTAGACGTCATTAACTTTATCCAAGTGGTTATGGTTACAGACAGAGTTCAGACCTTCATCTGGATGTTTCTATAAATGTCTCTAGAACAAGGCATAATGTGTTGCTTTTTGAGATCTTTTAACCTACTTCCTGTTGTCAGACAGGTTCTATTGAAGTGATTTCCTAATTCTACAGGTCTGGTAATGATCAGGTCTCGGTGTGGCTGGTGAAGCTGAACTCAGCTTTAGAAATAATGTGGTTAATCAGTTATTTCATGATTTAAGGACAATTATTCACATAGAACCAAATAGGTTTGGATAACTTCTTTCTCATACTTAACAAAGTAATCTTTTGAAAATTGCATTTTGTATTTACTCAGCTTATCTTTGTCTGATATTGAGTTTTGTTTGCTGAAGTAACATAATTGTTTATTGAAGAAGATTCTGTCCTTGTGATTAGGACCTTAAAGTTATGAGAAAAAGGTTTATTAAAAAAAAGTTATTAAAAGACATTTTAAAAAATACCAAAATCTTTGATAAATTGGGTCTGAAATAAGAAGTTTTCTAATAGTAACTGTGCAAGAACCCTGTGATTTCACTGCATATTTTACAATGACTGTATTCATCTTTCTAGTTAGATACCTTGAAAAGAATAAAGTCTTGCTTCATGTTACATATTATCTGATTAATATTAAGTATAATATTGGATAATTATACATAATAATGTCCAGTATCTGATAAAGGATGAGTGTAATGTCTGATTTTGTTCCAGGGAAGAACTGTGGCGCTTTTCCTGACGTGGAGAATGGACACGTTGACTACCCCGAGGGTTCAGAGTATGGTGATATAGCAGTGATCACTTGTATCCCAGGGTTAGTATTAAATAACTTCAATATAATGTCATGGTTGTGATGAGTTCATGGACCAGTATGAAAATCAGATCACTCACTAGACAAGCAAGTCAGCTGCAGAGCAGTTGATTTCCTACTTTTAACTATGAAATCAAAGTGACTTGTTCTGAATCTGGGCTGACCTGACTTTCAGTGTTATGTGAAATGTGGATGCTAAGTTAAACTTTTTATTTTTATTTCACTAATCAGGTACTACTCGGTTGGTGGAAATAATAAAATCCGTTGTGATGACCAAGGGTGGAGTGGCAGGCCTCCTGTATGTGAAGGTTGGTGATCTTTGTGTGTCCATTCACCTGATTAGAAATTCAGTTTCTGCTTCAAGTCTAATAGCTGGTATTTTTTGTTCTGCAGTGGTGAGGTGTACTTCACCTGCAGGAATTGTAAATGGAACCTTCAGTCCACAAAGTGAATCTTACATTTATAGAAACGTTGTGACGTACACTTGTAGAAGTGATACTGCTCTGAATGGATCAGCTCAGATCACGTGTTCCGAAGATGCAAAATTCAGTCCTGGTCCTCCAACTTGTGTCTGTAAGTGTCTCAATGTATCAGGCTCATTTTTCATAGTTGCAAAAACAAATACCGGTATGTGTATATATAAGTACTACAAAAACATTTTTATGTTGTGGAAAAAGTTAAATATTTTTTGGTCCATTATTTCATAAATTGAAACTGATTCATTACACACAGTCAAGCCTTTTTTCTTGTAATTTTGATGATTATGGCTTACAGATGATGAAAACTTAAAATTTAGTGTATCAGAAAATGTGACTTTTGTAATAAAGGCAAATCTTGGAATCAAACTAATTTACTCAAAACACCTGCAAATGTTTCCTGAGCCTTTAAATGGTCTCAGTCTGGGTCAGTAGGCTAACAATCATGGGGAAGACTGCTGACTTGACAAATATCCAGAAGACAGTCATTGACTCCCTCTCTCCCCACAAAAGGTCATTGCTAAAATAGCTGGTTGGTTACAGAGCTGTAATCAAGCAGATTCATAAAAAGTGTTGCTTGAGTCATAAAAATGAACAGACAGAAACCTGACATTTCTGTTTAAAATATGTTTGCCATGGGATCTTATGTAATATGCTCATTTTCTGAAAACACTAAATTTTGGGTTTTCATTATCTGTAGACCCAAACCTTGAAACAATGAAGCTTTATGAGTTTCAGTTTCTGGAAAGAGTGACAATATTGAAAATTTTCATAATATTCTTACTTCTTTAGCTGCATGTATAAGTCTATTTATTTCTTTTCTTTCAGGGGTTGATTGTAAAGATCCTGGGATTGCAAATGCTGACTTTGTTGAAGGTGCTCGGCCTCCATATAGACATTTGTCTTCAGTGACGTACCGCTGTAGATCTGGATTTGACTTGATCGGAGCATCAACCCTGAAGTGTAACATTAACAGTCAGTGGACACCCGGAATCCCAGCATGCAAGCGTGAGTCCTAAATAAACAGAGAATTTGGCTACATATAATTACGATGCTATGTGCCCCCTTTTAAAAACATCTCAATTTATTGATGCACTTAAAACTTTTTCATATTGGCTTCATAAACATAGATTCACTGTAGATTAATTTAATAGTAAATGTTTTTGAGTCTGAATGTAGGAAGTTTTGTTTTGTCGACCAAATTTAAGCAAATTAGTTGTTTTTTGACGCAGCAACGAGAGAATTTGAAGCAAAAAGAAAAAATTGGGATTCATAGAAGTACCAAGGAGCATTAGTGCCACCTCGAAAGGGAAAAACCAAAATGCTTTAAACCAGGGGTCACCAACTTTTGTGAAGCCGAGGGCTACTCCATGGGTATTGATCCATGTAAAGGGCTACCAGGTTGATAAAATCTTTATCTTTAAACTAGAATAGATCAGAGTTAAACTAATTTCATGTATAATAAACATATTTTAAAGAAAACTGTAGTTTTAAAATCTTTATTGATGCATTTGCGATTAGAAAAAGATGGCAGAAGCTTTTTATTTTATTTTATTATAGACTTGTGTTATTTGGAGAAAAGGCATGAGGGCACCTTGAATAGTTCCTGGGGGCACCAGGTTGGTGACCACTGCTTTAAACCATCCAGGGAGAGATAATAAAAAAGCAGGAATCATGAGCTATAAACACTCAGGTGCTAGCATATCAGCTAGCCACATTGGGTTAGCCTAACCCTCGCGAGATACGTGACTTTGTGAGACTTCAGTGCACCGGACCAGAGACTCACAAGTTGCAAACGCGGTATTCACAAGCAGCAGATTTGTTGGTTGGGTGACTTTTCATTAACCCTGTAAAGGGTCATATTAGCACATACTGGCTCAAAACAAAAGATTTAAAAGTATAAAAAAGTTGCATAGTATGCCCTTAAAACTGCTCAAATAAAGTCATAGCAACATGTTAGCATCCTATGCTACCCATTTTGTAAACCTCTACAATTTGCATGAGACTGTTCGTTTAGTTTATGCCGTTTGTTTCACCCAAACAATAATCAAATTAGAATGACTTTTCTTATTCACTTCAAAATGACCCAAGTATCCCTTTCAAGCAACTCATGATCAGGTAATGAAAAATTTGTCAATAGAAGAAGATGATAAAATCAAGATCAAAGTCTTCTCTTGTTCAGTAAATCCAGCTTTAGCTGAAGTTAGGATTTTAGATGGAGATGGTTCGTCTGGATTTCTGTTCTCAGTTGGGAATGTGACAATATGTTTCACAGAGATGTTTTTAGTCTTTTTTCCTCCAATCAAAATGCCAGATTGCTTTCATAGACACCCAAATATTTTCTCATGACCGTCAAATGTATTTTGAATGTGAATTTAAAGTAAAATAATTAACTTATTGTTTGCTTTGTGAAAAGAATCACTGAAGAGGAAGGGTGCTCAATTTGTTTTGTCTTTTATATTTTATAGTGAGGTCGTCATCAACCCCCAAGACAACTACCACCACAACCACAAAGAAACCATCAGGTACCGTGTGTGTCGGTGATGAGCAGCTTGAAGCTCCATGATGTGTTTTCTTAATGGATCATTGGTAGAGTCTGGAAATTCTACATTTTGGTGCTGCTGCTGGTGATTTTTTATTTATTTTTTGTTCACAAGCAATTTTGTGAAGGTAGCAAAAACTAAATTCAGACTAGCTGTTGGTCCATAAGTCCTGTAGACCATAAAGTATTTTTCTGAACAGAGGCTGTTCAGGATACTTTTTTACAATAGGTAAGATGGTATAAAATTTGCACAGACAGGCACTTTAAAATGGTCCAAAACATTCCCTATAAATAGGGATGCCTCGATACGGGCATCGGGTATCAGTCCGATACTATAGTGCAGTGTTTTTCAACCACTATTCTGTGGTGTGTTGTCAGGTGTGCTGTGGGAAATTATTCAATTTCACCTATTGGTCTAAAAAACATTTTTTGAAAAGTAATTAATTATTATCTGCAAATAATTGTCGAGCATCTGTGCCAGCCATCACCAAAAGGTAGACTCCAGTTCTGTTTGGAGTCGGACTGCGCAGCAAATCCAGCACTTGGACCGGGTCCAGGGTTGGGTCCTCGGACACTGGGTTGGGCCATCATCATGTCGCTTTGATCCTGCGTGATGTGCATTTGGCAAAAAAAGAAAAAAAGTCGAGGTCAAAACCCCTCAGCATAACTCATTTTTTAACGCTCTGAGAGGCTCATTGGTTTTTATCTCCAGTGTCTCCTCTGTTTGGCTGAAGGTCCCGTTATTCGATCGCCTGTCAGACCAGTGAGGAGCAGCTGTGCTCGCGCCCGTCGTCATAATGGGAGCGCGTGTCACAGCTGTGTTCCTCAGCACAATAACTGACCGCTTAACATTCAACAAATCAAACATCAACACTAAAAACACATTGATCTGTCAATGACTTTATCAGAGGGCTGTCTTTAGTTGTTTTATTACTAATGTTTAAATACATCCAAAAGTTTTACTACAAAAAACATGAAGCAGAGCCCTGCATGCTGTAAGGAAATTAACGGTAGAGAAATAAAGACGTTTTAAGGCAGATTTAATCCATTACAGATGTTACAATCACTTTTTGACAGGTGCAAGAAAATCAGTGGTAAAAAGAGGGTTGATGCTTTAATCTGGTCGCCTGTAAACTAATTCTAATCCTTTATTGTCAGGTGAACACATGAAAAGGTAATAATACAGAGTGAGCTTTTGAAAACAGCTGTAAAGTTAAAGGGAGACAAACCTCTGAAGTCCTGACAGATCAATGTGTTTTACTGTTAAAAATGTTTGATTGGACAAAATTCATCCTGATACCTTTATCAAACATCAATGAGCTCAGAGCTCACCTGGTCTGGTAGGTTCTGACAGGTGTTAGTACCGTATTTGTACTAGGCCAGTAACTATTAACTCAAACAAACACCTCTTTTTACTGAAATATTATCTAATTCTAAGAGAGAGAGAGAAGCTGTATTGAAATTTAAAGCAAATTATCAATTTTTATTTTATTTAAAATTTTAATGGAAACATTAATGACAGTAATTTTTGTAGTAAAATTAAAAGTATGACCGCTAATTGGTGGCTGTTTTCACCGTTATCGTTCCAGTGGATCAACTAGATCTAGTAATAAAACTGGATGTGTTTATGTATGAAGAATGTTGAAGTTTTTAAAATGCCGTGACAGTTCTTCTACTCTTAAATTATGTTTTAAAAATCACAATATATGGTCTTACTCATAGTTTTACATTATATCGCAATATGTCGTATCGTCTGTCCTGTATCACGATACATATCGTATCGCCAGATTCCTGCCAATACACACCACTAGCTTAATGTGATGTAGGGGTTTATTAGGCAGCTCCTTAAATCAAATGAACTGTTGTTGCAAAATATTATTTTTCAGCTGAATTCTAAGTACTTTGTTGTACTTTGACCTGTTTAGTACTTGCGTCCCTGGAATGACCAATCACATGTTTCCCAACTGTTTTATCCCTGCTGTGTTAAGCAGCACCAGGAGGGTTTTTACCATTCACTTGTTCACTTTGGAATGTGTTACATTTATTCCTGGCAACGTAATGATGGTGATCCTGCAGCACAGCAGGTACACATCACTGGCCAGTGCCTCACACCTGATCACAGCACTGATGCTCATTTCAGATGTGATGAGCTCTATAGATTAAGTTTTTTCTAATGATTCATTTCTACATCTTCCCTTCAGATGGTTCTGATCCAAAGGATCCGAATGGTAAATTGTAAAATAATCTAACGGATTAATCTCTGCTCTGTTTTTTCTCTTGTTGCTCCTCATCTTTATTTCTTCTTCACAGATGGGAATCAAATTAGCCCAGGGCTGATTGGAGGGATTGGTGAGTTTCAGTTTTATTTTTTAAAAGAATATTTCCAATATGCAGAGAAAATACTGACTTTAATGAGATCAGTCAGGCCTCAGAAGAACAACAGAACCATAATACCTGATTGTAGAAACTCAATGTTTTCATTTGGATCAATCAAAGGGTGCAACCTGACAGTACTGATGTAGTACTTGATTAATTTCTGTTGTTTTTATTACATTTTGGTATATATATTTTACAGTGAAAAGATATTGGAAATTTGTGACTGGGAGTATTTATTGATGCAGTAATTTGATTAACTTGGCACAACCAGTCTAACATTTTAACTCTCATTGTTTTTCTTGTTTAAACAGCTGCTGTGTGTACGTAACCAAAATTAATGGTGGCAAAAAAATTTCAGGAGTAAAAACATTTAAACTTGTTTACTTGATAAATTAAAAATATTTCCTTTAGGGAGTAAGTGTGTGGTGAACAAAAGTCTTTAAATACTCCTCCCAAAACCTTTTTTAAATAGAATGTTTAAAGGTAGTAATTAAACTTCAACCTTATTATCTAGTTTCTTGTTCTGGTTAGAATTTTTTTTAAAGCTTTTCCTAAAAAGTCTGAATCTCAAACACTTTATGCGTAATTTTATGTGCTAGATTTTTTTATTCTGCATTGTGTTTTCACGCTAGCACTGCTGAATCCAGACCAGAGGCTATGGGATAAAGGGATCAACCAAAATTACATTCACACACAAAATATATCAAAATAAAACAACCAAAAAGAACATTTCAGAAGCAAAAGTGTGAAATTCAAAAGCAAAAAAATAACTCTAAAAACCAAATAAACTATTTCATAAGTAAACCAAAATGTTTTTACTTGTTAACCATTCTTATTTTATTTCTTTGACACACCTTTTTGGTTCTCACTTAATTCTGCTTCATTCAGACCATTTAGGCTTTTATTCTGAAGGGCATGTTTTGGTTCTGCCAACAACTCTTTGTTTTTGTTGCACCTCGGTTTTGCTTCTGCTCTGGGTTTTTGCTTTTTCTTTTGAAAGAAAGTCTCAGTGGGAGGGGCTTTCCAGTGCTTCAGTCTAATTGGTTATGAGGGCTTGGAGTAGGTAGCTCAAGGTGTTTGCCATAGGTATTTAGCCACCTACTCCAAACCCTCATAACCAATTGGACTGAAGCTCTGGAAAACCCCTCCCAGTGAGACTTTGACCCTGTCCCAATACTCGCACTTCCACCCTTGTGCGTCTCAATTGCACATTCCCGTGGAGGTGCGCGAGTGCGTAGAGTGTCCTGATTCTCTGGAGTGGAGAATCTTGACCTTGGTCCCACCCCCTTTTCCACCCTCGCTCTGCACCCCGCCGAAGTCCGCATTGGTGAGTGTAGAGGACCGTAGTCTGCAGTGTGAATATTGGGACAGGGCATTTATTTCAAAAGCAAAAACTTTAAGCAGAAGCAAAACCAAAGTGCAGCACAATAGTACATGCCCTTCAGAATAAAAGCCTAAATAGTCTGAGTGAAGCAGAATTAAGTGAAAACCAAAAAGGTGTGTCAAAGAAATAAAAACATGAATAGTTGAGAAATAAAAATAAATTTTTGGTTTAGAAAAATTAAAATCTATTTATTTTTTTGCTTTTGAATTTCACATTTTTGCTTCTGAAACGTTCTTTTTGGTTTCTTTATTTAGATATATTTTGTGTGTGACTGTATATTTGGGTTGATCCTTTTGGCACAAACCTTATCCCATAAGAGTCCCTTCTCTTGGATAGTCTGCCTCATTTGGACTGGTGTGAAAGCTCACCGGTCTGAGCATAGAGTCACTCTCTGCCACTTGCTGTTCATACTGGGCATATTTTTGTTAAAAAAACAAAACTATTACTTTTGATTACCAAAGTACAAAGGAAACCACAAGACGGCATAAATGTTGTGTTGCTCCATCCATTGTTTGTGTTATAAACAAACAACCCAGCGGAAGCATTCTGACCAATTTAATTCATCTTCATGTTTTTTTCCTTCATCATCAGCACTCATTTCAGACAACACAAGACCAAAACAAGCAACCAAACTAAACTAAGCTGTTAAAATCTGAAAATCCCCCAGACTATATTCTTGTGAACACACCCTTAATCTGTTTGGTGCATCTTAGTGTCTGTTTTCTGTTTCCTTTCAGACATTAAATCAAAAGATGCTCTAAACAATTTCCTCTTTATTCACTGTGATATACAAGCCGCTGTTTTGAGCCGTTTTCCCAGAGTGCCTATTGATGAAATGTCAGGATGTTTTCAGTTCTATAAAACTCACTGCACGTCGGCCTCATGGTCACTTAACGTTTTATTTTTCTACCATCTTCAAACATCTCCATGTTCCTCTCATTAAAGTTGCCGGTGTGTTACTTATCATTGGCGGCATCGGTGCATCCTATTGCTTTGGAGTTCCAGCATTCCTCTGGAAAAAAAGAGGGTAAAGTGTTTTATTCAGCTTTGCAGACTAACCCTTGGCCTGCTTTTATTTGTATTATAAGTTGCTGCTTTAGTTTTGATTCATTTTGTTCTCCTCAGCCCAGCCATTAACTATGTGAACATGTGCATTGGCTTGTGTCTGGTTTCCTGTCTGTAGCATGTTGGACGTCGGTGTGTTTTTAGGGTTTTGTGGCTTCTATATTGTGATGTGTGAATGTTTTGAAGGTAAACAGAGCTGTGGGTTTCACAGAGCTCTCCTTCAGCTGTCCCATCAGGGTTTGATCATTTCTACCAGAACTAAGATCAGTAAATATCAGTCAAATGTACTGAATTAGTTTAGTAATCAACTGATCAGGTGCAACCGTTTCTTTTGATCATTTTGATCTGAAATGACTTTGAGGTTGATGTGTACATCTTTAGTAAGAGCAGCGTTTCAGATTAGAAAAATGTTAGTTTTTTGTTTGTTAGAAGAATAAAAGAAAATATATAAATTTTCCAAATTCGGCAAAGTTAACTGACAAACAAAATGATAAAGAGTGTTAGGTGTTTAAATACATTTATACCCTCTTACTTAAAACAATATATAAGTTCATCATCTAACCTGATGTCAAAACTGATGTCTCTAATTCTAAAGTTCCATTTCATTCAGTTAACTTTCTTCCCTTCCAACAAAACAGGTTTTATACACTGATGGTTTTAAAGTAGGTGACTGTAATCTGATCATTCGATAAACTCCTGCCACCAGCTGTGTGTGCTGGTGTGTCTGAGACAGGAGTACAAAAGGAGAAGCTGGGCTGGTAATCAGGCTACCAGATATACTAGTGCTGTAACTGTCCACAGATCCATGTCACTTTTGATCATTTTAACTCTAAACCAAGTGACTAATCGTCTCTAACACTGTAATAAAACCTCAACCATAACTGAGTAATCAAATGACGACATATTGGGGACACTCAGAAGGTAACAAAAGTAAAAGATTTGTGATTTTTCCAGTTTTAAGACTAAAGCTGAAATGTCTGTTTTACCATTTTGACTTTTTACCCAATATTTTGACATTTTTCTGATGGAAATGTTTGGGGTTTTTTTTCCAATCAAGTAAAAACACTTTGTTAATCTCAGAAGGAAACTAGATGTTTAGGTAACTCTTTAAAGTTTTTTTTAGGAGTCACTGTAGACCATTCTAGATGTGGGCAGGAAGGCTCTTCTGTAGAGGTCTGTGTTGCAGCAGATCTGGAGAAGTCTCTAATTGAAGACATTGTTATTTAAGATGGCAGAGATGATATTTAACTATAGCATGTCTGGATTACATCATCTGTTATTGATGAGGACTAGCATGGCCACAATCTGAAACAACTCATTTATAGGGGCGGGATGAATGGTTGTCAATCAAACTGTCTTCACATGCTATTGGATAGCAATACATGCTATTGGATAGCAATAGGACCAATCAGAGCCATTTGGCAACAACTGGAGCCAGCTGTAGATTAAACTTTTATTGTATCCCGTCAGCAAAGCAGCCAATAAATCCTTTTCCAAAATAAGACTTAAGTGCCTCTGTCTGTTCACGTCTTAAAGAAAAACTCAAATCTAAATAGCCCAAAGTTGATGACAAAGCTGTTTCAAACACGCGGTTGTCGAGCTGCCGTTAGGTTGTTCAATTTAAAGTTGAATCATTGCCTTATTAACTAATCCCGCCCATCAACCCATTATAGCATTGTAATTGGCCCGGTACCAGACTGACTGGACCAATCATTGGGCTGCAGAGGTTTCAATGGAGCGAGGCTTGACCAAAGTCTGCAGAGCAAAACTGATGGTCTAGTTGACTAGGCTAGATGAGGACTGCTAATCCACCTCATTTGCTTCTTCCACTCTTCAAATCTGTCTTTTTGTATCGTCCGACAGCCGGTCAGAGAGATGTAGGAGTTAGGGATATGATCTTGCAACAATGTCTCAGTGAAATGCATAATGCTGCATTCTTTATATTCAGTCTAGGTCCTCATCAACACTTGATCTTCCTCTTCTTTGCTCCTGCTCTACGTCCACATCTCCTCAACATCTTGACTTTCAACATTTCAACTTTATTTTGAATAGTATTTGAATTTTTTAAATTCAAATGTTTAACTTGTATGATACAAGTTGATGTAATTTAGGTAAATTTATAATTTATGTAAAAGTCAAGCTTTTAGTATTTAGCCTCGATGTCTTCCTGCAGACCAGAATTTATATTTTTATTATAACTGAGGATTTATGATGCATTACAGCCATATTTTTCCTAAACAAACAATCAGTGACTCATTTGTTTCTGCTGTTGAGGATAAACTGGGTATAATTTGCATCTCTGAAACAGCAACAGGAATGTGAACGTCGTTGCCAAAGATTGGACAGCTGCAGGCAGAGCTTGTGTGTGCTGGTGGGGGGTGTTGGCAGTACGTAGGCTTGTGGGTACTAAACCAGTTTAACCTGTTTAGACCTGGGGTACACACTTGCTGTATCAGGTGTTGGCAGGTTAAACTCGTGTTACTTCGTCTGCCTTGTTACGCATGAGCAGTAATGTTGACCGGTCATTGGTGGGTTACAGCGCTGCTCGAAGAGGGAATACTGACAAAGGTGCTACAAAAGAGGACGAGGATGTACCGCTCTCGGTAAGAAAGAGTGACATCCAAGTAGTCGAATGGAAATGTTGATATGATGAGCAGGTTTTTGTGTCGACAGCCTTTAAAAATTTTTTTTTACACTTTTATTGAAAGTCCTTCCTCATGTCCAGATCAGCCACAGCATTTAAACCAGCTTCCAATTATTGACCTCATAATGCTGCCAGTGCTGCTCTAAGACATCAGAGCAGAACTATATTATAACCATATGATTGGTTTGGACGTTCTATGTCAGTGGTTTTAATGTTGTGGCTGCTTATTTATGGTTTAATTGTTGTTTTTCCCTTTTAATGTTATTTTAGGTTGGTTCCCGCCCTGTTGAAGAATTTATCCACTCATAAACCTTCACCAGATTTTTTTCCTTGCATCATAGATTTGTTCTTTCTCCACAGTAAGCGTGGCAGTCCTGTTGGTCCAACACTACTGGATGTAAACCGGTCCTCCTGAGAGGACTAGATCGACCTGTGAATGTGCATGAAGGAGATTATCAACCCTCCCTTCTTGGAAACTTTCTTCCCGTTAGGGGTCACACGCCAACAGACTGAACTTGATTCTTCAGTTGGCTTGTCTGATTTGTTGAGAATTATCTGGGTGTTGTCAAACTCCTTTGATTTCAGAATCACTTTTTGAAAAGTTTGCACTGGAGCACATCTCATCCTGACCCTCTGGCCCGATTGCTCAGATTAAATGTGTAAAAAGTCAATTTTTGAATGCTAAGAAATTTGTTTAAAAACTTATACAAATCATTTTGCTTGGTACCAAAACGAATGGCTAAAATAGTGGTGGTGTACCAGGTTTTGTTTATATCAAGAGGCTCAGTCTTAAAAGTCTACAGTTCTAAAGGAAACGATAGGATTTGTAAACTAGTTCCAAACATAGTAACAAGTTCTATTTTATATGCCTTAATACAAAAAAAGCCCAGTTACTCTGTTTGTGTTTGTCTTTAAGTTACATAGAAGTTAATGCACTTTGGGTCCTGGTAGGGAAAAGCCTCACTGAGAGCCAAACTGCAAAATGTTAGTTGTACAGGTTAGGTTAGGTTGTACTTGGTTTTGTGCTATAACAGTTTAACTGATTATGTTGCTGATGACATTAAAACATCAAAATGTTATTTTCTTTTCATCCAAGAAATTCGTGTGATTTTTTTTTCCCTGCTACATTACAGCAAAATTATATTTGTTGACCATCTGCAGTCCAGATTCAGAAGATAAATATATAAAAAGAATGAAAATAAGTATTAGGATTAAAGTGTTGACTGTGGCCATAGACATGTGTTGAAGGTAATCTAAGAGATTTGCACTTAACTTTTTATTTATTAAAGAAATATGCCTTTTTGTATAGTTTTGAAAAAACAGACTGTAGATTTCTTTTTGTAATTCAAATAAATTGACTAAATTTGACATAACCAACAGGTGTTTGATCCATTAATTGACCAATACAGTCCTCCTCATCATGCTGTTCACATATTGACCTCATGAGACCAAGACCACACCTAACAACTGATCAACGGGACCTCACCATGGTGAGGCTTCAAACAGGATGATCGCAGGGAGATGTGCCCACTGAGCTTAGAGGTCACACAGAGACTGGAAGAGTCGCAGAAAGGCATAGAAGTGGACGTCCATTGGCCACATCCCACACTGATGACTGCTTCATTGTGAACAGGGTTTTGAAGAACTGTGTGATGATGAATGACACAACTCTAGGAACCCAAGTATCATGTCAGACCATTGGAAACACTTTACATCAGCATGGTCTGTGTGCTAGACAACCTGCAATACCTGATCACACCATCAGGTCCAGGCATCATCTCATGTAATGAGCCAGGGAGCATGTACTCTGGATGAGGGACCAGTGGGCCTCCGTGCTGTTCACTGATGAAAGTTGATGCTGAGCAGAAATGATGGCCACCAATGATACTGAAGAAAAGGAGACGCTATGCATCAGCCACTGTTCTCACCAAACCAGCCTTTGATGGAGGAGGTGTTAGTGTGGGCAGGTGTGTCTAGTCAATACAGAACACTCCTACACTTTGTGAATGTCTCTGTGACAAGCCCATACTACCTGGATGTCAATCATTGTGCCTATGCATGAACAACACAGGCCTAATTTCATCTTCATGGATGACATGCTCCAGCTCATCAAGGTGACATCATTAGGGATTGCTGCTGGAGACTGGGGTACCTCAGATGGAGTGACCTGCACTTTCTCCAGACCTGAATCCTATAGAAAACCTATGGAATCAACTGAGTCTTCACATAGAAGCGGTTACAGAAAATGGGTGGATAGATGGTATATGACGTTGTTGGCTTATGTTTCAATAAATTGAGATGAGGAAGTAGCTTGCTTCAAGTTAAATGCCCTACTACTTTCATGACATAATATCACTGTAGTGTGAATTTTTCATGTATTCAATAAATAAATCCTGGACGCCAAAAATCCCAAACTTTTAAAGTACCATGTAAGAAATGAGTGAGTGCATGCTGGGTGAATGTTTGATTTTCCATTCCTGATCCTGGATCACTGCCAGTAAGCTTCATTGTTCACCTTGAAAAACCTCCGGGTGTAAACAGGAAGTCAGTCGTATATTTCCCGCAAAGCATCATGGGTCTTAAGAATGAGACGCATGTCGGCTGATATCTATGGCTAAAAACTGCGTGAAAAGTGGCATTTTTGTGGTTAACCAGCGCTTTTACACAACCAGAAATCTTCTGTACTGTGATGAAATATTCAGTCGTCGGCAGCAGCAGAGGAGGAAGCGAACGGGAGAGCTGGGTAATTCCGTTTTTAGCTTCTCTACTTAATCATTTTGCCTCTAAATCTATGATTAGCTAATATCTTAGTTTAACTCAAAGTACGAATCACACATTTGTTGCTGTCACTGTAAATATTCGCTTAAGCAGTTCTTAGGGATATTTATTATAACTTTTTTTGTGCTAATTTAAACATTCGGGTGAGGTGAACACTGTTAGAATAGGATACTGTAAATTTGGTATAAATTCAGTTGAATATGAAGGCAGTTTGGGATTAAAACACGTCTTTATTCTCTGACGTGTTGCCGCCCACATTCTGAATGAGAAACTCCACTCGCTACTTTGTTTAAAACCTCCTTAGAACATCTGATGGTCTGAAACGAATTAATTCTGATTATTTTGTCTACATTTTGCTTTTCTTTTTACCTCAATGCTCTGTTTGTTTTCAGATTACTGTCAGATCCGTCATGAGAGTCGCTGTCCTCATTCTGCTGAGCTTTATTATTACTGCTGAGGGTGAGTTCAACCAGGGACACAGTGTGAGTAACTAGCATGTAATCAGTTTACATTTTTTTAGATAAGTTATGGCTATTTTAGCTACTCTTGACTTACAAAATCAAACACACACACACACACACACACACACACACACACACACAAAGGAATTAATGCTGGAATTGATCATAAACAATGTTTGAATCTTTGTCAGTGACAGAAATAAGTGTAGGTAGAAGCGTCAGTATTACTTTTAAAATCCAGCATTATCAAAAACACAATAGCAGAATGTCAGAAGACCCTTCATGAAGATAAAATAACAGAGTCAGAGTACCCAGCCCAGAGGGTTACCGGGGTCCCACCCTGGAGCCAGGCCTGGGGTTGGGACCCTTGAGTGTGGGTCTGGTGGCCGTGCTTTTGCCCAAAGAGCCGGGCCGAGCATGAACCAGATTCACGTGTCCCTGTGGACAACTGTGGAGTGGATCCACCACTTGCAGGAGGAACATGAAGGGTTCGGTGCATTGTGGATAGGGTGGCAGACTGAAGCAGGAGCTTTGGTGGTCCGACTCCTGAACACAAAAACTGGTTACTGGGAAATAAAACGTCACCTCTGGTGGGGAAGAAGCTGGAGCTTGTGGAAGAGGTTGAGCGGTACCGCCGGCTCTATATAGTCAGAGTCGCCTTGATACAAACTTTTGCTCTGGAACCTGTCTTGAGAGGGGTTGGACACTGTTCTTTGCTGAAGTTGATCCAGATGAGAGGCGGACGGCTGAGTTTGCTTTTTGTTAGCCCGAAAACTCTCAGCTTGTATGTTGGGGTTTACCCTGTGGGATGAAAGAGTATCTTCCCTGTGCTTTCAGGTCAGGGAATGGGTCCTGACAGTTTTCTGTGCTTATGCACCAAATACCAGTTCAGATTACCCAACCTTTTTGGAGTCCCTGGGACGAGTGCTAGATGGTTCTCCGACCGGGGACTTGAGTGTCCTGCTGGGGGACTTCAACGCTCATGTGGGCAATGACGGCGTGACCTGGAGGAGTGTGACTGGGAGGAATCCAATCTGAACCAGAGTGGTGTTTTAATGGACTTCTGTGTAAGTCGCAGTTTGGCCATAACGAACACCTTGTTTGAACAGAAGGATGCCCATCAATATACTTGGTACCAGGGCAGCCTAGGTCACAGGTTGATGTTTGACTTGGTAGTTGTTTCATCAGACCTGCGGCCAGGGGAGGATTAACGTGTACAGGGGCACCTAGGCTACACTTTGTGATTAGAGTGACCAGATCTAAACCAACATAATTAGGGACAAAGAGCATGTTTTGTTGGGGACAATATGGGACATGTTAAATACTAAAGAACTGTCAAAATTTTAACATTAAAAATATAGATTAACAATATTTATTTATCCTGTAGAAAATTTTTAATTATGACGCATGTTCTGACTGGGAATCAAACCCAGGTCCCCTATATTAAAGGCAGCATCTTAAGCCACTACACTACAACTCAACCGTTCCTTCTTTGTTCTCTTTCTAGACATGAACATTACATGTCACGTAACGTGAGTCAAGCTCACGATTTTGTGGGCCAATTCACTTTAAGAATATTTTTGCATGTAAATTTAAATAAAATCCTATCTTTTTACTGGCCAATGGGGCCTCCAGACCACACGGGGCTCCTAGGTTCAAGCTATTTCTAGCCTGTGCATTAATTCGGGCCTACCTGCGACTGTATGTTTTGGACAGTCGGGTAAAGAGAAGAGTAGAGCTGTCAACTGATCACCTGGTGGTTAGCTGGATTAGATGACAGGGGAAGATAATTGGAGAAATGAAGATTTGTCACCACTTCCTCGTAGTGGAGGGACTTTTTTTGTTTTCATTTTTTTGGAAAGACACTAATTTGAAAGGACCCATTACACATTTCTAAAGTTTTTTGTAATTATCATACATTTCATTTTCATCAACTACTCCGATTAAAAAAAAATTGTAGTTTGTGTTTTACATCATCTCCATCTGTACGCTCCTTCTCTCTAGACTTGGCACGTGGTCAATCCTCACTCACATTTGTGCTTATTTTCCTTCTCTAAATATTTTCTGTCTAGCTCAAAGCTGTTCTAAACCTGTTGGAGGACCCAACATGAATTTGAAGGGAGGATCCATCCTGAATAATGAATTTGCAGATGGTTCCAGTGCTTCTTTCTCCTGTAACATTGGCTACACATCTGCAGGAGGGTCTCCAAACATCAGGTGTACAGCTGGAAAGTGGACTTCTGTGAGGCTGGTTTGCGAAAGTGAATATATATATTTTTTGCATATTAAAATCTCACATATTCACAGGGTTCCTATGCAGCATTGAAAAGTGGAGAATCTGTTTCTAGCACTTTCAAAGTGGATAGAAGATGGATATGATTTGGAGGAAAACATTTCTCTCCAGACTAAATTTGTGTTTTTTTTCCCCTAAAGATAAAAACATGAATTTGAAAAATATTTTGCTCAAACAATCGCAGTAATTTCCACGTCTTGTATATAAGAGGGAAACTCCTGCTTCCTCCTAGTGGAAGCACTTTGCATGGCAGCTGTACTGCTCAATAAATTATAGCAACACAATGAAAACACATCAATGCCAGTGGCCCACTGGAGGTTTATAGTACTCACATTGTTCTTCCAGTCCTTAAACAAAGGAGCAGAGCGGTCCTGCTTATGTGTTAAGAATTTGTATAGCCCCTCTCTAGATCAAGGTGCTTTACAGGTACAAACAGACGAGACTGTAAACAATTTAGACAAATCTACACAAATATTAAAAAAACATTTTTTTTACAGGATGATTAATAGAAAATGAGACATCGGAGTACAAAGTAAGTTTACAGGAGTTAAAGAAAAGCTACAGTAGTTTGAATAGATGGGTTTTGAGCTGCTTCTCAAAGGAGTCCACAACCAGGAGGCTGAGGTCACCAGACCAGACTCCAGGGACCTGCTGGGAGAGGAAAAATGTACGAGGTCTCTGATGTAGGCTGGTGCTTGTAAGGCCCAAAAGACCAGAACCAGAATTTTGAATTGGACTCTGGAGTTAAGGGGCAGCCAGTGGAGTGTGAAATGTAGTGGGGTAACATGGGTGGGTTTAGAGGACTTGGTCAGAAGCTTGGCGCAGGCGTTCTGAACCACCTGCAGTCGATCTATGGAAGTTTTGTTCAGACAGGTGAAAAGCGAGTTACAGTAGTCCAGTCGAGATGTGATGAAGGCACGGATAATAATTTCCAAGTTGGGGCGTGACACTCTTCTATTTTTTCAGCTTTTTTGGAACATTGAGATTTAAATGATGACCATTTACTTGGACTAGGGCTGCAACAAACGATAATTTTGATAATCGATGAACCGGATGGAATTTCGACACGATTAATCGGATAAATCTGGGAAAACTTTTAAAAGTCCTAGGGAAACATTAATGACTCCGACATGCTTAATTTACGATGCTGTATCATCACCGTCGTACTCCAGAGCCATGCAAGGTTGTGGCAGGTAACAAACTTCATTGTGTTGTTCAACATAAAGTTCTTCTGAACTTTTAAAGTTTTTAATTTTTTAGGTCTACCTGCTTCTGCCATGTTCCGATTGTGTCATTACTAGGGATGCTCCGATACCAGATTTTTTCTAAGTACAAGTACTTACATTTGAGTACTTGACGATACCGATATGAGTAATACTACTTCTGGTTTGGTACAACCAAAAAAATAAGTAGTTTAGCCTTTTAAAAATATGTGTAAACAATAACTTTGATCATCAGCAGCAGGTCGTGTTACAACAAGACAGGATCTGTCAGCTGGTTGATTTACTATAAAATAAAAAGTCACATTTATCTGTTTTTCATCCAATCCTAACTGTAAACAGCCCTAAAGGTCAAGGGTCAAACTAAATCTTTCATGTTCTGTTATTAAAAAGTTTTAAAAATATTTAAAAGTTTGTTTGATTATATGATAGAACAGCTTTGCATACATGCACCGACGGACTTCTGCTGAACGAACTTTTATTCAGCTGATTAGAACCAAACCGGTGTCTCTTTAAGCCTCTGTCTTATTCTGAAATACTGTAGTGGTTAATGTAGAAGCTTTAATCAGCTCTAGTGGCTTCTTCTGTTCAGTTTTCTGTCAGAAAAACATTAGCGGCTAAGCTAACATGCCAGCGCTTTGAAAACCGATCGACACATTACTGTATAAATGGATTACTGGAACTTTACAACCAGACATCAGGACTGTGAGGATTCGGAGCATGATACTACGGCTAAATCATAACTACTACTAGAACTAGTAATACTACTGCAACACAAGTAAGTTAACGCCATCGGCTTTCTCTCTCCTTCTGATCTGCGCCACTGCAGCCTACAGACGAGTTGAGCGCTTTGACTGTTAAATAAAGGTTGCAGGAAAAAAAAAAATAGTGCAAAAAAAAAATAGTGCAGCTGGTGACTACGTAATCGCGCGACACAACGAATCGATGACGAAATTCGTTGCCAACGCATTTAATCATCGAATTTTATCGACTTTATCGATTCGTTGTTGCAGCCCTAACTTGGACATTAAAAATGGTCCAACATTTGACCAAAATCTTTGATAAATTGAGTCTGAATTAAGAATGGAGTTTTTTAATGGGAGCTGTGTAGGAACCCTGTGATTTCACTGCAATTTTTTACAATGATTGTATTCATCTTTCTAGTTAATGATGCATTGTAAAGAATAAAGTCTTGCTCCATGTTACAGATTATCTGGTGAAAGTATAATATTAGATAATTATACATAATAATGTCCAGTATCTGATAAAGGATGAGTGTAATGTCTTGAGATTTTGTTCCAGGGAAGAACTGTGGCGCTTTTCCTGACGTGGAGAATGGACACGTTGACTACCCTGAGGGTTCAGAGTATGGTGATACAGTGGTGATCACTTGTAACCCAGGGTTAGTATTAAATAACTTCAATATAATGTCATGGTTGTGATGAGTTCATGGACCAGTGTGAGAATCAGATCATTCACTAGTCAAGCAAGTCAGCTGCAGAGCAGTTGATTTCCTACTTTTAACTATGAAATCAAATTGACTTGTTCTGGGCTGACCTGACTTTCAGTGTTATGTGAAATGTGGTTGCTAAGTTTGACTTTTTATTTTTTATCCTACTAATCAGGTACACTTTGGTTGGTAGAAATAAAATCCATTGTGATGACCAAGGGTGGAGTGGCAGGCCTCCTGTATGTGAAGGTTGGTGATCTTTGTGTGTCCATTCACCTGATTAGAAATTCAGTTTCTGCTTCAAGTCTAATAGCTGGTATTTTTTTGTTCTGCAGTGGTGAGGTGTACTTCACCTGGAGCAATTGTAAATGGTACCGTCAGTTCACAGCATGATTTTTACAATTATCGAGACGTTGTGACGTACACTTGTAGAAGTGATACTGCTCTGAATGGATCAGCTCAGATCACGTGTTCTGAAGACGGAGAATTCAGTCCTCGTCCTCCAACTTGTGTCTGTTAGTGTCTCAATGTATCAGGCTCAACTTTCTTAATTGCAAAAACAGATATCTATATTTAAACATTTTTAAATGTGTTTTTCAGGGGTTGATTGTAAAGATCCTGGGATTACAGATGCTTACTTTGTTGAAGGTTCTCGGCGTCCATATAGATATTTGGCTTCAGTGACGTACCGCTGTAGTTCTGGATATGAAATGATCGGAGCATCATCGACCCTGAAGTGTGACATTAACAGTCAGTGGACACCCGGAATCCCAATATGCAAACGTGAGTCCCTAATAAACGAATAAGAATCAAGCTACGTATATTTAGGCTTATAAAACAATGCTAAGTGTTACTTTTTTAAATCAAAATTTGATGCATTTAAAACTGAAGGATAAGTCGATTTAGTGTGAATTTTACATGTTTTTATAAGTTGTTATGCAGAAATAGTTAAAGCAACACTAAGTAACTTTCCTGCGTAGCCCCCTGCTGGTTAAAAGTGGAATTTCAACTGTTGTAAAGTCTCCCGCAGCTGCAGGAAGAAGTCTCAGTGTTTCACCACGTGGTTAATAGTCAGACTGGTTAAACTGTGAAACCCTCACTGAAACATCACTCCTCCCCGAACGTTGCTACACCTGGTAACTATGGCTGTAAAGCAGGTAGTGACATCATCTAGGAGACCTACCTATGGAAGAAATACCTGTATAGTATCATCAGAATTCAACAATTTTTAGACACTGAATTTATAACACTGAATTTTTAATCATTTTTTATCATTTTTATCATTTTCAATTATATGTATGAATTTTTCTTACTCCAAATTTTCCTGAGGCTGAGACCTCAAACAGAAACACACGGATCGTCCTGTACGACAGCGCCCCCTACTGGTACAGGTTTGGTCGATGCGCGTGCATGTTGAGAGAAAGCAGACATTTGAATTTCATTGGCTGAAAAATGTCGGCGGCAAGAAATAATGGAAAGGGGTCTCTAGGAGGAAGGAGGGTCTTCATCAGAATGACAGATGTTGTGGAACTCAACCCATAGGTCATAGTTTAGACCTGAAATATCATTTAAAACATTTAGAAAACTTTGATACAGAGAAAAATGCTCCAGAGAGCCGCTTTAAGTTTCTAACTCAAAAATCAATTAGATCAATTTTAACGCTCTAGCTTAAAGTGTAAAAAACTTATTGTTGCTTTAAAGTTGATATACCATGTTGTTTTCACAAGTTGGCACATTCATTTAAAACTGAAGGATAAATCCTCACATTTACTCCTTTGTTTGATTGACTTTTTTTTTGTATTCTAGCTAAAAACTGTTCTCAACCTGCTGGAGGAGCCAACATGAATTTGGATGAAGATGCCATTCTGAATAACATATTCGAACATGGTTCCAGTGTTTCTTTCTCCTGTAACATTGGCTACACATCTGCAGGAGGGTCTCCAACCATCACATGTACAACTGGAATGTGGAGTACTCTGACGCTGGTTTGCGAAAGTGAATATAATTTTTTATTTACATATTTAAATTTCACTGGATTCACAGGGTTCCTATGCAGTCTTGAAAAAATGTGGAATCTAAAGTAAGAAATAATATATACATATATACATAGAGTGGTGTGAAAAAGTGTTTGCCTACTTCATTATTTCCAATTTTTTGTATTTGCCACAGATTACCTAGATTTGAAATGATCAGAAGCAGATATCAAAAGTAAATACAACATGCAGTTTCACAAAACACATGTGGATTGGTTGGGCAAACTCCCATGCCCCCTCCATCACACTAGCAAGGGTAAAGAGCTGGTCCACACAGTTCCACGACCAGGACAAAAACTACATTGTTCCTCCTAAATCTGAGATTCAACTATTGACCGGACTAGGGATGGACAGTATAAACGGTATACAGTAGAAACTATAAATTAGGCCGACAGTAGAGATTTTGATTCCACCGTCCTACCATGTTAATGAATTACAGGTGGGAATTGAGACTTGGACCATGTTCCAACAGACCTATTCCACTGGAATTGCCTCCAACTTTATAAATTATTCTTAACAATTTTCTTGTTTCCAGTTTTCCTCAAATTTTTCATGGATGGAACTGGAATTGGGTTAGCAGCATCCGAACCGCTGCAGCGTCTCACAGACGAATGAAACGATTGCCTAATACCCCTCCCAGCTTTTTTCACAAATTGCACAATGCAGTCTTTGAGACGACTCGGCAGGGGTGTGTGTGAAGGTGCTGCAGCGGTTGAGGTCCGGATGTGCTGCCGTTCCCGTCCGGTTCTGTCCTCTTCATGCCCCCTCCGACCGGAGCAGACTGTTGGACAGAAACCGGGGTGTTTCTCAGACCAGTGAGAGGTGCATAGAAGTCTGTCTCCTCCTGGGGTGAAAGATTAATGAGCAGAGACATAAGTATCTCTGTTCAGTCAAAAGTCAGACATTCTCTTTCAGGATTTTGGGGTAGACCACAGAATCCCCAGAATTGGTTCCATTAATTCCAGCAAGTGGTCCAGGTCCTAAAGCAGCCCCAGACCATCACACTACCACCACCATGTCTGACTGTTGGGATGATGTTTATCTGAAATACAGAGTTAGTTTTACTAAACAGGATATAACAGGACCTACACCTTTTTAAAAAGTCCCACTTTTGTTGCATCAGTCCACAGAATGTTTTCCCTGAGATCTTTGGGAACACTAAGATGTTTGTTGGTAAATGTGAGACCCAAGCCCTTTTCCAAGAAGGCAAGTGCTCACCAAAACCTCCCACAATGGTCATTTTTGATGCCATTAAGCTTAACCAAGTGGATATTGTGGAGGTTAGGGTCAAAGTTCAATTGTTCTTCTGGATCCTCATTTTTTAAATACATTAGAACAGAAATGTTGTGTTGTTTTTGAGCTCTTTTAGCCAAGTTCATGTTGTCAGACAGAGATCTGTTGAAGTGATTTCTTAGTTCTACAGGAGCCTGGTAGTAATCAGGTCTGGGTGTGGCTGGTGAGACTTTAATGTGATTAATCACAGTTAATTTATGATTTACCGCAACACAAAAAGCATGAATAGACACTAATCCAACAAGTCCTCGTGACCACACACACACACACACACACACACACACACACACACACACACACACACACACACACACACACACACACACACACACACACACACACACACACACACACACACACACACCAGCAGAATTGTGGCATTTAGCATGTTTTTAACTCATACTTATAGCATAATATTTATACATTACGTCATTTTAGGAACTATTATACAGTTAAGATCAGATTTGATTAGTTTAGAAACGAGTTTACCAATTTTATTTATTCCTCAAAACTGCTTTACCAGTTTACTCGCGATATCGTTACGATTCACATGCCTACCAGTAGGTGGCGATAATGCACTTATTTAGAAGTAGCGGTCCTCGCGACACCAGAAGAAGTAGCATCAGCTGTCGATGGCAGAAGAAGAAACCTGACGAAAACAAAACAAACTGGGTAATTCCGTTTTACTCTTTCCAGTTTTTTATTGACTTTTTGTCTGTAAAATTAATTATCAAATATATTAGTTCATTAGTCAAACTGCGAGTCACTCATGTTTTGTCACGGTAAGCATTAAGTTAATTCCTAAGAAGATTTTGTAACAGAATATCTCAGCCAATGAAAACATTCTGGTGAACCGTTAACATGTAGGATAAAATCTATCCTTGATTTCGGCATACATTCTATTCAGCGTTGCCGCCCATCCTGTGTTTAGATGGAGGAAAACGGTTCCACCTGTGGCCCAAAAACGCTGCTGAAGCTGTATTTTTGTTGGATCGACTTTTCAGCCTGAAACGATTTTGGCTTTAACACCATGAGACTACCGTAGTAGACTAATTTGCATCAAAACACTTTGGTCGAAAGAGTCAATATTTCTTTATTACTGTTATATTATGATATAATTAGATAATGTACAGGTGATTATATAGTTGTTATATTAGCCAATAAATAGATAACATTTTTATTACTTCATATTCTAGGCTTTAAAGGGTTCATATGACATGTTGCTGAATTTTTAATGACTGTTTTGGGAACCTGCTACTGAAACAAAGTCTGGTGCATAAAAACATGCACAAGTATTGTTTGATGAAGTCGTGGTTAGTTTATAATAAACTTCAGTTTTACCATAAACATCAGAAGGGCCACATTCCTGTTGAGGTATTGCAACTTTTTAAACCTGAAGCAATATCTAACGGTCTTATTTGTTGTCATCAGACTACTGTTGGATCCATCATGAGAGTCACTGCCCTCTTTTTGCTGAGCTTCGTTACAGCTGCTGAAGGTGAGTTCAACCTGGGACACAGAGTGTGAGTAATCTGTAATTAGTGTAGGATTTAGTCAATCCTCACTCACATCTGCTCATTAAAGAATGAGTGATGTCTGAGTTTTCTTTCTCCAGGCTTTAACTGTGGCCCTCTTCAGGATGTGCCTTATGGAAATGTTGAATATCCCGAGGGAACTGACACTGGGAATAAAGCTGTGGTCACCTGTAACTCAGGGTGAGTGATAAAGTGACTAGTTTTATATTTTATGTTCAGACAGGTGGCACATTTTACCAAAGTACGATAAAATAATAAAACAAAAGTTCGGTCTGAGAAGCTCTTTTTAATAATGAGGGTTTTAAAAGAATATATTTGTCCTTTTAGTGTTAATATTTTCTTTTTTTTTATTAGCTACGTGTTAGTTGGTAAGACAGAAATCACATGTGGAGACCAAGGCTGGTTGGACAGGGAGCCTGTTTGTGAAGGTTGGTGATCATCACATGTTCTTATTGGGACTTCTGTTAGTTTCCCGTGTAATGGATGACATTTTGCTTTGTAGTGGTGACATGCTCCCCGCCATCAGACATTGCAAATGGCTTCTTCAAAGACCTAAAAGAAATCTACAATTTCCGTGAAGTTGTAGACTATTCCTGTAAAGATGGCTTTACACTCAATGGGTTAAAACAGTTGAGCTGCTCTGAACATGGCAGATTTAGTCCTGCTCCTCCGACCTGTGTCCGTAAGTCTTTTAAATATCTTAAGCCATTTTTGTAATTTACCAGTATTTGCAACACCGGAATGCAGTTTCCCATTTGTTTGCTTCCAGGGGTTGAATGTGAAGATCCTGTGATTGCAAACGCTGAGTTTGTTTCGGGTTCTCGGCCTCCCCATGAATTCTCTTCTACAGTGACATACCGCTGTAAACCTGGATACACAATGAGTGGAAAGTCTTCCATGACGTGCAACATAAAGAGTCAGTGGTCACCCGGAGTCCCAAAATGCACCAGTAAGTTAAAATAAGAGAAATTCATCCTTGTGATCAGCTGACAAGACTCAGGAAGTTGCTTTGCCATTACATTTTTAAAACTCGCCTCAGACAGATGTTGACATTTTTGCAATTTTCGCCAGGTCATGTTTGTAAATGAGAACATGTTCTCAAACATTTTACCTGATAAAATAATGGTTGAATGAATAAAAAAAAAAAAAAAAAATATATATATATATATATATATATATTGAATCAATTTTTGGTCTCAAATTGATGGATTGAAAAATGAAGGTTAAATTGATGAAAAATGAAACTTTCATATGTTTTTAACAGACTTTAGAAAACATTTTATAGGGATATAAAAGCATGGTGTAAAGGATTGTAGCAGCTTGTATATTATGTGTGTTTTTACTAGGGATGCACTGATGCTGATAACATATTCATGTATCTGTCCGATACCACATGCTCCAATACTACAGACAGCTTGGGGAACACAGAACATGGCTCGTGGGTTAGATAAAATGAATGCAAGTTACATTAAAGATGAAGACGCCGATGACATGTACGGTAGCGAGATGAACAAACGACTTAACGGCAGCGCAGCCAGGTAGTAGAGGAGGAGCTACTGTATGTCAGCGATGTGGAGGCAATTTCAGGTGAACAAAAGTGACCAAACTAAAGCTGACTGCAAATTATGTTCAGCAAAGTTGGCTTTACTAATGATATGTATTAGTACTCATATCAGTACTCACTATAAAAAAATGGCATCACTGCATCCCTACTTTTTAGAATATTCCTAGTTATTACAATGTAGTCATGGAGAAAAGTTTAATTCTGTTTACTGGCATCATTGATTAAACTCTGTTCAATGTGTGACTCTAAGATTTGCCTTTTTACAGGCCGTGGAAATGCTGTTGCGGGAGGATCGGTTGGCGGACTTGGTGAGTCTCAGTTTCACACCCGAACGATGTAGTATCGTTCACCCAAATAAGAAAATGATGGTCTCAAAGGAAAAACATGGTAAATACCTTCTATTAACCAGAAGGACTATGTCGGAGCGATAAAACGGGATCCGACTAAACAAAACCATATCTGTACTAACAGTATCATATTATAGATCTCCATTCAACATCAACATCCCACTCGTATAACGATGTTCATGTCATTCTCTTTGGGTGTAGACTGACATTTTAACTGATCTCAACATTTAAAGTGATAATATGCAGTTTTGCTTGTTTTGGGCTCCCTCTGTTGTCCGTTTTAAATCACTGCATTACACAAGTTAGCATATTGTTTCAGCTTCTATACGCCTAAATCTAAGTGTTGAAATGTCTCCTCAGCCTTCATAGTTTTCTACTGGTGTGGTTTTTTTACTCCTTCAAAGAAATCAGCTGTGTTTAAGCAGGGAGAGATTGAAAACAAATCAGGAATCATGAGCTAAAAACACTCCAGCACTAGCATAACAGCTAGCCACTTTGGGTTAGCCTTACCCTCGTGAGACACGTGACTTCCTGGGTACCGTGACGACGACGAAGATTTTGCAATCGTGGTATTCCGGATCTAATCACCAGATGGGGCTAAGTGACTTTTCATTAACCCTGTAAAGGGTCATGTTAGCACAGACTGGCTCAAGGAAAAGATTTAAAAATATGAAAAAGTTGCATATTATCACTTTAAATGTGAAACAAGGCATTCGACAACAGCAAGACACAAACTGGATGACCAGCTGTCAGCAGTGTTTAAAGATGAAAAACAACTCATCAGTCTGCTGAAGTCAAATCATCCATCGAGCTTCATCCAACCATACAGTAAAGGATAACTGTAAAAAAAAAAATGTTTTAGGTGAATATTTGACTGTCAGAAAGGACTCTGGTGAATTAGCCAGCTTACTTATGTCAACATGCAATTACATACTGTATTATTTATTTATTTATAACAACAATAATAAAAAGATTTCTCTATCTTTTTTGCAATGCAAATAGCAATAGCAGCTATGTAAATAAGAAACAGTGTGAGAAACAGTTGGTATTAAGTTTAAGACAACAACTATCCACAATATCTAAAACACAACTTTTTTACTTTGTTCTTTTCCAGAAACCCACTTTTAGCCATCTGAACTTTTACTTTAATATGATGAATTCATTCTAATAAATTCATTTAGTTATTTCTAGTACAAAAAAGGAAAAAATTAAATCTCTTTTATAAATTCTTTTTTTCTCAACCTAATCTTAAAAATGCAGTCTTCTCCTTGGCCCTGGGGCGGAGCTTAGGATTCTGGTACTGTAACTGACCAATGGGGTTATTGAGAGACCATCGTGTTCTTACTTGGATCAATAAACTGTCTCCTTTGATCTTATTGTTAAAATGAGCTCTAGTTGTCCTCATCAGTGGTATCACAGAACATTAAGGTCAAATGTTTGTTTATTCACATTTGCAGACACTTCTGCCTTTTCCCTTTCCTCTCAATCTTCTTCTTGTTGGTGGATTTTCTTTCTGACTGAGCTTTCTTCTTGCTAAGTGTGTCTTGTAGAAATTTAGTACATCTGTGAGGCTTGGTGGCTGAGATGTTTCTCTATCAGAGTGTGAAGCCTTCACTCAAATAAGCACTCTCCTATTCGGATCTGTGGGACCGTCAGAGCTCTATCTCTGATGTTTGAGTCTGAGTTGATCAAATAACTCCACAGAAAGGCATCACTGACAGGATTAGCATTAGTTTATGTACAGAAATACAAACGGGCATTGTGGGTTTGGTACAAAGGTCTGCAGACCTTGATCTGATGAAACCCTTTTGGGAAAAGATGTCATCTTTGTGGTGGCATATTTCTCTTCTGCATCAGGAACCTTTATGCTCACATGCTTCTGCACCTGTTTCTCAAATTGTAGTTTTAAAGGGTGACCTGATGCTTTCAGGAAGTTATTTGTTTCCTGTTTAGTCAGAGGTGTGATAACTAACTGGCTGTATAGGAGAGTTCCTTAAAAAAAACTGAATTTCTTCAACTTACGATCATGCGGTGAAATCAACTTTATGGGGCCTTGAAGTTATTTTTTGGGGCTATTTTGAAGTGTGTTTCTGTGTATATGTTATAAATAATGACTACATTTTTGTAAAAAGCTTACTAAATTGCCTCTTTGGAGAAATGCTATTTACATCCTTCAGGACTGATGAATAATTCAAACTCAGTTAAGAGCAAAGTGCTCGTCATCTTCAAACGGCTCCAATCTCCAAAATGACAGCAGTTTAAGCAAACTTTACTTTTTAAAAGTTTAAACCATCAGTCTTACGTTACTGTACTTTGCATTACAGTAATGCAAAGTGAACTTGTGAAAACGTGTCGACTGCTCAGTGAACAAAGGGTTAATGTGAGTCAGAGCACCATAAAGAGCCTTCATAGACTCTGTTTTCAATGGAATTCATGAACAGTCAGTGCATTTACATGCACATCTAAGTCGAGCTAGATCGGTCTAGGTCGATCTTATGTTAATAAACTGGGAGCCTTTATCCTAGTTTACACGTCTGTTAGAAAACCGAACTCTTAAATGAAGTTCGTTCCACTCCGCTACGATAGGGGGCGACATGCGCCCTTTCCTGTCGGTCTTCTGCCGGTTGTTTTCTTAGCGTTTAAAAACTCTTGTTTTAAACGCTTCTATCGGTCACAAATGTGATCGGGCGTCTTCGTGTACCCAGCGCTGGCAAGCTGTCCGTTTGTTTTTGCTGCTATCGTCTTTTACCGCTACTGATTTGTTTGTATTCCCACTTCCGCGGTGTCGTCACTCTCGGAGGAGGAGCGCCCAGACAGCATTAGCTCGACTAAGCTGTTTACATGGAGGAGGAAGTCGAGCTACGACCGCATTATCTGGGAGCTTTAGCTCGATTAGATCCAGTTCGGCTTCAGCCGGACTAGCGTGTTTACATGCAGTTTAAAAAACCGACTTAAGTCGATTTAAGGCAATAATTCGGTTTTCTAGACTGCATGTAAACGCACTGACTGTCAGAAACATGTGTATCGCCAGTTAATATGTGATCTGTGTAGACAGACTGTCTCCCTACACTGTGATCTACAGAAATAGATTTAAGGTATTTGGTCTGCCAGTCTGGGCTGGAGAAATTCTTCATTCTAAATACCTCTGAATGGTACTGACAGTGTTGGGTAGTATCGGAATACATGTATTTAGAATACTATTTTGACGTACTGTATTCCGATACAGTTACTATTTTTAAACATGGTATTCAGAATACAGTTACTTTCAAAATACCATTGGAATACTTGGAATATTTGTGTCTCCCATGTTCCATCCATCCATCCATTTTCTGTAGCCGCTTATTCCTCCACAGAGGGTCACGGGGGAGCTGGTGCCTATCTCCAGCGGTCAAGGGGCGAGAGGCGGGGGACACCCTGGACAGGTCGCCAGTCCATCGCAGGGCCAGTGTCTCCCATGTTGTGTAGGTTATCTATCCCATAATGCCCCTAAACAACGTGCCTCTGTTACCATAACAACCCTACCAAAACACGAGGGTACACTCCCTACCAGCCGGTAGCAACAGGTAGCAACAGGTAGCAGCTAGCCTCGTATGGATTCAGACCAAGAGATGGAGTGGTTGGAGTCACAACCGCAGCTGAATCAACCTACCAGCAGTGGAGGAATAAATGCATTCACGTCCTGGAAATTCAAGCTAACTTTCACTCTAAAAAAGGAGCGGGGCGAGCGAAATATGACGGTGCAGTGCGATCTTTGTCTGCCAGCTAACAACCTACTAGCTGCGGCCAAAGACTCTAATCTAATCTGAAGAAACACCTTAAAGTTATTTTTATCTTTCTAGTTTTGCTTCCCTAGTGCTTTATTTAACAGCCTGAATCGTGTTAGTTCTGTCACTTCTCACATTTACAGTGTCGGTGTTGTATCTGAAATGACGTTAGCTTGATGATGTTGTGGTTTCCCCACAAATGTGGGTTTCATGTTAAGAGCTTTTCATTTGGAGTGCAATGAGCATCAAGAACATCACTTTGCAATAGACTTAAATCGTGTTTTATAGGGGAAGTATTCTAAGTATTCCAAGTATTTAGAATACAGTACCAGGATTAAGCAAAGTAATGGAATACAGTACCAAATACATTTTAAATCAGGTATTCAGTATTCTGTAACTGAATACATTTGCAAAGTATTCTCCCCTACACTGGGTACTGAGGACAAAAAAGCTTGTTGGAGACATCTCTAGTCTAAACCATAAAACCACTGTGATTGATTTTATCTGCCCTGAAAAACGTAATCGCTATTTCTCTGAACGGAGGCTGTTTAGGAAGCTGTGTACAACAGGTGAGAGCCTAATTACAACTTTTACTCAGAAACACACTTTAGAATAACTGACATACTTCTGTGATAAATCATTGGTGAAGGAATCTGAAGTTGTCAGTCAAAAGCAGCGTCTTTGACAGAGATGTAACTCGTTTGTTTCTGCTGTCGAGAATAATCTGCTCTCATTTGGCGTCTTGATTCAACATATGGATGTTATTAATAGAGCTTGATTGTGTGTGTGTGTGTGTGTGTGTGTGTGTGTGTTGGTGGGGTGTTTTCTCTTTTCTGAGTGTAGTCTGTGGGTGTTTTTTAACCCGCTGAGACTCGCGATCCCCTCTTCACATGTTCTGAGTCAGGTACACGTTGCATCAGGTCTCAGTGGGTTAAATTCCTAAACGTGTGTCTCGTCACGTTTACTGTAAGTGGAAATACTGACCGGTCATTACAGAACTCAGAGACGCAGTACTGACAGAGCAGGGAGAGGATGTAGCGCTTTCGGTAAGAAGACGGATATATGAAGAACACGTAATCTTCTCCATTCCTACTGCTTGTCCATAATTTCCACAGTTATGTTCCAACCTCAAAGCCTCCTGGGTAGTACTGTTTACATCAGCTGATTGTGTGAGTGAGGAAATTCCCTTTTTGCCAGTTTGTTTTTCAGTTCCTGTGCAGGTTTTTGTGGTTTGACTGATGCTGTTGAAATGAAAAGCTGTTCTGTTGTCCTCACATTCTGTAAAAACCACCATTTCCGTTAAAATGCTACATCCGTCCTATAAAACAGAACAGAAAACTTAAGAGGAAGAGGAGACTAAATAGTTTTTTGTTGTTTTATACATGATGGAGAAGTATTGAGGTTAAATAAGTTGGTATTTCTTTCCATCCATTTTAAGATATGTGCATGATTTAATGTTGATCTTTGATTTCATCATTTTTAAGCTATTTTAGTTATTTTGCATTACTTTCCTTGTTTGAGTTGTAAAAACATAGAGTTGTGTTTTAGAAATGCATCAATCAAATCTCTTCAACAGAGGAACTTGTGGATATTTGAAATCCTTGGAATTGTTTCAGCTATGACATTTTATTTGAAAGGTCTTGACATTTTAATGAAGTGCTTTAAAATAGAAATACACCCAAAAAAATCCATGATCAGATTAGCTGGTGATTAGCTAATCTGAAACACAAAAATCAGAATATCTCAAGCACTAATTCAATAAGATTTCCATGTGATTCTTCCAGAATCATCACTTGCAAGTTGATCAGAAATTTTAAAATACATTCTGTTCAAGTTTTTAAAAAATGAGTCGGATTCATATAAAATTTGCACCAGCTGGAATCTGTTTTCACCCTCAAAATCAGTGAACACTCCATTGCCAAACAGCAATGTAAAATCTGATTTTTTTTCTCCGTCCTTGAACTCACCATCTCTAAGAGCTGACTCACTAGCAGTGATGGCTCTCATTTCTTTATTTCCAAATTATGCCAAGTCAGAGCTGTAAAAACGAGGAGAATTAGTATCCACCCTCAGAACCTGGATCGGTGCATCCTGGGTGTTGAGTATATACCGTATGTACTGTTCATGTACTTTATGTGTAAATCCTCCCAACTGTAAGAGAATAAGATGAAACACTTTGAAACTTCTTGAATTGTTTTATTTTGGCAAAGGTAAAGAGGCCTCCTCATCATGCAGGAGATTTAGAGTATTAGTGAACAAAACCTTGATGGTTGCGTCAGAAATAGTTTGATCTTTGAAAGCTGTGGTGATGGTACGCATGTATGAGCATGTTTAAGTACTGTGTGTCTGTTTTGGGGTTTTAATAACTGTTTTTTGTTCTTTTTGTCCTCAGTAAGCCTGGCGGTCCTGTTGGTCCAACGCTACTGGATGTAAAGACGTCTGAATCCTGAGAGGACGGATGTCTCAGACCAGTCTGGCTGCTTTGTGCTTCATGGAATTCTTTGGAAATTAGCTTTGGAATGGCAGCCTGAAACCCCAGAGAAGTCTTGTTTTATGCTTTATGTGACCTGGATCCAGAGATTGAGTTGTATTTTTTTTATTCTGCTCATTTTCACATTACTTTGGTTTTAATATTTTGCACTAACAACAGTGGCGGATCTAGAAAAAAATTAGAGGGGGGGCCAGGCAGGGGCCAGCTGCTATTTTAAAGGGGTACATTCTAAAACACTAAGCACTTAACATGGGGCCACATGGGGGCCAAGCTTGTTGTCAGGAGGGCCCCCCCCCCCTAGATCCGCCCCTGACTAACAAACAGCCACGCTTGGCCCTTTTAGCCCAGTTCCATAGCGTTTTAAATGGGTAAAATGGGTTTATCCACTTGCTGAGAAATTAAATTTGAATCAGATTTTAAAAATTCTTTGTGCTTTGTACGGTAAGAAAAAAGCTAAACATAAAGTATTAACTGGGTCCAGAAATGTCAGCTGTTGCGTCACTGGAGAGGAAATGGTTCATGTTCCAGGGTTTGTTTGTAAGACAAAGAGACTCAGTTTGAAAGGGAAACACTTCTAACAGTGCCTAAAGAAAAGGTGTTCTTTATAGGTATTAAAGCAGCACTCTGGAGGATTTCATCAGGAGAGCAGTTTTTGAATCTAGCGTCCAAAGGCTCCTCCTCAAAACATCTCGACACGCGCGTCCGGTCGCGTGTGCGCGCGTGCACGCGGTGCATATACTTCAGACATGAACTGTACAGCTCAATGTGTAGGGTTTAATCACTCACAGTTCACAATCTTATTCCAACAACACTACGAGGGTCTGATGAGCCCTCTCTGTCCCTGCTGCTTCTGATATTAGCTCTGTTAGCAGAGAGCTGCTGCTGGACTCTGAAGCTGAACTTGACTCGTCCCTAGATGAACTTTCTGACCAAAATAAACGCATAATCCTGTCAAGCCTTGCTATTCTGTGAGGTGAAAGGTTTAAAAATAAAAATAAATCCATCTTTAGCTGGGAAATGGGTAGGTTTTTAGTAGAAATGAGCTGTGAGTCCTCAGTGAACGGCTGAGACGGCAGAGAAACACACGGAGCGTCCTGTACGACAGCGCCCCCTACTGGTACAGGTTTGGTCGATGCGCGTGCATGTTGAGAGAATGCAGACATTTGAATTTCATTGGCTGAAAAATGTCGGCGGCAAGAAATAATGGAAAGGGGTCTCTAGGAGGAAGGAGGGTCTTCATCAGAATGACAGATGTTGTGGAACTCAACCCATAGATCATAGTTTAGACCTGAAATATCATTTAAAACATTTAGAAAACTTTGATACAGAGAAAAATGCTCCAGAGTGTGAGAGAGAGAGAGGTTTAGATGTTAACGTTGGGTAAAATGTTTCGTTGGGTTCATATAAACACTTGTGCATGTTTTGATCTGTGTAGCCCTATCATATCCCAAAGCTATCAGTATTTAATGTCTTTAAAGCAGGTAAATAGTTTAAAATCTCCTCACTGCCTGCTGTCTGAAAGTTGGAGAGTAGTATCGTGAGCAGCAGGATGTACAGATCATGTAAATGTTGCACTGGCTCAGATTTCTTTTTTACAGAAAAGAACGTGGAAAAAACATTTTATTTTAAACTCTGCTGCACTTTATTCTGTCTCTTCATTAAAATGAAACTGAAGAAAACAAGACGTCAGTGTTTGATTTTTGAGAGGAGCCAGTTGAGGTGATCTGGGCAGGATGCTTCCTGGACGCCTCCCTGGGAGGTGTTTCAGTTTCAGGCATGTCCTGCCTGAAGGAGACCCCCGGGTCGACTCGGGACACGATGGAGGAAGTTGATCTCTGTGCTGGCCTGAGAACGCCTTTGGGTCCCATCACAGGAGCTGGTGGAGGTTTCCAGGGAGAGGATGGTCTGGGATTCCCCACTTGGGATGCTGCCCCCGTGACCCCAATCCAGAGAAGCTGATGAAAGTGAGCGGAGGCAAGGATTTGGTGAATATTCACTCACCACTGGAGGATCCACTACATTCATGTGCAGTAGTTCAGTCTTTGCATTTTATCTTTAACTATATTTCATTGGGAGTTTGTCTTAAAATACTTGAGGTTAATATTTTTATTTCAAGGTATTAAAAGAGCTGGGTTTTTTAATGAAGGAACTTTATACAATAATTTCAACTGATTATATGATTTTATAACAAGAAAGTCAAATACCGTAATTAAATCACATATACAAATGTTCTGATCATGCATAAATGGTCACCAGTGTAGGGTTCTGGAAAATCTTAAACACTATGAAAGTGTTTTAAATTGTTTTTGGAAGAGATTTAAGACCTGAATATATGCATCCAGTGACGTGAAGGGACAGAGTGCTCAGAACACACCAACATCATCAACAGCTCTTTTTAGTTCAAACTCAATCTGTCAGGGTCAGAAAGCTGCAATCTCTCCAGAATCTCCTGATTTAACGTTTTCCTGCACGTTTCACCAGATAGACTACAGCATCAATGCCACCTTCACTGTGGATGTTATAAATCCTTCTAGAATCACAGCTGGACTTCACGCCAAGGCGATCCTGGAGCGGCCTCAGTAGGTATCAACTCCGATCTGGTAAACCTGAGGCTCTTGATAAATAACACTCCTGTCAACTTAGTCTCAGCTCCCCTCATAATTAGTTCCAAACTCCCTAGATATATTTTACATCTCACGGGCTCTTGTCATTAACTCTCAGCTTAATAACATCAGAAGAACTCCTTAAGATGCAACTGTCTACCTCATATCTGTCTGTTCGTTCAATCTGTTTACTTAATAAAATAAGTGTAGTCTAAGTCTGCTTCTGGTTTATAACTTCCAGGCATAACGTACGTAAGTCTTCACTTTGAATAATAGAACCTAGAGTATCCTGCATAACAATTAGTTTAGTGAAGGTAGCTCAGCATAGCTCAGCGTAAAACCGACGGAAACTAAACTAATGATCTTGCAGAAGTGTGTTCGTATTATAACAATAAAAACAGGTTATATTACACTACATAAATGGCATGGAATGTGGGCCAGAATGGATAATACAGAGGCTTTTCATAACTATTATTTACTGAATATAATTTTTGAGCCAATGGAATATTCATTCCCTATAGTACAGTGACACCTTGTGGAGAAATAGTAGATTGGAGAACTTGATTTATAGTTATGTTGGTTCAAGTGATTTGGTGAAAAATCAAGAAATCTGTGATTATGGATGCACATATCAACACATCTGGGAAACAAATGATATACTCAATAATCTGTTTTATAAAATTCAACATTCAGTAACAGAGACTTTGTTTAACTTTTTAAAGTCTTTGGTAGAATGATGCTGCTTCCCTCAGCCCAACACTGTTCTTAACTAGTTTTATCTTCGTATCACAAATAACTCTTTTAATATTATCACCTAACTCTATGATGCTATGAAGGCCTGTGAACAGAACAACTCCATATTTTCTCTGTTTATTATGATCTGTGAACTCATACATGATGAATGAGTTTAGGATAAGTGTCGTTTCGGTTCTAGATCAGGGTTTGTTCACTCAGTTTTGTGCAACCAGAGAGCTAACTCAGAGCTACATCTTTACGTCACTAGAACGTCTCTTCCAGTAAATATTCAGTCCTCCCTGTTGTATTATGCATAGGATCACAGTGTAGGGAGACAGTTCACAGGGTTTGACTTGTTATCCCTACAACTAGGATTCATAAACACCAGCTGGTGAACCGACAATATTATTAAATGAAGTTAAAAATGGTGGTTATGGACTCGTTGCGAAGAGTGAGAAGACGGCTCAAACTGTAGGAAGAGAGACAATCAGCTCATGTTATTCCACTGATAATTTGACTTCTTGCTTTTTTTTTTAAATTGAAGTATTTATGTTTTAATCAAGCAGAGTAGAAGTGAACCATGGTGCTCATATTATACCTGGTTTCTGGTCTTTTTGACAAAACTTTATTTTTCCTTCTGACTTAGCAAATCATCGATGCATGACATCACCACTTCTTGGTGTTAGAGCCAGCGCTCTGCAGTGGAAACACAAAGAGCCTGGTGCAAAGATAGTCAAAGTTTAACAAGGACATTCTTGTTGGTCAAAACGTATGATGTTATTAGTGAAAAGAGGACATAGGGTCAAATTACACCTACAAACTAAACCACATGATCTACTTACTGTCAGAATATTAAAAAACAAAACAAAAATGATGACTATTAGTAACAAATGCAGAAATAAATATGCACAATTTGGACAATACATGGTGGTAAGTGCATGTGCCAGGCTTTATTTGTCCCTCCTGGCTCTGGATGGTGCTTCTAGTTTTTAGGTCTCCCACCAGTCCAGCAGAGGACGGTGTTAATTGTAGTGTAACTGAAACATCACAATGCAACAGGTGTGGTTCTCACGTGGGACAGATTCCCACGGGGGTTGCCATGGAAACTAAAAATAGTAGCGAGATGTGTAAACAAAATGAATTTGAAGTTGTGTGAAGGTATTTATGTCCATCTAACGTCTCACACATTCACTATAGAGTAGAAACAACACAGGCGAACAGAAACGGAATAAAACCTCCGTTTAATGAAAATGATCCTGAAGCTCATCTCAATCAGATTAAAGGAACAATCCACAATGAGAACTCGAGATATTTGACCACAGGACAACAGCGGAAACCTCCACGCAGTCAAAGGAGAGTCCTCTTCACCGTGCGATGAGATCTGTCCTTCACTGTAACCGATTTCAAATGGTGCTAGAAACGGAAGTGGACTCTGAACACCAAAAGAAATCGGTCAACCTTGGAGAGAGGACAAAGGGCTTGAAACGTCAGAACGTCGCTGTAGACTCACGACGGAGAGACTCCATGCTTCGAGGAGCGATGCCTCCTTCAGTTTTCATCACCGGCGTTGCTTCATTGACAGCCCCCCCCCCCCCCCCCCCCCCCCCCCCCCCCCCCCCCCCTCCTCCTGCCTGATGCTGATGCAGTGAAACACTCTTCCCACCCAAAGAACACTGATTTCAAATGGTGCTAGACAGGTGACATTACTCTAAGCCACCATCTGAAACCAGCTTCCAAAGGGGGATGTCCTGATTCAAGGCATCATCCGTGTGGAAAACCAGAGGAATCTGGAAAAACATGGAACGTTGAGTTTATTTTAGCTGGAGGGAAAAAGTTTATTAATCAGCAGTTGTTTAGAACAAGATGTCCAATTTGATAAAACAAGATTTTAATATAATTTGTTCCAGAAATATTTTTCCTGGACTAATTGGAGACATTATTACTGGACTAAAACTTTCCATCTCCAAAAATGCAACTCGTTAAGAAAAAAAAAAAAAAGTATTTTATTTCAAAGATTCAAACTTTGTGCTGTCAATGTTTAAATTTGGTCTAATCAGATATTACAACAGGTCATTATCTTGTCTAGATTGATTGATTCTTGTGTTAAATTAAAAAAACAGTTCAATCCATTCCTGTTCTGCCTGTATGAAGTGAGCTCAATTCAATTCAAATGTCATTTTTAGAAATAAACCACTAAAACACTGAGGGGAAAACCATTAGCCCAACGAGTCATTAGAGGACACAATGTCCACCTAAAAAAAAACAGCTACAAAATACTATTTTCTTTTTTGGGGTTGAATTTTTGATCATGTTGAGTTCTGATCAAAACAATCAAATCTAAAATTATGATCAAGATTTAATCCTTTAAATGCCAGTTTGATTAGAGGATGCTACTTTTATTATGAAAAAACACAAAAATATATTTATTTACCATAAATTCCTGTTCTGCCTGTATGAAGAGATAAAGGTCCATAAAATAAAGGTTGTGTGGATGAGAGATGTTGTTGTCAGCCTTATATTTGTTCATTTTATCCATTAATTTTGGTGCATTATTCGTTTTTGTGCAGCACCAGTTATAAAGTTCACTTCCCTCTTGAGTCAAAGGAGGACAAAAATGATGAAAGTTAAATTAAAACCAAAGCTTATGATCACTTATAAATTACAAAAGTAATCACATTCTGTGATTTTACGTTTTTTAAAAAAAAAAGAAAGATGTTCCCCTCTAAAATCATCGATTTCCCATAGACCCATACATCTGATTGACTTCTGATTGTTTTATTGATATTTACATAAAACCAAAATATAAGTAAACAAAAAACATGGCGCCTCTTGTCAAATAAAACAAACAGTGAGTCCAGGTAGATTTCAGTACATCTTATTGTAAATCGATTTGTGTTAGTTCATAAAAAAAGTAGCATCATGTTACAAACTGGGCTTAAAATCCTAATAATGATTTAATATTTGATTGTTTTGATCAGGACTGATCAAAAAGGATCAAAAAGCATAGCATTGTTGGATATGGACATTTTTGTCTGGTAGTAAATATTAAAACAGATGCTACACAAACACTATGAAAGAATCAAAGTTGATATTTTAGATTTTCTTTGACATATTCATGTCAGAACATCCCCATAAATTAGTTTAATGTATGCCACTGTATAGTCACTAAAACAAACTGACATTTAAAGGGTTGAAATCCTGAAAATGTTTGAAAGTTTGGTCGTTTTGAGCTGGGTGGAAGTTGTTAAACAGATTTATGCAAAAAAAAAAAAAAAATCAGAAAAAATATGATTCAGAAATGTTTCTAAAGCAGTTTTTGGAAGTGAGGGTTTTGTTCTCTAATAATTTCAGAGGGTAGTAGTACGGTCTGAAGGTTAAAATAAGAGTGAGTGAGCTTCTCTTGTGTCAACAGATTTTCTAAGCCAACTGATGAATGCTAAATCTTTCATATGGTTGCAGCTGTTGTGAAAAACCTTCAATTAACTGGCACTGCAGGGACATACAGTATTTACAGAGGGAGTTTATCTTGGTCCATGGCCAATAAAAGCTTTAGATTAAATGAGGAGAACATTAAAATTGATTCTAAATACTAAAGGCCGAGTTTTCAATTAAGATCATCCAGAAATGATGAAGTCTTTATGATCAAATGGCATGTGGGCAGTTAGCGCTCAGACTATGAGTTGGGAACAACTCTCTGCTGCTAACAAACCAAAACATCTGTACAAACCGTCTAAAATATAACCATTTTATTGACTGCTAATGCACATTTTCTGGCATCAAAAGTGAATGCCAAAATTTTAAGCAACAATGTTTCAACAAGAGCTCAGAGAACATAACGGGGAGGACTTTTAGCTAATCGCACACCAAATTTTAGCTCAGTAGCTCTAAGACCAACTGAGTCATAGCTGTTTGTGTTGGCTAAAATTAATTAGCTGTGACGACAACCATTTTGAACTGGGTTGACTCTAAAATTAATAGCTATACCGTACATCCAATTATTAATTTCTGAGAATGCCATTAATCCATTCAGCGGTTCATGAGATATTGTGCTAACGGACGGGGTTAATTCAGCAAGATCGGAAACAAATATCTTGTAAATGTGTATGTTGGAGATGACTCTCAGCTGCTAGCGTGCCAGGTTTTAGGTCAATATCTTTACAACTGTCTGAGTTATAGCCATTTATTGGTTAGCATCTTGAACTGGATTAGCTCAAAGTTAATCAGCAGTAAATTTTGAGAGTTTCATCAAATTTTGTCTAGTGGTTCGTGATCTGTTTTGCTAACAGACATTCGCTACGTCCGCCTATAGGTGATTTTGGGCTTGTTTTTTTTATATATTTGATAGAAAATATTGAAAGCCAAAAGTTTTGGGGGCTTGTTTAGAAAGTGTAGTTGCTTATATAGGCTGGCCATGACTGTCTTTAGAACCAGTTAGTCCGCTCACACCAACAACAGCAGGGTGAAGGCATGTAGCCCCGCCCACTCTGCCTCTGATTGGCTAGCGCTGGTTGCCTTCATTGGTTAGATTGGTTAGTGTACTTAGTCAGCCTGTCTCCAGTTACATGTGCAGGTAACACGGGTGAGTGAACAAATAAACCATCGCAGGATAGAAGTGAACAAAATGTGGAAAAAATGTCCATCAAAGACTGGAGAAATGGAACTATATTAGAAGACTGATCATTTTAAGGTCCAACATGAGGATTTCTTAAGAGTTCAAAAGGCTAACCGTTAACTTGAATAATGACTTGGCACTTTGTTTTAGTTTTAGAGGACAGAAACATTTTAGGTCCCTGGAATTGTTCAAATAGATACCTGGAGATCCTAAACTTAGCACTAAAGGCTAAATCATGAGGCTAAATTGAACTATAAGGGACAAAAATGTACCTCTTCCATAATGACTGTGTATAAAGCAGTCAGTCAGCAGTCAGTAAATTCTGTCCTGAAAGGTGTCAGGTGATGTCCTTTCCTTCAGAGAATCAACCTGATCAAACCTCTTTTGAATTGATGAAATCTTGGAATGAAAGTATAAAATAAACTTAAGATGACAATATGAAATAATAAATACTTTCATTTGTGCTCTGTAAATAGATTTAGCATAACAATAATAATTGATGTGTGTAAATGAAGTGACCTTTCTTTCCTTCATTGAGCGGCTGCAGGGTCCAGGTCACTTGTTTTTGTCCTGGTTTTTGTCCTGGTTTTTGTCCTGGTTGCTGATTTCTCTCACCAGATCTGGTAACAAACACAAACAAACAAATAAACAACAAAAACAGCCCATGTTTATCCGGTGGGGATAAGAGCACATTAGCTAAAATCTGAGCTAATATCCTCTCTCTCTCCTCTTGGTTTTAGTTAAATCCATGTCTGACACTTGGTATAACCTCATTTCTTTCTGGGATTGGATTGGGACGCGGGTCTTTTTTGAAAGCATGAAGACTTGAAGGTATTTGTTGCATAGTTTGTGTGCAGATGTGAATTATGCATTAAACCAAACGCCCACAGTATTGTGACTCAAACATGCTCTGTATTTAATCACAGCAAAGCTTTACACCGGTTCCCTCCTTCAGCTGGGACTGGGGACGCAGTCAGATCAAGTCCTGGTTGAATTTGAGTCTTCAAGAATAGACCCGCTAAACCATGACTCATTTGTTTCTGCTATGCTAATGTGTGTTTTTGAATTAATGAAAGCACAGTGAGCTTTAAACTAAGTTGTCTTGTTGCTCATTTGGATTGGACCAGGATGTGACTGTCAAGGAGCTTCAATGTGATGCATTCTGGGGATGAATAGACTAAGGTTTGTACTGTAGGATTTGTTTCAGAGAGCCGAAGAAACAGAAGCGGATGACAAGTGAGAAAAAGAGAGATGAAATGGAAAAACACTGTGAAAAGCGCCTGAGTCGTTCTCTTTAGCCTTCAACACACCCACACGGCTGATCTGATACCTAATCTGAGCTACGTGGACGTGTGAAGGACCAAACAACAACGACACTACAGAAAAACGTTGCATGTCTCTAAACGTTCAGGCTCACCTGCAGCTCTGCGCAGACGTACAGGACCAGGACCAGTCTCCCTCTGCTGCGTGATAGAAAACTGGATCAAAGAACGTTGTTCTCCAGCCACTACAAGGGAGAGGAAAGGAAGTCAATCACTGGCAGAGAGAGCCCTGACGCAGAGGCACAGCTACAGTGCGCTGAGAGGGTGGGGCGTGGACAGGTAGTGGCCAGTTCACTGACTGGTTGCCAAGTGCCTCGACAAAACTACCCGACCATTTCCAATGTCCTTGTTTTCATCCCTGCTGCTTTCTATTCTGATAACATGGTGAACAAAGCACCGACAATTTATTGTTTTCCTTCCAAACCTTCAGACTCCACACAAAGTCTGCCACAATCCCTTCATGTTTTCACTAAAAACGCTCCGAAATACCACACAACCCGGCCCAGTCCGAGACTGGAAACACCTCACTGTGAAAATCACTTCATTCCTTTGTTCACAGCAAGAGGAAGGACTGCTTTCACAACGTCCTTCAACTGGAGCAGGCAGGGTTTGTTTTTAAGGAGATGAGTGTGTTTGTGTGGTAGCTACAGTGACAGGTCTGATCAGAGAGCGTCTCTGTCCATAGGTGTCCGATTCCCCTGCCTGCCTGGATCAACTCTTCCTCCCTCAGTCTTCCTTTTCAGGTTGTTTGTTGCATGTGTGCCACTCGACCTGTTGTGTAACACTTATAAAAGATTTAAAGGGACAGGAGGCCTTGAGAGACTGATAAACGACAGATTTACGGTGGAGGAGCAGAGCATGCAACGAAAATCTACGAGGATAATCACGAGCCTGTTTTTACAGAGAAACTGTAGCGTTGCTAGGAGTAACGTGCAGTGAAGCATTCTTATTTAGCAAGTCAACAACCTATGGTTGCTATTTTAAAAATACTTTGTTTACCATAAAACTTTACTATGCAAAATAGTGCTTCTGTATGGGGCGCAGATTGTAACGTAATAACTTGCAGACATTTAACCACATTTAGCTCCTTGTGAAAATAAAAACAGAGTGAAAGTTTAAATTCCTTCTCACCACATTTGTTTAGTAAATTGCAATATGTCTAAATATTTCAGCATATATCTAATTGTTACATATTAAATATTTAGAATTGAATTTACATATATAAAACTACGTATCTAAATACTCAAAAATGGTTCAATCTAAATATTTCAAATCAAACTTACATCTAAGTAATAATACAAATTAAATATTTAAAGTTAAATCTTAATATTTAGAATACAGTCTAAATTTATGAAGTTACATCTAAATCTTGAAATGTAAATATAAATGTAGTGGTGTTAAAATAAATATTTAGCTAACATGCTAATTCAGACTGCTGCTTACCAAAATAAAAGTGGGGTAAAGAGATTTATTACCTCCCAGAATCTCTTTAGACTTTTGATGAATGTTTGTCTGGTTTCTTCCTGCAGATTGATAAAAGATCCATAAGTCAATCTTACACCTAAAGGATAGGGGTCTTTTCACATGATTTCTTTGTTTTATTTTGACAGGTCACTTCCATTTTCATGGCAGTAGGAATTTAAATGTTAGCTACAGATTTAAGTGAAAACCACGACATTTATATTTAGATTACAGCATAGATAGATATGACCTTAAATATTAATATACTTAGATTTATTATAAATATTACATTTATAACATATATAATACATCTAGATAATACCTTATATATTTAGATTTAATTAAATATTTATATATTTTTATATATTTAGGTTTCACTATAAATATTTATTTTTAAAACATATTTAAAGTTAAATGTGATCAAATAAACCTATTTATTACCGATACCTTACTTTACAATCAGCACCTCATACTTAAGTCTTAAGAATTTTACAACTTTCTTCATAATATGGATTTGAGATCAATTATTACACAAATATGAAAAAAATGTTTAAAACTACATGAAATATCAGAGACATGTCTTCATAGACAACAAGCCGTGAATCAAAGATGAACCCTTAAAGTCTGAATTATGAAATAATTATAATTATAACATAAAAATCTCAATTTTAGAACTGAACGATTTATTTGGTAATGGCAATATAACAACTATATAACCACCTGTTTAATTTGATCATGTATTAATATAACAGTAATAAAGAAATAAAATTGGCCCTTTCCACCTGTCGTTCCTCCACCAGAGGGCAGCAGACATGAATAGGACTGGTTATGACAGGTTTTTGATGAAAGTACTAATTCTGATACCTAATTTGTCTCCCTTGAAGACAGAAGTGGTTTGACGCTAATTTGCAACATGAGTCTACAAGAGGTTAATGCAGGAACAGGGTGTGTAATAACCAGAATGATCACAACACAACCTGATGTTATCTTCATGTGCTCACCAACACCACACTGGAGAGCAACAACGAGCACGACAGGTTTGAAGGAAAGAAAACACTGCTGTCTGTCTGCAGGCTGCCAAAGGTCCCACGAGCCAGATAAAAGGTTGTCTGATGAAGTGATCTACAGTGATGTGGATGAAAAGATAGAACAAGATTTGTGTTTGGAGGAAGGAAAAAAACTGATTCAAGATTAGAGAATCTAACTTCATCTGATGGACACGGAGGTGTAATCGTTTGGGACTGTTTAGCTAAATCTTTCTTCAGATCATTAATGAAACAGTTATGAAAAAAATAATACTGTGGGGAGATCTGACCATGAACTGAATCTCAACAGGAACCGTAAAATAAAGCGAAACCACAAGTCACAGGTTAAATTCACATTACAGAACGTTTAAGTGTGATCGTTTAAATAAATTAGTCAAAGATCCGCTCCTGTACTGCAAGATTCTCTCATCACCTGTAGCAAAAAGACGATAAGCAGGTGATAGTATGGTAGCCTGTGTTTGTTTGTCTATTAGCAAAACATATCTCACTGGACAGATTTCCATAAAACTGACTCTGAGAACATTTTCATACATCGACTATTGATTAGCTAGAATCAACCCCATTCGAGGAGACCACCATAATGAGCACAACAGAAAAACGGCTAACGCTCAGTCACGTTTACAGACACTGAACTGAAACCTGGTGTGGTCTTAGCCAAGAGTCATTCACAGCATGTACGCTGATGCTAACAGATCATGTATGATTGTACACAATGTGATTTTTATATTAAATATAAAAGACTGTATTAGTTTAAAACTTACTGTTAGCACTAAAAGAAAATCCAATGACATTTTAGAGTAAAGTTTGCAGCAAAAGAGAGGATATCTACTTTTTATTCACTACAACAGTAAATTGTCTAACAAAAATAGAAGACTTTTGTCTCAAACGGTGCCACATCTCGCCTACAGACCGATAAACCGCGTGGGCGTCGACTGTAGTGCCAAGTCATCCTAAAAGATCAACCCTCCTTAAAGAGGTGAGATGACTGGCAGAGCTCTGTCTTCAGCGCTGATGTTAGAACATCTTTGAAAGACAAAATCAAAGGCCTGTGAAGGTACAGTTTGTTTTAAAATGGGAAGAAAGAGAGATACACTAGCGTCGAGGCAGAAACTGCAATGCAGACCACAGGCAGCCACACGCACTCTTGCATCATCTCAGAAACGTGGCGTCTACAGAAAAACTGGACTTTCAAAGAAGAGCTTCAAAACATCTCCAATCCAGGAACTTGTGGTATTTTAGGAGGTTTCTGCCTTTAATGGGGTGGGAATGTGAGACTAATTCTACACGCCCTTTAATTTCCTAGAAGGAAACAGATACGTCAGTCTGAATCGTGGGAAGGTTCCTGGAAGTGTGACTCAGTTGAATTAAATTGGAGCATAATGATATTAGTTTACCTGCAGGTCATTAACTCTGATGGTTAGCCGAGTCTAGAGACTTCTCTTCGGTGCACAGCAGGCAAAATTCAACTTCTACCAAAAGTCCTGATCACCAAACCCTCAGAAGAGTCGAGCTCTGCATCGTACGAAGAAAAGGGACTGACTAGATGTAATCTAATTAAAGCAGCTTGAATGCAAATAATCATGTAAAAAGGTTGATGTAACCTGTAAGCATGCAACATAAAGGAAGTGCAGAGCCTTAGTAGAATACAGTGTTTCCCAGCCAATCAGAGGCCAATCATCAGCTGCCTGCCAGCTTAAGCCAATAAAACAATGCTGTGCAGCTTTTGGAGCCAGGGAAGCTCCTCCCATCCAATGAGAATCCAGCGTTGGCACGGAGGCCCGTGATGCAGCAGCTTTAGGAAGTCCAGTCCAGCACATGTGAACTGGAGAGAAGCCAAAGCAGAGTCACTAAAAAGAACAAGGTAAACAACTTCCCTCTCCTCCTTCTGCCTCAGCTTCTCTCTGCTCTTCCTCCTCCACCTCTGTGCCTTCTCTGATCCCCAGCCATGACATTTAGCCCCCTCTTCTTTTCCTCCTTTCCTCCAGGAGACAGACAGATAGACAGATAAACAGAACAAGAGGAGAGAAGGGGAGCCAAACGGGCTGTGGTTGCAGAGAAAGTCCAGCCCAGAAGCAACTGCGTCACCACCGTCTCTGTCTCTCCTAACTACGCAGAAACAAATGTGTCTCGGGAAGGGTTTTGCCAAATCCCACTGGCTCTGGAGGGTGAAAACAAATCACATGACAAAAGTAACACCAGGTACAAACTGTTATCTGATCCCCGAACGTCTCTGCCTTCATGTCTGCCTGCAGTTGCTGATTCTCTGCTCCAACTTCAACAGGAGTTAGCCAACAGCTACAGAGACGTGGCGTCACGAACACATACATTTATTATATAATTTCGTTTGACTTGCCGCACATTCTACCTGTCTGCATCTGGACTCAATACCATAATACTGTTTCGTAAGCGGGTCAGACGACGCTGCGCTTGATTCGATCCACCTATTTACAACATAATCATCCATATTCCTCGAAGTGATGGTGGCAAAGGGGAAAAAAGAGATCTATCTGGAAAGAATTCTCAGCAAACCCTTCCTGACTGAGCCTCGCCGTCATATTAGGAGCCCTCCAGAAGATTCCTTTGTTAACCCCTTTGTCGCACCTCTGCCCACCCAGCGCCACCTCACCAAGCCATCAAAACAAGACCTAGTAAAACTGTGTCACATCCTCAGCATCCATGTTGAAACTCTGACACCAGCACACAGAAACTACGCAACACTCACACACACTTATAGCAAACGACAGGCAGAGCACATCGAAACTACCAAGGAGGAAGAGGAGGAGGAAGGCGAGGCTGTCCGAAGCCGCCGTACCCACGCCGGGTGGAGAAGCGACTGGCGATGACTCTGGGCTTCTGTTATCACAAGCTTCTGTTTCTCCCGACATGAAAAAGTGACGTAGCAACTAATCCGAAATCACTCTCTCACACTCACTCTCTGACTTGCTCGCCCTCCCTCTCTGTATCTCCCCTTCTCTTCCTTTCTGCTTCGCCACTGGAACACACACACACACACGCTTTAGTTTCATCTTGTTGCAACAGCAAAAACTGCTATTAGACTGCCACTTCATACACACACACACACACACACACACACATACAGACAGAACAGAGCCCACACTGCGCGTTCACAGCTGTGCACACTCGTGTACAATCACACTATTCCTCTTCCTGAGTGTGACGCAGCACTTAATTCTCAGTGCTTTTTATGCCACTGTTGTGGCTAAAGCAAACGCAGCTTCTTGATCAAGCTGAGCCTGAAACACACTTGCTAGCTGCCACAGAGGGAGAGTGAGCATGAGCAAACTGCAGTTAAAGGGACCCTACCACCATGGCTCCCTGTCCCCCCACTCTGTGACGCGGCTGTGTCCTCATTTCCCCCCTACGTCCCCTCAGAATTGGGTCTCTCCCTCTCTCTGGCGCGTTGCAACCCGGCCACAGACGCTCTCCGGCTCCTCTGTCTGTGAGGCTGAGCCGACTGAGCCTCCTTGATCACCTGACAACCCATTGGTTTTAAAGGCACACCATCACCAGAGTGTGTATCAGTTGCATAAGCTCTAAGAGGTGCTTTTTAAACCGTGGATCTCGACTCCAACCTGACCCTCTGGTTTGTGCTGCTGTGTGGCTTTCCTGTACCGTTCTCCTACTGGTGGCATGTGCTCACCTGCATGCAGTGTTAATAACATACAGAGTGAAGTGAGAAAAATGCAGACAGTGTGAGGCGGAAGACTTTCACAGCCCAGCTCCAGGAATCAGCTCACATGAACTTCCTCTTTGGTGTTTGATGACTGATCTTCCCTATAAATAACCCCAGCTGTTTTACTGTCTGGGTTTATTTTTAGGTTCTTTTTTGTTTATTTTACATTTTACTGTTCTAAAGTTTTTGCACCCTTATAGATTTCAGATCAGAAAACACATTTAAATATCAAAGATAACCTGTGGAAATACAAAATGCAGTTTTCAGATGATGGTTTTATTTATTAACGACACTATCCAAACCAACCTGGCCCCAAGTGACAAAAGTTATTACCTTAAATCTCTGGCAGCAACAACTGCAGTCAAGCATTTGTGATAACTATGAGTCTCTCAGACCTCTGGAGGAGTTTTGTCCCCCTCTTCTTCACAGGATTGTTTTAATTCATTAATTCTGGAGGGTTTTCAGTGTGAACAAGACCATCACACTACTACCACCATGTCTGACTGTTGGGATCATGATGTTGTTTTTTAATACAGAGTTAGTTTTACTTTTGTCTCTTCAGAATATCAGAATATTTTTGCAAAAGTCTCGAGGATCTCCAGGATGTTTTTTTGTAAATGTGAGACGGGTCTCAGTGGGAGGTTCAGAGGTTTTGATCTTGGAACTCGATGTCCTTTTTGCCCCATATCGTTCTTATTGTTGAATCACGACCTCTGACCTTAACCGAGTGAGGCTGCAGGGCTTTAGATGTTCTTCTGGATGTCTTTAGAAGAGGACATGCTGTGTTGCTTTTTGAGATCTTTTAGCCTCCTCCATGTTGTCAGACTTGTTCTATTGATTTTCTTAATTCTACAGGTCTGGGTGTGGCTGGTGGAACTGAACTCAGCTTTATAAATAATGTCATTAATCCCATATAATTCATGATTAGAACCAGGTTGGTTTGGATACATTTTTCCCCTCAATAAATTTAAAAAATCATTTGAAAACGGCCTTTTGTATTTACTCAGGTTATCTTTGTCTGGTATTGAATTTTGTATAAAGAGATGAAATCTATAAGGGATTAAATACTTTTCACTGCACTGCTTGTTTTTTTTTAATATTGAAAACGATACACTCTTTAAACTTTTAACAATCAAATATCAACCAGTTACAGTAATGAACAGAATGGCCTCAGATGTGAACCAGGAAGTCGTTGTGCCTTTAAAAGGATCGTGTTACTGTCTTATAAATAGACCTGTTTTGGTTTAGCTGAACATTGACAGAGTTTATTTTGAGAACCGGGGTTACGGTTTGTGCGATCGCTCACATACCTTAATTGGGTGATTTTTTTTTGTTCCTAATGTAAATGGGTCAGTGGTTCTGCAGAAAAAGAAGCAGAAAGTTAGTACACAAGGAATAAACTCAGCATTAACATTTAGAATTATGCTAGAGAAAACAACAACTGGATAAAAAAAAAAAGCACAGAGTTCCAGGAACAACACTAGTAAAAGCCAGCAGAGAAACAAACGAGAGAAGCTTGTTTCGTTGACTTTTATGAGCTGGCTGGTTCTCAGCAGGGCTGTGCTTATTAGGTCTGTCTGCATTTCTGAGGCATAAAGTCCTCTTTATGTGCCGAGCTGAAGCAAAAGCTTTGTCCCAGCACACAAAAGGTAAATAACGTGACAGTCAGTTTCCCACAATGCTTGTTTATGACAGAGACATATCAGATTGTCTACAAATCTATAAATAACTCAGCAATAAGCCAGGGCAACACGGAGGAATGCTTCCTAACTTCATTCTAACTGACTGGCTGAATGTTAGGGTTTTGCAAATATTTTCGTGCTACAGATTTTTCTTCACTAAAGCACCTGTAGCTCCCCGTTCGCCCGAGAACACAAAGCTTCAGCTTACGCAGGACTGAGAGAACAGAGCATCGCTAAAAGAGTCAGCTTTCCCCCCTCGAGCTGCATGGGAAATGTAAAGAGATCAGAGTGATCAAAGCATGTTTGGCCTGTGCACACTGAGCGTATTGATCTGTGGATGGTCTACCTGCTCTGCCAGGATAAAGATGTTCTATATGTGCAATGCTTTGCAGAACAAACACATCACTGAGGTGTGTGAACGTAGCCTGACCTGGCTGTGCTCCACACTTCTGTACGCTCTGATATCATGGCAGTATCATCTCACTGAGGGATGTCATATATGGCTACAAAAAAATTTATTATGAGTCATTTTCACCTGACATTTGAGCCAGTTTTTGAATTGCATATCAGCTAAGATGTGATTCAATAAAGTGATCAGATCTTTTGAAGGGTTTTCGGTGAAAGTGGTACAAAATGTTTGTCTAAATACAGATTTTTAAACTTTTACATAATCATAGATTTCACTGTAAATGGTGTAGTTTAGGTTTCAGTGTCAGCCCATTTGCAGGCATGTCAGCCACTTGGTAGAGCACATATTACTAAACAGAAAATAAAAATAATCTAAAAAATATGAGGAAATATTATCACCTAATATTAATATTTTTACATTTTATGACCTTAAAACGCTCATTGTTTTTTCTTCTTCTAAGGGTTGGGGACATTCCATCTAGTTGGCTGGATTTTTTATAAAAACTTTGCCATAAAAACCATGAAATGTAAAAATTGTGGAAATTTGGATTTTAAAACAGCATTTGCCTGCAGTGTTGTAAGACTGGAGTTTTAAGACCCTTTTTGTAACTTGGTACTGGAACAATGTGGAATGCTCCCTTTGGGTTGGTAGAGCGTATCTGAAGAGACAATTGTTCATTTCCTTTCCATGTAACCCCCCACCATTTCAAAAGTTGTGAACTATCACTTTAAGCTCTAATGAGTCTTAGGTTTTCCTCACATCTTGTTATTTTCACAGTGAGATGATTGATCAGAAAGGTATTTTATCTCTAACTTTAATTAAAGGCATACTTTGCAACTTTTTCATATTTTAAAATCTTTTCCTAGAGCCAGTTTGTGCATGAAAAGTCACTCAGCCCCGTCTCTGGAATACCACCATTGCAACATCTGATTCTATGGTCCGATGCCCCAGAAGTCTCACAAAGCCATGTATCTCACGAGGGTTAGGATAACCCAATGTGGCTAGCTGTTATGCTAGCGCCAGAGTGTTTTTAGCTCATGATTCCTGCTGTTTTTGATCTCTCCCTGCTTGAACACAGCTGATTTCTTTGAAGGAGTAAATAACCGCTCCTGTAGAAAGTTATGAAGGCTGAGGAGACATTTCAACAGGTAGATTTAGGTGTTTCTGTGCAGAAACAATGGTGCTAACGTTTTTTACGGCAGTGATTTAAAACGGACACCAGGGGGAGCCAAAACAAGCAAAACTGCATAGTATCTTTTTAGAAAAGCGGATCTAATTATTTTAGGAGAATCTGTGTCATTAATAACAACCAGAAATGTGCTTTGTGTTTATGTCCTGACACATTCATGTGTCGGTCCTTCCTGTCGACTATTTTACCCTCCATCCAGTGTGTTAAATTTAGCCATGTCATCTATCAGCTGTGCCTGTTCCACTTCCTAAACTTTAATCCCTCCATTGGACAGATGCCCAGTCAGCTCAATCAACAATGTATTTGTCTATAAAGGGAACAATGAGCACAACGTTTTTAACCTTTTAACTTACAAGAAAAAAGCTATGAGAAAGGTTTTAGCATTTTTCAAATTTTATAATTTTCCAGGCAATAAGGTGTAAAATATGTCAATAATATTAATATGAAATACCATAATAATATTGAAACATTATTAATGCAACTTTTTATTCAAACTTCTCCACATTTTTAATTGCTTTAGTTTTTGGGTTGTTGTTACATTTAGAGCATAATTGTGCTCTAATCAGTTAACCTACCCTTTAAAGGGTTAAATTTACAAATATTTTATGTCATTACCTGTTTTGAAGTTGGAGTCAAGCATCACGTGATGACTGAGACGAATCCCAACAGGTCCTGAAACGATTCCACTCATTATTTCACATTTAGGAGACACATTGACCAGAATGATGGGAGACTTTGTTAACTTGTTTTGTGTTCAATGAGGCCACACCCTAAAAAAAATGGAGTTCTGGAAAGACATAAACAGAAAAAATATTTAAATACTTTTTTTTTAAATTAAACTTTTAAAAAATGATTTTAAAGTTACCTAATTAAAACACAATGCCATATTTTTCTTCAAATTGGAAAATTTCAATACATAAGGCAAGCAATTTTACATTGTTGATGTTGTTTTTTTTATGTTTCCACAATTTTCTTGTAAAATATTCAATTTTTGCTCAAAAACCTGCAGCTTAGAGAAGTCAGTGCTTTCATTCTCCTCTAAAACAAAACATACTAATGCACAAGATGTTCTAAAATACAATTAATTTGTAACTAAATGGATGAAAACATCCTACATCAGCCCTTTTACCACAGGTGACTGCAGAGCTGCGTTATTCCACCTGAACTCCTGACTCCTCCTGCGCTTAAAGTCTGCTCAAATGCGCCATCGAGTGTTCGAACTGAGAACTGCTTTTTGACAGTTTGTTTACATAGGGAAAAAAAAGTGCGTATGACACAGAAACCTCTGGATGGGATGGAGCTGAGTCAAGGTGATGGCGCAACAGCAAAACAAACAATAAAGAGAAAAAGGAGCCTTTAAATGATTAAAGTAATAAACAATAAAATCAATGCAATGTCTATAAAATGGATTATATTCATGTCCAAAAACATTGATCATTTAATATTTTTAAAAATATTGTTTTATTCCTTAAATTGCTCTAATTAACTACATGTCAAGTTTCTACAGTAACATCACACCTTATAACTCATTGAGTTCATATGAATCTTAAAGGTTTTTCTTTTTGTATCTTGACTTTATCTCAAGATTTATGAGCAAATTTAAGTCCAAAAAGTAATAATAATTATAAGCACAACTTTAAATTGCAGAGATTAGTCAGAGCCGCATGATGCTCGGATCATCATCAAATTGAAGTGCGCAACATCCTCCCTCAGCAGGAGGCATCAGCACGCCTCTCCATCCCAACCAACTCTGCCTCCAACATAAACTAAATATTAAAAAACAGCCAAAAAACGCACAAAGGTTTTATTACAATTACATGTCTGTGAGAAAATACTTTTTTTTTTTTTTTTTTTTTGCAAAACAATATATTAGAAAGTGCGCACTTTCATATAATAACAAAATCACGGTGACCTGATTGTGACTGACTTCTATTAACTGAAGGAATTTTATTTGTTTTAAGACCAACTATGAAATTATTTAAGAAATAAACAGCACTTTTTTATATATTACATAAGCATCATGCTGGGGGGGAGAAAAACACAAAGTGGAGCGCGTTACCAAACATCCTGACAGCGGCACCGCCCACCGAAGACGCACTTTAACCTATAAATCCATACAGGATCCTGACTCACGGGAGCAGCCAGAAGCACCGTCTCCTGTGGGACTGAGTGTCTCACCCACTGCGGGCCTGTCAGCGCTCTGTCTCCGCCACCTCCCATCAGCCGTCCTGGTTGTTGTTGAGTCCGGAGAGTTCCCCCTCCTGCCCCGATGAAAACCCTCCAGTCCAGCGACATTTTCACAGCAACACAGGCAGGTCCCGCCCCCAAGCACACACCCCCGTTTCCCGATTGGATGACGGAGAAAAACGCGTCGAACGGGATCACGTGCTCGTGACGCATGTTTACAAACAGGCTCAGGGCGGAAGTACGTGATTTTTTTTTTTTTATTAGTACAATTCAAAGAATACAAACATTTAGGGCAAACATAAATATTTCCAATATCAAAACGTGTTGAAACAGCTTACATAAAAAGACAACAACCAAATAATACAAAAAAACAAAAACCAAACATGAACACTGTGAGGGACTCAATCTAATAAAATAAAAATAATCCATTAAAGAAATGAGTTTGGGGGCATTAATCATATTCATAATACAGACTTTTCTTAAACAATCTCAGGTCATTTTCCCACCCGTTGTGAGGTTTAACCCTGAGAAACTTGCATCTGTGAATAAAGTGTTTTCCAAGCACATCAAAATATTCACTAGGAAATTTAAATGCTCATCTTCCAAAAAAATACCAACTTTTATATCAGACCATTTTAACAAATTTATCGTTATATGTTTCATAAGCAACCATCCGTGAAAGGAAAACCAAAATTCTTTAACACAATCACATAAAAAAAAAAGATGCTCGACTGTATCGATGTCCTTCTCACAGAAACCACAAGAGTTGTTCATCCAATTAAATCTGGTGTATAAAAAGTTGTTTGAAGGATATATATCATTTAAAACTTTGAAAGTTACTTCTTTTGCTTTATGTGGGATTGGATAAGTTAGATATCTCTTTCTTATTTTTTCAATTTCTTTTTCATTAAAGTCACGTAAAATCAACTTCCTTTTTTAACTGGTAAGGATAATAATGAGTGGTTAGAATCATCCGAGCAAATTTGTTAGAGAATTCTTTACTACCTATAATCTGACTCCGTCCACACACAGTGATCTCATCTCTGATTTATATGAATGCAGCATGAGTTGCTGCGTCATTGTTTTAACAGGAATTGGAATGGACTTTATCACTCTCTTGTATTCATTTATCGAGCACATACACAGATTCTCATGATTCAAAAAGTTGCCGTGCTCGTTTAATAACTGAGAGACTGCCCAAATTCCTTTGTCTAACCAGTCAATAAACAATGACTTCCTATTTGGTAAAATATACCTATTGTTCCATAAGGGAGAGTTGTGTGGGGTGAAATTATGTTTAAGATTCCAGTAAAGGAGAACTTGTTTGTGGTAGTCTGATAATTTAACAGGTAATTTAATGTCATAATCACAACATAACAGAAATTTTAAGCCTCCAACTTTTTGAAAAATTGCCTTGGGGATGCTAAACCACAGGGAGCTATTATCTTGAATAAATGAGTTAAGCCACCTCAACTTGGGAACACCATTTAAACCTCCTTCTTCTATCTCCTTCACCATATCAGCTTTCCTTTTTCCAAATAAAGTTATAATTCATACCACTTATAAGTTTAATCATTTTATCTGAGATTTCCAATGAATAAGCAGGATATATAGATGATTCGCGTCGATAGACTTCCGGTTTGGGTTTTCTTTTTTCTCTTTCTTTGAAGTGAGCTTTAACACGTTTTGAGTTAGTACTGTATAGGCGCAGACCGGAAGTGCGTGCAAATTACAAGCTGACTCCCCACGTGGAACTTCTGGTTTAGTTTTTCTTTCCTTTCAGTGAAGTTTAGGAATATGGAGAGACTCCATTGTTCTTTTTTTAAAGTTCTTGTTTACAAGCAGTCATACACCAACACATGCTTCATCTCTGCCAATGTGCCTGATGTGTGTCTGATATGAAATAATATCATTCAGCTGTAATTTTCTTTACAAAGCCAATAATGACCTAATCTTCCATCTTATTACTTTATGAATAACAAGCAATTTTCTAACCCAATCAATGAGTAACATGATAAATATGATATCATATTTTGAATGGTATTGTATTTTATTATATTGTTAAGCTATGCAGTATTTTTATCTGGTAGACATTCAGTTCTAGTCAGTTTGGTCCACTGAGGTCTGAGAAGACAGAAGGACTGGACCAGTCGTAGTTTCTAAAGCAGAATAAAGTTATTGGCAGCAAGAATAGGAACTACAAACATGGAGAGTAGAGACAGTAAAGAGACAAGATGTGGTCAGTTTGTCCTCCAGCAGTCTGAGTCTACAGCAGGATAACACAAGATAACTCTAACTATGGGATTTATCAAAGATGAAAGTCTGAAGTCGTCAAAGTAGTCCGTATGTATGGACCTATAAGGAGGAAATGATTTTAGAGGTGAACATAATAAATGACAATTTTGAATCGTTTTCTCAAAAACAAAACTCTAACATCACTTTTTTTTTTTTTTTTTAGCAAATTCTGTGGTTTTGATGGAATTTAATGAGATATTTTTGACTCCCAGTTATTTAAAAGAGAAGTAGAATTAAAACTGGTGCTACACAAAAAACTAATGATGTGTCAACATTAATATAATGGAAAATTGTGAACATATCCAAGACTGATTTTAATTAAAAAGTAGCATCATGTAATCACACTAGCATTTAGTGAGTTAAAATCCTGATAATAATTAAACATTTGATAGTTTTGATCAGAAATGTAGTAGATGGAAAGGTCCAACCCAAAAAGTAGAAGAGATATATTAATCTGAAATGCCTTTTTTTTTTTTGGGAAGTGGACACTTCTGTCCTCTAATGACTCAAATGGGTAGTAAATATTTTCTGTGGTCAAATGGTCAATTTGAAAAGTACGATTAGAATTTTTAAATTTGTCAAGGAAGAGCCTTTGTTACACAAACTGAATCATATGCAAAATCAGCCAACATGAAGGCCAGATGAAGAGAGAAAATTTGCAGACATAAACAAAAATGTCCAGAATGATGCATGATGGTTAAACTTTATTTTTTTACCAAATCCCTAAGGCTAGGGTCTGATGGCTCAGATGGATGTAGTAAATGTAGCAAAAACTACTGATCTGGCTGTACAGGCACATCTGAATGAATACTAACAGCCCAGGTCAGGACCCTCTGATGTCCAGCAGGACCCTATGATTACTGAGAGCTGTTGACACTCTGTAGGTCAAATAAAGTAGTAAAGACTCTTGTATGAGTGGAATCTAAATTCTGACTGACTGACTTTTAGTTTGTCTGTGCTGTTTGCCCCAAAGGTCACAGCAGGGGGCATCCTAACCCAACATTACCACATGCACTTTATTTCTCCTGCATGCTTTACTTTATCTACATGTATATGTTGGAATAAGTTCTGACTTTAATCCTATTTAGTCTGGTTTTATTTGCAGAATTGAAACAAATAAAAAGCAGCAGGATGTTATATATATATATATATATATATATATATATAATCTTTAATAGATCAGTAAATTGGATGCATTTAAATGATTTAGGGTCTGGATTTTCCTAAATATTTTGTACTTTGGTTTTGTAAGTTGTCATGTGCTTACAGTCAACTACAAGTACTTGTATAAATGATCATTTTCTATGGGGTGTGATGTGGCATCTGTGAAGCGTTGCATCACTGGAAACAGGAGACAATTCTTTCCAGACTGGTTCCTGCTGCAGATGTTGGTAAGAAACAACAACAGAGGAGTGAAATGTGCAGGAAACAGACGGGATATCAATTTTAGTTTCCATTGTTATTTGTTGCTGAGGTGTCTATGGAGACGGAATGTGAAATATGAGTTTTCCAAAACTTAATCAGTGCTTCATAAACATGTGCGCTGATTTTCAGGGGTTGCAGTAAAGTTCCAGTAAAACAAACAAAAAGTGTGCCACTATTATTAATGTTTTTATCATTATTATTGGTTAAAACCTGGTTTGTATTTAATGAGGATGTCGGTTTGGACAGAAACATGCACAGTGTGTTCAGTCACTCCTTCCTATGAGCACACTGGATTAGCCCTTTGGGCCCCCTAAGTATGGAGAACTCCTCCCTTAAGACGGATTCCAGTTTGGATCTGCACAGTGGATGATTTAATGCATGTTTTCATTCTTTAGGCATGTTTCTTTTATGTTGAAATGCATTTCTGCATCTGACATGATCAAATTGTTGTGGTCAATCAATGGTGGATCTTCATCTGCAGAGGTGTTTGACATGTGAGTATTTTTCTCAAACTACGTAATTTAACAAAAAAACTCCTCAACCAAACAAACAATAACTCATGATTGTCAAGGTGACAGATTTGGCTAAATTGGTTGCAGCAGCTTTGTAATGACGTGCTAATTGTTTCCACGTTGAGCAGGAACAGCATTATATGGTCACAAACCCAGAAACCGAATGTTAAAGGAATAGTTCAGATCGTTCGTAGTGGGTTTTCACACATCTGAGTTCTTCACCAGAAACTGACGACGATGAGTAGTGAAACCTTCAGAGGGAGCAGCTGTTATATATTTGAGTCACAAAAGTAACACAAATACAACTTTACTTCCACTCATTTCCAGTGGACATGAACTACAACTGGACATGAGCAATGTAACTAGAAGAAGGAGAAGCTGACACTTTGTTCCAGGTAGTTTATGTGTCCCTTACATGTTTCTAGTTTCTGCACACATCACTGTTATTATCTAGATAGTTCACTGAATGACCTCAGCCTGGAGAAATAGAGTTTCAGAGCCAGATGTGTACTAATGGCTTTCCACAGTAGACCAGTTCTGAAGCTGATTCATGCTGCTGTTGTCACCTAAATCTAAAATTAAAAAAATATCAGTTTTCTAAACTTTTCTACCACTTTCAGTTTTTCATTACATGACTATTCTGGAACTCGTTTCAGGGACTCCCATCTGGATTTGTTCCACAGTAAAGGCGCTAAAGAAGCTTGTCTCTAATTTTGCTGAAAATAACAATAGAAGTCTATGTTAATAATGTGCAGAGGCTTAAAAATATTAATAAAGCAGCTTTTATAAACACTGTAATGACTTTTTTTTTTTTGGGTGAGAAATCTTTTGAGATAACTTTCTTTGGAACATGTGTAGTTCAGAAATCGGTCCAGAGGAAGGCGGTGCAGCCGAGCACCAGGCAAGTCGCGCAAAAATGCCGGGAAAGAAATTTGAGAGCGACGCTCTGAAAACAAAAGCGCTTCCTGAGAAGTTTCATGATAAAGAGTCACCCTAACAGACCAAAGCTGACAGAACTTCAAATTGGTTGATAAAGAAGTTGGACAGAGCTCGCTTTCTGCAGCGTGAAGGACGGTGTGGGTTACCTACAACGGTGTGTGCCACGGAGCAGGAAGCTGCTGAGAATTAATATATGGATAGATGGATTTATGTATACAGATAGATGGATTTATGTATACAGATAGATGGATTTATATATACAGATAGATGGATTTATATATACAGATAGATGGATTTATATATACAGATAGATGGATTTATATATACAGATAGATGGATTTATATATACAGATAGATGGATTTATGTATACAGATAGATGGATTTATGTATACAGATTCATGGACTTATATATACAGATAGATGGATTTATAAACTGGATGGATAGACTTATTAACGGATAGATTGATGGATTAATATCCCTCTTCATCTTCATCTAGATCATTACGTCACAGATCATTGCAAAAGAAATAACCGCATTATGAGCAAGGGAGGATCATACACATGGATGACAACAAAACAGATACAGGCATTGGATAAGGGAAGCCATCAACATTATTATTATAAGGAAGTGGGCCAGGTGGTCTATGAACCGGGTCGAGGAAACCTACCAGCTACCTCACACCTGGGACTCTGTGCTCCAGGGGTCATCCGGCGGAGATGGGCGTGACCGACCCGGCAGATCTAACAGGTCTGGGTTGGTCACGCCCATCAGGAAGAACAGCTGATAATGACACGTCATACCTTCAGCGGTGACACTTCTGATGAAGACCGCAGACGCGAGTTGAAGCATGTCAAGTTAAATAAAGACTTACAGTACTTATTGACCATATATGTTAGAAAAAAGAACTTCAATGACCAAAATGTCTTAATAATTGTAATTACTAAACTTGATAGGATAACCTTCAACCCAATAAAATATCAAATCTAGTGAGAACAACAGCTAATATCTTGTATATATATTATATATTTATAAAAAATAAAACAAAGCCCGGCTGCATGGTGGCGCAGTTGGTTAGCACTGTTGCCTTGCAGCAAGGAGGTCGTGGGTTCGCGTCCCGGCTCTGCGGCCTCTCTGCGTGGAGTTTGCATGTTCTCCCCATGCATGCGTGGGTTTTCTCCGGGTACTCCGGTTTCCTCCCACGGACCAAAAACATGACTGTCAGGCTAATTGGGCTGGTAAATTGTCCTTAGGTGTGAGTGGGTGTGTGGTTGTTTGTCTCGTTCGTCTCTGTGTGGCCCTGCGATGGGCTGGCGACCCGTCCAGGGTGTCCCCCGCCTCTCGCCCCTTGACCGCTGGAGATAGGCACCAGCTCCCCCGCGACCCTCTGTGGAGGAATAAGCGGCTACAGAAAATGGATGGATGGATGGAAAACAAAGCCCCAGCTCCCCCTATGGAGAAGCCACCACTGGTCCCAATTTTATATTTTTTCATGGGGCCCAAAATCCATGGCGCCCCCCCCTGCACATGACCATTGGACATGTTTTTCACAAAGGTCCATGAAGGTCCATTACATCGTAACAAACAGCTGTTATGCCTTATTTCAGTAATAATAATAAAAACCCATGATCTTTGCTTTAAGATACTTTTTTCAATTACTGTAATGAGTAGACGAAGAGGAACATTCCCCAGCATGTGGTTGGATATTTTTGATACCTGTTCATCATGTGAACACATGATGTTTGTACAACACTTTGTTACCAAACATATCAAAAGTCTGTCAAATGAAACACCTTAACTTTTAGGTGCGAACGACACATAAAAGATCCCAGTGTTTTCTGACTTGAGATGATGTAATAATCCTTAATTAATTGTACTTTTACAGAACTGATGCTTATTTGTGCAGCTTGTTGAGGTCATGCCGTCTGTAGTTTTCCTCCGTGTGAAAAGCACCCGTGGTGCTGCAGAAATGAAGGAAATTACAGACATTCCTTATTGTGTCTTTTAGTTGGAATGTGAAACCTAAGAGGGAAAACATGATGTAAATGTCAACATTTCAGGTTTCCACTTCATTGGGACCTCATGTTTTGAACAGTTTTTCGTGCAGGAATAAATAAAAATACTTTCATGGTGTCCCCGTAAACTCTTCATGAACCCAGATGTTTTTATCTTATAGAAAACACGAAGACCACACCCGCTGACCTCGGGGTCCCATTTAGTCTCTTGTGTGCTCTTATTTACCACCCAATCCATCCTATACTAGTTAGAACGGAGAGGGAGGGGGACGAGGGAGGACAGAGGCTTGGCGCGAAGAGGTAAAACGTGACGTATTTGGCAGCTGTGAGAACGCTGAGGGAGGAGCCTCCCCACCATCAAAACAGCCAGCTGAGTTTTGCTTATGGTCCCAGATTCTTCTTCACATACACAACTCTTGGCTTGATGGTGGAGTAGAGGGGGACTAAGGTCTCGATGGGATGGAGGATGGGAGGGGAGTGGGTTGGAGTTAGGGGACGCTGAAGAGAAGATGATGATTTACAAGGTTACAGAGGTCGGTGGGTGGAAAATTAAAGCAAAAGTTCAACAAAAAATGAGAAATCAAAGAGTTTTATTCTTTGTTTTACTTTTTTTGTATATTTGTTCAATTAAAATGAATGTTTTTCAGGCTAGAAAATGATTCACTCTGAATTATTCACACTTTCAATAGTTTTCATGGACAGCACCAATGAATATGGCTCTCAAGGTCTGTGGATTTTATGATCTTGAAATGAAGTAGATTTTTTTGTGCAACAAGCAGCTGAAATAAAAAGACCTTTAATGTACTGAGATGAAAGCTTGTGTGTAAAATCTGAGGTCAAAAGGCAAGTTACCCATGTTGTTCTACTAGATGAGGTTTGAAAAATAAAAGGCTGTTTACATGAAAAGTTGTCCTGAAAAAGTATCTAAAGGTACTTCAAGTCAACACTTTCATCATGATGCATGTTTTGGTTTAAATTGCCTATGCATTCACCTAATCAGGTCACTAAGTCTTGATCATATTTCATTAAAATGACATGTAGATTTTATTTGAACCTTTGAACTTTAATTTTTAAGTGATGTGAAGTAGTGGTTTAAACTCCTGCAGAACATTTGACATCAGTTGATTCCCTCAGAGCTGGTAATCTCCCTGGGATGCAACTATTGGCTACTAGTTCGAGACACAAAAGTGCAAATGTCCTTTTAACTGGTTTTCCAGCCTGGACTGTGAAACCTCTACAAACGGTCCAGAACGCAGCAGTGCATTTGGTCTTCAATCAACTTAAAGAAGCACATGTCACCTCTGTCCATTAGCTACTCTTAGCCGCCTGCGTCAAATTCAAGTTGCAGATGCTATAGCACAAAGCCCTGAATGGAACAGCTTCCATCTACTTGAATACACTTGCAAAGGCTTATGTCATTAGGCAGAGGGAGTAGGAAATCCAGTGGGTGTACAGCCTAAGCATGCTAGTCCCTAGCCTCTCCAATGCTAACGCAAGTAGTCTCCTTCCTTCACTGGTGCCAGCCTATCATTGATCAGATCAGTAGCTGCCTTCAGAATGGATATAGCCTTCTGCTGCAAGAACATAGCCACAGCAGAGGTGCAAAAGTCTTAATAGCCTCTGTGCACGCATCAGTTCCATGTTTGGCGTGAGGATGGTACGAGACTTCTCTGTGCTAACGATGGGAGGTGGGAATTTGATCTTGTTGATACAGAATGGCACAGAGCAGTGGTGGTTAGACCTGCTGTCAGTATGTTGTTGAAACGCAAATTTAGTCAGTGTACATGTCATGTTTAGGACATGAACACATAAAAGCTTGACATAGAAGGCCACGCACAAAAAAAGAAGAAAGATTTACAAAAAAAGAATGATTTACAAGCTCCCGAAAGGAAACTAGCAAACACAGTATGTGCTTCCAGCTGCTACCGGAAGTTTACGTCCATCCTGACCTTCTACCGGACATTACGTCACGTAGCTGCGTGCACAGAACCCATTTTGGCCCTGGTACTGCAACATAAACACCACGGCTCAGTCACTCTGGTCATCAGAGGATCGTCAGCTAGCAGTGCCCACTTCACGCTCAAGACAATCCAGACTCTTTTCATGTTGTTCCATAATGGTGGAGTGACCTACCAAGATACCAGAACAAGGTCGTCCCTGTCTGTCTTCAAGAAACTCCTGAAAACCCAGCTCTTTAGAGAGTGGATGTTCAACCATTCAACCCCCATTCAAACATTAACACACACACACTGGAGCCGCCGCTACGTCCGAGGGTGAATACAAACGGATCTGCAAATGATTTGCGGTATTTTCGGGTTATTTTCTGCCAGCTAAAGTCTCCAGTTCCTCCCCATTCTGCCAACTGATCTGGCTTTGAGAACCACATCACCAGATACTCAACATTATTCTGCACAAAAGTCAGAAAAAAAAAATGCTGCGTCACGAAAACCCACACAAGCATGAACTAATCCTAAGTCCTCCTGCCTCCACACAATAGTGGGGCGCGCCCCATTATGTGAGACGTACAGATCTAAACTAGCTGTACCTCCCTTCCCTACTCTACTGTACTCTCTTTGTGCACTTCCCTCTATGCTTGTATTCTTTTCCCTCACTGTCCTGTCACCTCTGGCAGAGCCTGACTAGTGTTCGTCCCTTTAAGCAGTTTGTTGATAGCCTCAATGGTAACTTCTTTGATACATTATCATTTGTAAGTCGCTTTGGATAAAAGCGTCTGATAAATACATAAACATACAGAACATCTGCTGAGGCTGTTCAATCTGACATCTACAGCAGCTGGTCCTTTTCAGATCAAAGTGGACCATGTTAACACATATCTGTATCCTGAGCTTCATGTGCTGCTTCTGGCACAGAACTACTAAATGACCTTGAGGAAACATTTTCCTCACAGAGAGCAGAAAGGGATGCAGACGGGTGGAAACTCACATGAGGGTGGGTTCTGTGATTTAAAAAGGGTGTAAATAAGTTAGAGAAACACATCATCTTAAAGGGGAAAATCTATAAAAATATAATGCAAATACATAATACTGCTGTATATTAACAAGACGATGGTGACTTATGAACATGTTCTTACTCAGTTGGAGAAGAAAACACTGGAGGGAATGATCAGGCTGCCACACCCAGAACGGGAACATCAAAACAGTGTGAAGTGATGTCATTACTTCTGCTTATACAAAGCAGCTGTGTGACCCCATGGACTGTGTGGGAATTACGTTTCTCATCAGTCAGAGGACAGATGTTTGTACGTGGAGAGGCATGTGTGTACAAATGTGTTTTTGGATTTTACATGACTTCAAATAAAGAAACATTACAATTTATAAGAAATTTGTCATTTTCATGTTTATTTGTTTATTTTTCATGGTAAAGGTGAGTAAAGTTAAACATTCATGATGGAATCAAAGCAACAAAGAGACAGAGCAGTTAAACACGATGTTACTACATTTACTCCACATGTCCAAAAGGTTGCAGGATCACAATAATAAGCATATTTTAAAACTTTTAGTTTGCTAGTTTTGCACAAGGCAGCAATAAAATGAGCTAAAACTAACATTTTTGCATGAATTTATTAAAAGTTTGTTTCTAACTTGCAGTGAACTGGAAACATCTTTGGGTGATATTGGATTAAATGGGACTCAAGCTCCTTTTTCTTACTTTTAACCCCTCCCTCTTGATTAGCTTTTAAAAATATGTTTTTATTATATAATGGCACTTTTTGGATAGTTTTGCTGAATGCATATCAAAGGCATGTCACGTTTTGGAATAAAAAATGTTAAGTAACATTTTGGGTCCCTAAAAGTGCAACTTTAACCCTTTACTGCCCACACTGAGGATAAAAACGTTTACTTTTTGCATTGCTTTTTTATATCTGGGGCAATAATCAACTTTTAAAAAACCTTTTATTAAAACATTCCCAAATGAGATCTTTTAGGATTTATTTTGCAGTTTTTCATTTCAGTTAAGTTCAGTGTTTTAATAAGATACAGGGACTAAAATGTGCTCCACCAAAGGGTTAACCCAACCCTTTGAGACTGTATTAACAGCTCAATGAAACACAACTATAGAAAGAAATGCTGTGATTTTAAAGGACACACAATAATAAACATGGTCAATTCAACACATTTCAAGTCTTTTTTGTGAAACTGCAATGTTTTGTGTTGTGGACAAAAGACAGCTTTTACACATTCAGGAAGAAAGTTGTAATTAAAACAACAAAAAAATCAATTAAAAGGAGAAACCAATGCACAGTGGTCCAAAACCCCTCCTTTAAGTATCAGGTTTTGTCAAATAAACGAAAATAAAAACAACAAAAACCATCAAACAGTCATAACCTTGAATACATTTATTTATGTTATGGCTTATATCAAGTATTAAGTTGCCACAAATATATATTTAACACGGGTTATGAAACTGAAATATATGGCAAGTGAAGTAAATAATAAAAACAACAATAAAGATAAAGGAAATGAGGCTGAGGCTGACGGACAGGAAGCCAGTGCTGACCTGTTGGTCAGGCAGTGAGCGAAGGGCCTGTCGGCTTTTTGGTTGTTAAACCCCCAGAGAGAGTTACGTGTGTGAAACTTCCATTTCACCGCAGCTTCACTAATTTTACAAAAAACTGTACAGTTTTCACGGCTAATGTCACATGCACATTCACACTCCTCGTTCACGCTCTCACTCCTCATCAAGTACTCTGACTTACAGTACGTTATGCAGGGGAAACTTAAGACGTGAGTCCTGATATATACAGTCCATCAACACTAGGGTTGTGAGTAAATGTTAACACACACGTACACACTAACACACTAACACACACGGAGAGTTTCCCCCTGACTAATTTGTAAATGGATTAGTGGGGTTTGTTTCCTCTCCGTCTGTTATGGCTTTACAAAAAAAAAAAAAACCCAAACACCAGTGAAGACATTTATTTACGTGGTTTACTTCTTGTTAGTGGATTTTTGGTTTGGCTGTCGTTCTAAACCAGACGGCGAACAGAGACTCCAGAGGTTGAGGTCACTGTGGGAGCTGGTGCTGATCTCACCCTGACTGCCATCAACAACCCAGGAACTGAGCCTTCGTCATCATCAGCATCATTCGTCTCTGCCAGTCATCATCAGACCAGTTTTCCTGATGTTTGCTGAGGCCTACAGCCTAAGAGGACAGGACCGTATAACAACACACTGCTGAGGGAGGGAAGGTTGTTAGAATCCCAGGAGTCCTCTGTGGCTGTGCAGGACAGGAATCAGAATTTCTTTGTTTGGACATGTTTGGATGTGTTTGGATGAATGTGTTGGTGGGAGGAAGTTCCTGGGCTGCTGCGGATACTGTGGGACTCTTACAGCTCTGTGTCTGCTGTCTTGGCAGTGGAGTGGCCGTTGGTGGGGGGAGGCGTCTGGGTCTTGTCTGCCTCGGGGGACTCTCCGTTAACGCTAGGCTTCTCTTGGGTTTCTGGAGGAGGGTTGAGGGGGGCCTCAGACACGAGGGTGTTCCCCTGGTTCTCCTGATCCACCGGATAGGCCTCCTCCGCCTGTAAATACAGCAGAAATTATCATCACTCTCAGCAAATCAATAAACAGATGATTTGAATGCAAATGTAGAACTGAATTTTCCAACTTGGCTATAGAAATTGGCTATAATTTACAGCAGATTTTAAAACACCTTAAAGAAAGTGTTAAGCATGGTGGTAGAGGGCTAATGCTTTGGGCTAATTAGCCATATTTAAAGGGACGCGGGGCAGGATTTGTAAAAACAAACAAACTTAGTCTTCTGTTTTTTCAAGTTAATAGGTGATGAAGCATTTTAAACTAAAAAGACTGAGACCATCCATGCATTGTTCCATTATCTTGACCAGGCTGGGCTGTAAAATGCACTGCAATTCGGGAAATTCCCACGCTGTCCCACAGATGTGACGTCAACTGACACTGCTCACGCATTTTCGAAAGCTTCAAAAATAATAAGAAATGTATATGTGGTAAGTGGCAGTATTGCACCGTTGTGTTGCGTGCCAATGGCCGACATATGTCATCTGAACCTGTTGTTTTTCTCATACTGGCGTTATTTGGGCAGCGTTCATGAAGCTGACAACCACTCTGATGGGTTTCACAGAGCTAAAGGTGCTGTTGTAGATGAGCACACAGCGATGTGTGGATGTTAATGGGTGTTGGGACTCGGTCGCTCCATCCCCGACTATTCCCCTCCTCTCAGTCCGCTCACAGTGCATCAAAGGTGGCTGTGCTGAGCACGCTGCTCCGGCTGGTCTGGTGTTAGGGAACACAGCCTTTTGGGGAGAAAAACCGACGAGAATACTCAACTGACCACAGCTTTCACTCGGCGTTCGGTTCGGTGGCAGCCGTTGTCTGACAGCACACGGTATGTAAACTGGTTTGGGTAGTGGAAACGGACTCTCATGTCAGCGGCTCGGAGGTATTGATAGCTTTGTGTTTTTAGGACATCAACGCTGGTGGACGCCCTGCCGTCTCGTTCTGCGTGACTTGTGTGTGTAACCGGGGCTGCGCAATGGAACTCGGACCGGCGGAGACGTGAGACCGGTGGAGGAGCAGGACCTGATCCTCGCGGCTGGCGACATAGCTCTGTTAGGTCACCTCTGGGACTATAAGGGTGGTGGTTCAGCCAAGCTATAACTCGGTGTGTGTGTGGCGCGGTGCCTTGTTTACCGTATTTCTTATTGTATCACTAAAATGTATTTTTATTTATGGAATCATGTCTCCGCTTGCCTTTGGTTGAACTCAAATGAGACAAACTAGCGAGAAGTTTCTGCACGCTCCCGTTCAAGGCTGCTATTACTCGCAGCGCCAGGCGCGACGGTCGTGAGTTTCATTTCGTAAAACGTCCCCTGGATGATTGAGAACTTGATACCTCTCCATCATGTTTGACATGTAAAACCCTAAAACCTACAAGAGCTTTTACTTTCTTTTCATCGTGATTTTGGCAACAAAAATTAAACACCTTGTAAGGGTTGATATGCAACATTTATCTTTTGTTCATACAGAACAATCTACATAAAAACCTATGCTTACAGATGGATCATCTAGCCACACACACACACACACACACACACACACACACACACACACACACACACACACACACACACACACACACACACACACACACACACACACACACACACACACACACACACACACACACACACACGCACACACACCCTCCTTCATGCTCTCTGTCCTGTGATATTGTGAGTGTTGCAGAGAAACAGCTGTATTTGGCAGCTAGATGAAACATTGAGCTGTGCACATGCATAAAGCAGCAGAGAGCAGGGCGTGGGTCTCTGCATCAGGCAGACTCTCTCTTTTGCTTTGCACATTTCCTGTGATGGCTGGCCAGCAACATTCCCTAATTAAAACACTGGCAGGCATTTCTTTGGAAATGGAAGTGGTGTTGCTCTGATTTTGAATATTCTACAGAACACACGTTACCAATGACATCCACTCATAGTGAAAGGGAAACCACGAAAGGCGTCTAATCGGAAACAGAAACAGATGCTGAGAAAGAGGACTGTATCTGTCTGTGTTCAGACTGTTAATGCTCACCATCTTTGGTGTCTTGGTGTCAGGTCTCTGCTGGCATTTGAAGTAACCTACAGTGATTCCAATGGCAGCAAGGATACCAGAGACCAGAATTCCCACAAATACAGATGATGACGATGATGATGATGATGATGATGATGATGGAGTCTCCACCTTTGACACACCAAGCTACAAGAAAATAAAAGATGTAAACAAGAAGAAAGAATTTATAGATCATCATTTCCGTCACTGATAGCTCTTCTACAGTAAGATAAACGGTAGATAAATAACTGACAGAACACCACGTCAAAGTGATCCGAGTATCCCTGTTATCTTTTTTGAAGAAAGTGAAAACAGACTGCTGGTGTCAGCTCACTGGCTAGAAACCAGTGTGTAGGTTCACAATAATCATAATTTATTTCTTTTGACAGGCAGTAGAGGCAGCTTGTAATAGTGGTCCAGATCTTTAGAAGGGTTCTATGGTCACACAAGTTCAAAATTGCTCAAATATTTCTTAGTGGTTCAAATAAATAACTTTTTATGAAGCTTTTTACTCTACGATTCTAGTATAATTATGACATTTTGACTGGAATGACAAATGAGATTTAAAACTGCATTTGTATCAATGGTTATAAAGTTAGGGGATACAATTTGTGCCAAAAGGATCAAACAGGTGACTCCAGCTGTTTGTCATAAACATGGAGCGACCTACTTCAAACCCTCGTAACCAATGAGGTTGAAGCACTGAGAAGCCCCTCCCACTGAGACTTTCTTTGAAAATCAAAAGCAAAACCTAGAGCCGAAGCAAAACTGAAGCGCAGCAACAACCAATAAATGCCCTTCAGAATAAAAGCCCAAATGGTCTGAGCAAAGCAGAATTAATTGAGAACCAAAAAAACTAAAATATGAATTGTTAAGAAGTTTTAAAAATATATTTTGTTTAGAAATATAAATATGTAAGAATTTGCTATTTGGGTTTTAGAGGGAATTTTTTGGTTTTGAATTTCACACATTTGTTTCTGAAATGACCATTTTGGTTGATTTATTGGAATTTATTTTATGTGTAACTGTATCTTTTGGTTGATCATTTAGGCAAAAATCTTATCCCATAGCTATGTACAACAGGCAAGATGTTAATTGTTTATAATCTTTCCACCAAAACCCAATAAATTAAAGATATTTAACTTCTTTAAACACCCCAGAGCCACCAGGTTACCAACACTTAACTTCCTTTTGATTAAATATAGCAATCTGAGTTTGAGGTTATTTTCATACTGATTCCTAAAGTAAGACATGAGAGAAAATGAGCTAAAAGCATTTTATGGTCATGTTTTCACCTTTAGGCTGTTCTCATCTCTTACCTTTTCCTTCAGATTTTCACTCTTTAGAGCTTCAGCCAGAATAACCGGCTCAGCTGTGGATGGAGTAAAGTTTAAAGAGATGTCAGCCGTCAACTAGAGTCAATGTGACATTCAAAAATACACAGAACTGTACAAACACAAAATGTTACGTTGGGAATGTTATCAATACTCACCATCACTGCTTGTCACAAACACGTTGTTGCCCTTTTGGAAGATATTTAGGCTGCAGTTTTGAGAGCTGCACCACTTTGCAGGATTCTGTTCAAGAATGGCTTTTGTTTTATCCTGTAAGAAGGGTAACATCAAAAAATGTTTTCATACTCATTACTATACAAGTGACTGTTTTTAATCAGAAAAGAATAGAATTTATCACTTGTGCATACTTTAAATCTTGATTTGCTGCGTAAACCGGAGACATTTTTACAGAGTACAATAACTTTTAAAAAATGTAAAAAGTTTTGAAAAGTAAAACAAAGTTTATTAAGAATAAAAAAACATTTTTTTTATTTTGTAAAGTAAAAAAGTAAAAAAAACATGATGGCAGCAGACTCCGGGGAGTTTACAGTCTTAGTTTTGTTGGACCTTTCTGTTGATCACAGCACCTTAAGGAACAGACTGGTTAGACTGGTTCAGATCGTACCTCTCAAACAGAAGTTTCAGTGTCCATATAAACAACATCATGTCAGATACTACAGATCTGTTCTGTGGGGTACCCCAAGGCTCTGTTCTGGGTCCACTCCTGTTTTTACTATATCTCCATCCTCTTGGACAGATCATTAGTAGATGTCACAATGTCTCCTACCACCTTTATGCAGATGACATTCAGCTGTACTGCTCCTTCAAGGACTCAGAGTTCTACAAACTGTCTGAACTACTGGAGTGTCTGTCAGCTATTACTAACTGGTTAGAAAAGAACTTCCTTCAGTTAAACCCTGAAAAGACTGAATGTCTGATTGTTACCCCTGATAGCAAGATCACATCACTCCTATTTTGAGGTCTCTGCACTGGTTACCTGGTGGTTAAAATCCTGACTCTAACTTTCAGGGCCCTACATGGTCAAGCTCCTCTTTATGTTACTGAACTGATAAAGCCGTACGCTCCAACCCGAGCTCTCAGGTCCACAGACCAGAATCTCCTAACAGTTCCAAGGACCAGATTTAAAAGTCGAGGCGATCGCTCCTTCCAGTCTGTTGCACCTCGACTTTGGAATGAACTTAGTTTAGTTTTACGCGTCATACAGTCTGACTCCTTTAAAAAGCAGCTGAAGACCCAATTATTCAAAACTGCTTTTAATTAAATCTTTTATGCTCTCTTATTGGAGTTTAACCATTTCTATTTGTACTTCAATCATTATATTTTTAATTTGTTTTATTATTTTAAATGTACCGTATTTGTTTTATAGTCTTTTATTTTGTCTAATACATTTTATTCTGTCCTTTATTATTTTTATTTCTTTTAATAGTCTTTTATTTTATCTTGATGCTTTAGGATTGTTGTCTTTTAATCATGTTTAATTCTGTTTTTTAAGCACTTTGTGATTTATGTCTGTGAAAGGTGCTATATAAATAAACTTTACTTACTGATACTTAGATACTGTTTAGGGGCGCGTACAAGCCGTATATGGCTGATGTGCCAGAAATATGTGAGTCTCTTATTGAATAGCCTTGCTCTATAACACATGAATATTTCAACACAATAACTTGAAGAAGGCTGAGCAGATGTTTTTCTGCAGAGAGCTATCCTAACATTTGTTCATTTTCCACACAGATCTGTGTGAAATTTAAGCACATAATGCAGCTGAAGAACTTGCTGACCACACCTTCTTTTCTCATCTTATCCCTGAGTTATGATATAATCGTTTTGCACAACACTTTACTGTAATGGGATCCAGACAGCTCTCAGTAACCCCAGAAGACCACTGTGAACAAATCCCAAATCCTCCGTTAGGAGGGAGTGGGCCCACAGCTGGGCTCCTCTAACACAGCGCGTCTTAATATTCTGTAAAAGATCACGTCCTTTTGCCTCGTCTGCTCATAGGTTTGTTTGGATTTAAATATGTTCAAACTACACTAATGGTCTGGATCAGTGACAATGGGTGATGTATTCAACATTTTGTCTTATTGAGATCTTTATTTTGTTGTAATTATACGGCTTTAGGCTGTTTGTTTCGACTGTAGATGGAGATATGAGCTGTGCAGATGGTCCTGACTCTGAATGTCACTGTGATCAACTGAAGAAGTGAAGCATGCTGGGATCTGACCGCTTTATTTGACATGTTGTGCTACAAAACAATGAGCCCTATTCAAACACCACATGTTCGTTATGCTGAAGTTATCATCAACAGTCATGTGAAAAAGGATGCTGTAAAAGTTTTATGCATCAAAATATGATGGAGACATTTTTTTTTAAAGAGAATAAAATTAAAATCATGTAAATACAATTTTAGATGAAGAACTTCATCTATATTTTTAAAAATGAGACTCAAATGTATAAAAATGACCTCACATAAAACCCAAGCAACGAAAAGCCACAGATGTTTGTCTTAAGAGACCCCAGAGTACATGAGGTAACATCAGCCCTTCTCTTCATACATCTCACACCAGGAGCTCAAGATTTACAACTTGTGAGGAATGTCAGAGAAAAGATCTGCCTTTGTCTGGACCCCATTTCAAGCTCTTTACAGCCCCCACGTCTACTTCCTTAGAGTAGGTTTTGTGACTTCCGCTGGGCACAAGGTGCAGGGGGTTGTACAAAGGTCTTTGGTGTAAAGAAACAAGCCACCAGAAGGGAAACTGGATTCGGCCTCATTTCGATTCACTGCGGTCTTAAAGGCTAATCGTTGCATGCCCAAAGCTGCAGCTGTTGTAGCCTGATACAGCCTATGATTGGCAGGCAGAACGGAAGTGTGAAGACAGAAAAGCTTGTACTCACGCAGTCATCTGTATTATCCAGCACAGCCTTGATGTGGGGCTGTTCTGTGATGTTCTCCGTTTTAATACAAGTCACTGCAGGCTGTGGTGAAGGAGAGCAAGGTCAGATCAAGCTTTGCACATAATGACCACAGCATGCCCAGACAGTCCCGATCCTACATAAATATCTATTAAATACCACGAGAGTTTATTCAGCGCCATTCAGAAGTGGTAGAATGAGACTCTTACCACAACAGGGACTAAATCGTTCACATCTGAAGCAGCAGGGGCAGCAGCAGTTTCAGGAGCAACATTTTCCTGGGTTCTGACGTCGACGTTTGTAAAGACGTCTATGACCAAATCTCCTGCAGCAGCAGAAGGAGCAACAGATTCTCCACTGGCTGCAGGGGCCTGAGAGGGACCTGCTTCTGAACTGTTAGAAGCTACAGAAACATCAGGTTCTGCAACAGGGAACACACAATAGGGGCAACACTTGGTAACTTGTTGTGGAACAGAATCTTCAGTGAAATTGAACAACAGTAAAACACATTGGAAGCTTTGAAAGTGACTGGATCTGAGTGGGTTTTATGAGTCTTTTACCAGCAGGATTAGATGTTGGTATATCCGGTACGGCTGCATCATCATCACTCATCACCTCACCTGTAAGGAAAGGAGAAAAGTCAGGAAACACAGAGGCATTTAGACTAATCAGTGAATATTGCTCTTTAATCAAGCAAGTGTAAATGATGATATCGCTGCCTAGATGTTACAGTAGCTTTTTGCAGTGTCGTTTTCTGTGTTCTTGAGAGTTCCTTTTTATTGGATTTTTTGAGCATGCATTTGTTTATTTTGGTTCCAGACATAAGGATATCGTCAGCATATAAGCAGATTGAAGTGAAGTCACAAAATCTCCTTTACAAGTGCTGCCATGTTTTTATTATTTTAATAATGTGAGGCCTAAAAACCTGCCCACTCCCCCAAACACACTCACACAATAGTGGTTTTAGGCATCAAATTACTAAATACAACTAAACTTAGGAAAAAATAAAATATTCTAAGAAACATCAAAAAGAAAAGAGAACCAACAGAAGTCAACATCTGGAATGTTTTAAACCAGGACAATGTCTTTCATTCAGATAACCTATACTGCAGCCAGCCACTAGGGGGGCTTGTTTTTTTTTGTTAATTCCTGTATTTAATTATCTACTTCTATAGATGAGTCTATCCAGATGAGTGTGTCTCACAGTCAGAGCAACAACTGGGTGTATTTTACTTTGATTGTTGTCATGACAACATGACATTCCTACAGCTAAAATCAGCGTTGTGTTTTGTTTAACTTTAGTTGACCTTTTGGTGGTTTTGTGTTTCCTGGTTTATTTCGAAGGTTTTCTTTACTTCCTTTGTTTTTCCTGCTCTCTTCTCACTATGGTGTTGATGGTTCCAGTGTGTGTGTGTTTGTTTGCTTCTCAGCCCCTACCTGCATCTAGTTTAGTCTTTCCTTCTTTATATATCCTCTATTTTTTGATATGGGTGCCCACTGACTGAACCACTGTTCCAGACAACATCTGGTCAAGACCTAGAGGTCATTAAGTCACAATAGAGATGCTTCATTGTTTTAAAATATTGGAAAACCAAAAGACGGAACAACCGACTAAAAGTTTTAGAAGGAGCTTATTTTGTTTTAGGTCTTTGAAACATCCAGTAGGAACAAAGCACGAAACACTCCAACGAGTGTGACACTGTCATGAAAACAACAAAACACAATCAAAATATACTGATCCAAAGCCTTCAAAGCAGTGTTTGAGATATTAAAGAAGACGTTAGAGTTGATTTGTTGCAGAAAGCTAGTCTCTCCAGCTGCTAAATGTCCACTAAATGGGGGGGGGGGGGGGGGGGGGGGGGGGGGGGCATGAAAACCGACAGGGCAGGAACTGCAGCTGTATTCAAGTTTTTAGCTTCATTTCATGCTATTCAATGTGTCTCATACAGCAGAAATGGTCAAAATCTCAGGTATTTGGTTTAATTTCCCCTTTTATTGTTTACAGCCCTGGTTTCTGCTTGGCTTCTCATTTAGAGTCCACATTAGCTGAAGGAAATGCTTCTCAGAGCTGAATTAACCAGACTTTAATTCACCTGTATTCCCTGATGTTTGTCTGTGGTTGTTTCCTGCATTTGGGTCCAATTTTTGAAGCAAATTTAACACAGAGTGCCTGCTGAGTCTCTAACCGAATCAGAGACAACACCAAATAGAGCTCCAGTCGTCCACCAGCAGGGTTCTGTTCATGTTATTAGCATTCTCATTAGACAATATTATATGTACGAGTCAGTAGGTAGATCATTGTTGTGTCTTAGGGATAGAAATATAGCGTTAGGAGGAGCTTAGAAGAGCAGTGTTTTTAACACCCTGACTGTACCTGAGTGATGATTTAGAAAGGTTAAGCCATCCTTATTTTCCTTTGTATTTTCAGGATTATCATCAAACCCCAGTAATGTCAAGATGAGCCATATGTGGAGCTGCCTCCCAGTGAAGTCTTTGTGGGAATGAGGTCAGGGAAGGAGGTGGGTTTGAACAGCTTGTCCTGGTGATTCAAACCCAACCCATTCTGTTCTCAAGGACACGTGACAACAAGAAGCCCCAAAAGGTCCTCTAACCATCTGCAGCCTGAGCAGACCAGCAGCCATCTCAAAGTCCTGACCTCACATCCATCTTCCAGGAGAGGTCCTGGTTCATGTGATAATTTTAGGATAAAGTTAATTGAGGTGAAGCGTGGTTAATAAAGAAAAAAAAAGCATTTCCTGACTACATGTGAGGTAAACAGACTTGGCCTTGGTTCAGTCATCTAACAAGGACACATAAATCCATTAAACTCTCTTGATCTTCTATAAATATGAAGTTATTTAGGCTTCCTGCTGGAGTAAAAGGTCACCAGTCCAACTTGTGTTGTTTTACTGCAGCATCACACATGGAGGTTGAGGATCACCCTTCCTGTTCCAGCATGCAGTTCAGGCACCGTTATTTCTAAACACTCACTTCCACATAGAAAAAACATTAAACATCTAACCAAAATGAAGAAAATGTTCCTGAACTGTTGCCTCCATTTATGTAAATAATTCAGATGTTTCATGTGTTTACAGTCTTGTAAACATGGCTGACTTAAATACTCACTGGTTTAGTTTAGTTTGGAATCCTAGAGACATAAACAGAAGTTTCATCTTATCAAACTGATGGGTCTATATGAGGAACGGTTCCCTGCTCTGGTGTGTTTTCCTTCGGCGCTGACGTCAGTGGACTGAACACGATGGAAACGTTTATTAATCCTGTTGTTTTAGTCTCCTATAAGAACATACAGCAGAGCTAGTGCTTTATGCTTTCTATGTTTTTAGATGAATAGAAGAAGGGCGTTACAGCTCTGTCAGTCTAAATTGTTGGTATCAACTTATTAGCCTATAAGTTGTTTTTCTTTTAAATATTAAGTCACAATGTTGGATTAAGGTTGTATATATTTGACATTTTGTTTATTGTTTGAATTCAGGTAAAGTTTTTGATTTTAACTGTCTGGTTTTTCTTGTTTTTTTGTGCTCTGGTTCATCGTTGTTCTCTCAGCTCCTCCTGTGTTTTATCTCATTCACTTAGTTCTCATCTGTCAATCAACTCCAGCTGTTTGTCATCTAGTAATCACCACCCAGTCAATACACGCACTGGTCACTTTATTAGGTACACATTGCCAGTATTGTGTTGGACCCCTGCATACTTCTTCATGTCAAAGTTCAGGATTTATGTTGACATGACAGCATCATATACAGTGGCATCCATGATGTGACTGTCCTGTTCCACCTCATCCCAAAGGTTCTAGACTGGATTGAGATTTGGTGACTGTGGAGGTCAGTGAACTCATCATGTTCTAGAAACCAGTTATAGATGATCTGATCTGTGAGACACGGATCATCATCCTGCTGGAAGTAGCATCAGTCCAGTGTGGTCATAAAGGGATGGGCGTGGTCAGCAACAATACTCAGGCAGGCTGTGGAGGTTAAACCAGGATCAGGTGGGGCCCAAAGTGGGACTAGAAGATCTCCCTCACCATTAAACCACCAGCAGCCTGGAGTGTTGATACCAGGCAGGATGGATCCATGCTTTCATGTTGATGCCAAATTCTGCCCATCTGAATGTTGCAGCTGAAATTGAGACTCATCAGAAAATCCCAGTAGATCAGCAGGCTGTGAAACGCTGAGCCCAGCTCATCTGGCTCCAACTGTCATGCTGCGTTCAAAGTCTTTTAAATCCTTTTTCTTCTCCACTCTGATGATCAGTTTTAACCTCAGCAGGTCGTCTTCACCATGTATCGATGCCTATATGCATGCTGCCATGTGATTGGCTGATTAGATATTTATGTTAGGAAGCAATTGAAGATGTGTATCTAATAAAATGGCCTTTGAATGTTGACTCCATGCTTTTCTTCATTAATTTCTCAGATTCTGCTTTTGTCCACACGCTTCAGACAGCTGTGTGAAAAATCTCACTGTAAGTCTCCTGTATCAACATAAACCTGTAGACTCAGACAAACATACATGGCTCTGCACACGTCTCCTCCATAAACACACCCTTCAGACCATAGAGTGTTGAGACGGGTCACAGCGCACAGAGTCAAGGCTGAGCGATATGTAACTCCTCTGCCTTCTGTCACTGCTGCAGGTTCCTTAAGTCTTCTCCTCAAAGCTTTTAGTTTTAGTTTTAGGTGAGTACTTAAGCCAAATAGAAATGATTAAAACAGGTTTAAAAGATAAAAATGTCCAGAGGCTGGATGATGTATGACCGTTCAGTGGTGACATCAATCTCTGAGGTTAAACAAACCAGAAGCTTTTGACACAAAGTCAAAAACTTCATGTGTTCACTGTCAAGATAAAACCTAGTAGAAAAGTTGCAAAAGTACAAGGTGTTTGCCCTGCAGTGACAGTAATGAATGTCCCACAGTTGTTTAGCACTTTTTAAAGTCATGGACTACAAAGTGTTTTACATCAGTCACACGCTGATGGTGGTAATCTACTTCGTAGCCACAGAAGAGAAGTGACCATAGACAGGCACTGCCAGACCCTCTGACCACCACCACCAGGGAATGTGGGGGAAGTGTCTTGCTCAAGGACACAACAACAAAGTGACACAGCTGGAAGTGGGGTTTGAACCAACAACCTTCCAATTCAAAGGTGAATGCTCTATACCTACTGAGCTACTGCCACACTCACAACTATGTGCAACTAATGTACCAGTGTTGGTGCATTTAATTGTCTCAGCGGTTGCTGTTTGCATTGACATGCTGCTGGAGTCTGCTGGATGGACTTCTGACTTCAAGTATTTGACTCCAGTTCAACAATGATCCACGTTCATAAGAACACATCTACTGTATATATTAGCTGCAATGATACCTAAAAAATTTAGTCAAATTCAAGTCAAATCAATCAAGTTACAGCTCAGACAGCCCAAGGACATTTTTGATAAAGTCTGTTTCTATGCCCTACAGGACTGATGAGTTAATAGTCTAGAGAATATGGAACACTGTCTTCTTAAAACAGCTCCATCTCAAAAAGGTTACAGCATTTCATGTAAATCTTTTTAAACAAACCTTTAAACTGACGTTTCTTCATTCTGTGGTTATTTAAGGAGAAATATTTTTATTCCTGTCAGATTTGTCCCCTGGATGCACCAGAAGAGCTACATTTAGCTAATTCCATATATGTCTTGAAAAATTGACAATGAATACAAGGTGTTTTCTTTTTAAATAGCAATACACCACAGTCCTTAATATGAACAAGAACACAGAGCAGTCTATACAAACAGCCACAAGATCATTTATAATAGTAAAATACAAATAGAAACAGTATAAGATACTTAGACATAAATGAAACATTTATCTGTTATTAATTCTTCAGTATTTCTTTGTATTTTTGCTAGTACATTTTCCATGTGAACATGGTTCAATGTCTCTAATAAAGGTACTATAGGGAATTTGGTAAATAAAGTAGCTTAAAATGTTTATTTTTCATGCCTCTTAACAACATTTTAACATAGTATAGCTATAAATATATTGTGATTTTAAAACAATGAAAGAAATCAATAAAGTGGTTGTCCTGCAGTTCTCTAAAAACCTCAGCCAATCATACGTTTTGGACCGAAAGCAACTATTGGACCATCCGGCTGTCTGTCTCACCTAAGTGCCGCACTTCAGCACTTGGATCCTCCATTAATGCATCCTGGTGCAATTTAAAGCAGAACATCCCGGAAGTGAGAGAAGGACAGAAACAGCCGGCTGCTACTGCTTCAATTTTAGAGTCCCAAAAAGAAAAACACCTTTTCAGTTAGCAGAAAACAAAAACTGTTTGGAGGTAGAAAGAGGAAAAACCTGGGGGAACATTAGCATAGCGTTTCAATGGCGGGTGTTTTGCTCTCTATTGTTACTGTGGCATTGCACAGTCCCATATCTGGGGAGGCGCGGCCTAGGATTATAGCAGACGGACTGGTGAGAGTTCTGGGACAGTGTGTGAGGTAGCTAGCTATAGCTTGTTTGCAAATTCCCTATTGCACCTTTAATTCTCTTACTGTGGCTTCAGCCAGAGAAGTTTTATGACCTGTTTTTTGTTAAGACTGATACAACCAATGGTCATTCCATGTTATTACATATATTGTCTGATAGGATCGCCAGTAAAAACACAGAGGGGTCTTAGAAGGTGTAAATTTGAACATTTATTACCTTAAATGTTTATATCCTGTCAGAAGGGTTAATAAAACTGAGCAGTCCCTCATGCTACTATGTGTATGGTCACCAACCCGGCCTCAAGCCCCCTCCCCTTGACAGCAGTCTATGATGAACAGCAAAAAGAGAAACTATTTATTTAATTTACACAGAAACACACTTCAAAATATTGGCAATTTTTCTTTAGCTTGGCTACATTGACCTGGAATTAATTGGATAGCACTGCATTAGTGTCTTTACTCATTTAAAATGGTATTTATTTGTAAAAACAGGAAAACAACAGAATGCTTTAAATCCTCAGCCTCCAGTCTGCATATGGAGGTAGTAAAGCATCAGTGACCTGAGTCTGTTAAAGGCACAGGGCTGAGGAGGGAGGTCTCAGCATCAGATCCCAAACTGAAATATTATCAAATTGATTTTTAATTAAATGCTTATTTCAAACCTCCTCCTTCTCCTCCTCTTCGGAGAAAAACCTTTGACTTTCTTCTTATTAAACAGAAACAACAGCATCATTTAATCCTCACACACTAAATGTTTTACACAGCTACAGAATGCAGGCTGGTAACCATTTAACTGGCAGGTCAGCTGCTCTCTAGAGAGCATTTTTAAAATTATTATTAACCTTTATTTAACCAGGAAGGTCCCATTGAGATTCAGAATCTCTTTTACAAGGCAGTCCTGGACCCTGTACCCTATAGGGCATGTTGTGATCTGTGGGGGAAACCGGAGTGCCCGGAGAAAACCCACGCATGCATGGGGAGAACATGCCACTCCATGGAGAAAGGCCACAGCTGGGATTCGAACCTCTGACCTTCTTGCTGCGAGTCAACAGTGCTAACCAACTGCACCCCCATGCAGCCAATAAATAAATACATAAAGCATCCAAAGATTTTATTGAAGCATGCACTGAACTTAACTGAAAAAAATATTGCTACATAAAAAAATTTGAGTTTTGAGTAAAAAGTTAAAGAATATTATTATTACAATAATGTTATTGATTTCATATAATCACCAGTGTTAAATCAACACTATGGAGTATTTATATATGAGTCATATATACTGGTGTTTTGATGTGTAGTCATACATGTACATTATATTATAGTCATGAATTAAATACATTTTTTTTAAACTCATGTTTTTTTTTCTTTGTGTGGAATTTAAAGGGTTAATGTGAAAGGTCCAGTGTAAATGCAACCACCAAAAACCCTGTACTGGTTTGTGTGCTGTTTAGAGTTGATTTTTAAAGTTAGTTTTCAGTAAAAGCCTTGACTACTTTTATGCTTTTTTAAATTCACAAGCAGCTGCAGTCACACATGTTGGGCGTGCCTGAATAAAACAGCAGGTTCTGGTACCTCCTTTGCACTGAGGTGTAACTACCACTGTTATGGTCTGTGTGAATTCATGACGGGGTGTAGACGGAAATCACTGCAAACACAAACTCAGTCACACCTGATTATCTGTCTGCAGTCCAAAGGTTGAACATCTAAATTATGGTATTTGAGGATGAGGCCTGCTTCCTCCCCGGGGAGACTAGGGAGGAGGCCTGAATAGGGTGGGAGGAGGAGGAGGAGAGGTGCAGCTGTATTAAGCGTCCTCTGGGAGCTCTTTCCCTCCCTGTATGTGAGCTGTGAACTCATGCAAACGCAGGAAGGCCTCAGCCCTAAATCTTTGGATTATGGTTCAACCTCCACCCCGACTGCAGGGACAGCACCTTGGATGTCATCACCAGCCACACCCTCATTCCATGACTTATCCAGAGGTCCAAAGAGAGCCCTGAACTCATCCCTCACTCGTTTTTGTGCATCCCCGTCCAGAGAGAGGTGACTCCAGGGTCGACTTGATCTGAAATTCCTCAACTAACAGACATCACGCTCGAGTAGATGAGTAGTAAAAAGTGTCACAATTCAACAGCATTTAGTTTATGCAGTGATAATCCTAAAAAAGAAAAATGCACCAATCAGGTTCTCAAACATGCCAACTGTTTGTGTTTCTGCACATATGAGAGTCAAAAAAGAGCTTTATGCACCCCGTCCACGCCCCTGGTGTTTTCTAACAAAACACGACAGAGTGTGAGGTGGGGGGGGGGGGGGGGGGGGGGGGG